>JASPKZ010003049.1:0-602658 GCA_030220185.1 Diploptera punctata | reverse complement strand
TCTCTCCTCCCCTCCACTCCCCTCCTGTCCTCTACTCTCCTCTCTTCATGATAGAAATACCATAGACCGCTCTGTATTTTGGATAACAATTTTTTTTTTTGGATAGCAAATAGGAACTACTTGTCTTCTAGGGACTACTAGATTGTCTTCAGATGCGGGGAAATATTACCATTGCTCTCGTCACTTCGGTCAAACTACTAACCAGCGTTAACTAATTTTCCATTTTTCCTACTATTCAATTATTATTAAAATTCAAAACAAAGAATGATGCATATTAATTTATTATTTACCTTGGAGCATGAAATAATTGACTGTAACAAACAATTTTGGGGTTGTCCATACACTGTATAAAGAATAACAATGATAAGAAAGATTTTTTTATATTTATTGAGATAAAGTTACATGCTAAAAAGTCACAATACAATAGTTGAGACACAGAGTGATCTGAACTGATAATTAGAAATATTGAAAAAGTGTATAGGTCACTGGCTGGCTAAAATACATTAACAGATATTTAATTTCTTCATTTTGTACTGAATAAATATAAATATTTAATTTTAGAAAGAAAAATTAATGTTCCGACCAGGATTCGATCTCCAGATCTCTCTCCGAATGTTAAAAATTTAAAAGGTGTCTAGGTCACTGGTCAGCTAAAAGACGTTAACAAATATTTATTTTGATCTTGTAGACGATTTCCAGGCTGTTGGCTGTGGTTTTGAGGCTTGTATTTCCCCAACGCTTTCAAGGGTTGAGGATGCCGGACGCAGTCTCTGGCAAAACGTTGGGGAACTACAAGCCTCAAGACCACGGCCAACAGCCCGGAAATCGTCTACAAGATCATCATAGTAACTCCGGCCATGAAAGCCTAAGTCAATATAATATTTATTTTCTTCATTTTGTACTGAATAAATGTAAACATTTAATTTTTCTTTCTAAAAGGAAACAATGAATCATCAGAAAGCATTGGTTGTTTAAAAAAGAGGCAAAACAAGAAATGGTTTGATGAGGAATGTGCCGACATTGTAATGAATAGGAAGCAAGTAAAAATGAAATGGTTACACAAGCCAAATGAGGTAAATTTAGAGCAATTGGGTAATATTAGATGGGGAACCACCAAGTTACTAAAGAGTAAAAAGAGGGAATATTTGAGAGAGAAGATTAATGATCTTGAAATTAATGCAAAAAATAGGAACATTAGAGAATTATATCAGGGAATTAGTATAGAGAAGAAAGGTTTTCAGACTAGAACAAACATAATTCGAAATGAAAATGGGGATATGATTGCAGATTCCAGGAGTATATTAAATAGATGGAAAAGTTACTTTAATCAGCTATTAAATATACATACAGAACAGGACATTGAGGAGGATAATTTACAGACAGCAGAAATGCTAGTCGCAGAACCAAGTGCATTAGAGGTTGAAATAACAATTGAAAAATTGAAGATGTATAAAGCATCAGGTTCAGATGAGATCCCAGCAGAACTGATAAAATCAGGGGGAGAAAAATTGATGGACAAAATACGCTGGTTGCTTAGTATGATTTGGGAAAAAGAAGCTCTTCCAGATGAATGGAAACAATCAATTATTGTACCAATTTATAAAAAAGGAGATAAAACTGATTGCAACAACTACAGGGGCATCTCATTACTTTCAACTTCGTACAAAATTCTAACAAATATATTAGTCAGCAGACTTACTCCCTATATTGATGACATTCTAGGAGATCATCAATGTGCATTTAGAAGAAACAGGTCTACAACAGATCAGATTTTTAGTATAAGACAGATTTTAGAAAAGAAATGGGAATATAATGGTACTGTACATCAACTATATGTAGACTTCAAAAAAGCATATGATTCAATTAAGAGGGAGAAGTTATATAGTATCCTGCTGGAGTTCGGAATTCCTAAAAAGTTAGTTAGACTTATACGAATGTGTCTAAATGGCACAAAGAGTAGGGTGCGTGTAGGCAAACAGTTTTCAGACACTTTTGAAATCCAGAATGGGTTGAAGCAAGGAGATGCACTATCTCCTCTACTATTTAATTTTGTACTAGAGCATGCCATTAAATCTTTAGAGAATGAGGAAGGCTTACAACTCAATGGTATTAATAAGCTGTTAGTTTATGCTGATGATGTAGTACTATTGGCCAATAGCGAGGGGATACTAAAGGACAACACACACACACTATTGAGTAACACTAAGAAATTAGGACTGGAAGTAAATATCAATAAAACTAAATATATGATCGCACGTAGAAATACATTATATAATGGAAATGGACAGCTAATGACAAATGAGGGAAATTTTGAGGAAGTGGCTGAATTCAAATACCTAGGAACAATAATCACAAATAGGAATGAGATGCACAAAGAAATTAAACATAGGCTCAATTCTGGAAATGCATGCTATTATGCATTGCAGAGACTCTTGATGTCCCAACTCCTTTCAAAAAATGTTAAACTGAAAATATATAAAACTATTATTCTACCAGTTATATTATATGGGTGTGAAACATGGACTCTTACTTTAAGGGAGGAAAGGAGATTACGAGTATTTGAGAATAAAGTTCTTAGGAAAATTTTTGGACCAAAGAGAGATGAACAGACAGGTGAATGGAGAAGACTACATAACAATGAACTACATGGTCTTTATAGGAAGCCAGATATAATAAGAACAGTTAAGTCTCGTAGACTGCGATGGGCAGGACATGTTGCATGTATGGAGAATGAAAGACATGCATGGAAACTTCTTGTAGGAAAGCCAGAAGGAAAACGCCCAGTTGGTAGACCAAGAATGAGGTGGGAGAACAACATTAACTATGATTTGAGGGAAGTAGATTATACAGGGAATGATTGGAAAGCATTAGCTCAGGATAGGGATGTATGGAGAGCTTATGTCCGTGCGGCCATAAACCTACGGGTTCGATAGTGCCAGTGAGTGAGTAAGTAAGTAAGTAAAAGGAAAGTATGTCCAATTCTGGAAAATGTTAATTTAAAAGTATAACATCAAAATAAACATTTAAGTTCTCTTTATCTTTAAATTTGATGCTATAATTTTATCTGTATGTTTGGAAAGTTTATGAAATACAGGGTGATGCTGGGGAGAGGATAGTTTATGAATGCAATTTTTATCATTATGTTAATATACCCCTATTATTATGTATGGTGGCCTGAACTGCAGGAAATGTGTTAAAAAAGTTCTTTGCTATTCGTGGGATCTAGCAAATAATCTTGTTATTACACATGTTCCTATTATGCTAGGAAAGAAATAACATTCCATTTAAATAAACTTTACTAATATACCATCTGTGTTTTAGTCTTCACTTTTAGTACATAAAAATTCTTTCCCTAAACATTATCTATATAGAAATTTTTGTAATTATATATATGAATATATATATTCTTGGATTCAAATCCTGGTTCAGTCATTAATTTTTCTTTTCACATCATATTCAGCTTTCATTGTGATAAATGTCAACATTTAATTTTAATATTGGATATATATATATATATATATATATATATATATAAATTCCTCCCTTTTATAAAAAAAAGTGCATTAGAGCAAGATAATGGTAAATGTCAATCTGATTGTTTGAAGTTAATGATGTTTTGTGAAAGAATTATATTTCCTTTTTTCATTATTTTGGTTCTGAAGTGACAGCCATAATCAAAATGGTGGAATATTGAAGGTAGGGATAAGAAATATACTTTAAAGTAAAATGTTAAAATATATGCCTTTTGGCAGGTGCTGTCGTCCTCAACTGTGTTAAAAATTTTCTTGATTTTAAAAATTAGTAATTGGAAGGGAGGAGAACAAGAGGAAGATCAGCCAAGAGATGGATAGACAGTGGATGCACATCCAATATGTCTTCCTCTGAGGAGTGATTTGGGAAATAAACAAGATGAAAATCCTACAAATTATGAATAAGAAGAAGAAGTAATTGTAAATCTTTCAGAAGTCGACTTCCATCATCAGCTGAAGAAATGTGTGTTATTCTTGTATGATGTTTTGGACATTGACAGTCTTGAAGCATTGTCGGTAGCAGGTGCTTCTGCTGATGATGGAAGTCGACTTCCAAAAGGTCTACAGTTACTAATTTTTAAAATCAAGAACATTTTTAACACAGCTTGAGGACGACGGTATCTGCCAATAGGTATATATTTTAACATTTTACTTTATGACTATTACCACAACAGAATTATAATTATTTTTATTAGTATTAAGAAATGTACTGTTCTCAGAAAACAATGTTAATTTGAAGATTATGATAATGTTGATGCTTAACATTATCTTGTTCCAATACACAGAATTAATGAATTGTATACATTGAGTTTCCAAGTTTCGATGTCTTTTAGATTGATAAGTAGGTTACTTACTAAAATTAAGGTAGAATATACCTCATAGTGAGAATTCCTAAAATAAGTAAGTACTTACTAAAAGTTTCTTGGTTACTCTTACCAAAGGGCAGCTGCCCATGCATCTGTGATTTTTTCCTTAATTGTATTTCATGATGTTTGTTCTTGGGACCTATGTCTCTTCTGCCTATATTAATTGCTTTAAATGCATGGGTAGCACTAATGACAGCATGATGTTTAATGGTCAGTTTTTCAGGTGTATGAAAGCAGCTGGATTGGTGATCTTTTGATATCTTGCATGGATCTTTGTTTCATAATTCTGCATTTTGGGGTGAGATCACTTTGAAATAGCATATTTTGTTATTTATTCCATAACAACCTGTTTTTTTTTAATTTACCTATATTCAATTCTTTTGAAAATCCAATGCACTATTAACATTTTTGCAGATAAAATAAATGTGGTTACAAAATAAATGTGATTCAATTTCACAATTTTTAAATACATTTTTGAGCCACAGTATTTCACATTACTGGAAGTGTTTCACATAACCTTCTACTTCAAATAAGCTTTCTTTCTGGTTTGATACTGAAAATAAAGGAGTGTCAGTTCATTTTTTATGACATTGAGATTTTTGTGTTGGTGTGTTCCGCATTCCTATAAGCATATTTTTTGTTGAATACCAGTTCTGCTAATAGTGTTTTCTTATATTCATTCATTGTTGTGAGTACAGTAAAAACTCTTTATTCACGGGGAATATGTTCTGCAAACATGATGTGAATATAGAAATTGCAAATATGGAATGGCAATTTGTATGGGTATATAGGGGATACATTCCAAGGTTCCAAAATAAAATAAAAATTATCAAAATAAAATCAATTGAATGAGAGATTTTGAACAATTTTTATTAATTATTACTGTTAGGCTTAGGCAAGGACTTAAAGAAGTTAGTACATTTTTCCTGTTTTGCCGCTTTTAAAAGGTATTTCGATTCAGATTGATATTCAGCTGTGAATTCAGCAATAGAATTCCTTATTTTGTATTCAGATTTCTTGATGAATCCTACAGTTGATTCATTAACATTGAAACAGCGTGATATAGATGCAAACGACTTGCCAACAATTGAATGGTCAAGCATTTCTATTTTTACTTTAAGCGCCAACACTACTTTTTTCCGCACCGGAACTTATTTTCTTTCCTTTTACTCGACATTATAAATTGGTAACAAAGCAGAAGAGACACATATTATTCAATCAAAATTATTGCAGCGAATGATAAGTTGAAACAATAAAACACTGATCATGACGAGAGCGGCATTTATCAACGGACATAGCAGTGCGTGAAATATGACGGCGGTAGTTTTTAACAATGAACTTTAGGCTTAGTGACAATAAGGTTTGTTTTACTTTGGTTTGAATCGCTCTTTGTAAAAGTCGCCTTGGCAGGTGCCTGCAGTAAAAAAAAAAGTTGCCGATGCATTAATAAAGGATATTTAATCCTTTTAATATACTGACTGGATCCATGAAAAAAGAAATTTTTAGCCGCAAATACAGGAACTGTGTCGCAATTTTTTAAACTGCGAATAATGAAAACACGAATAAGGGAACCGCGAATAAGGAGCTTTTACTGTATAAGAGAGCACAACAATGAAGTTGAACCGAAGCCCATTTGTTGTAAAAACTTGCATATATGAAAGGACAATGTGCTAACATGAAATCTCAAATAAAAAGAAAAAACAAATTGAAGTGAGGCTCTTTCTGCATGAAGTGACTCAAATGTTTTTACTGTAATTATTTTATAAGGGACTGATGGAAATATTGATTCTTTTATCTCATATTAATCAATTGGATATAGAGTAAGAAGTTATTTGTTTAAGCAACAACAATTCATCATGATAGATAATTATCTTTCAGATAAATTTGGAAATGTAGCATAAACCCTTCTGTGTTAAAAAAATAAAATCTTTTCAATGATATAAAGTGATATTTCTAAGATGGGTTTGTATAAAGAGAGATGAATATATACCTAATTTGTATCTTTCTTTGCACTGAAAGAATTAAAAAAAAATACAAGTTATCACAAAATACACAATTGTTTAAGAATAAAGTTCTTAGGAAAATTTTTGAACCAAAAAGAGATGAACAGACAGGTGAATGGAGAAGACTTACATAACAGTGAGCATGAATGGAGAATGAAAGATGGCCATGGAAACTCCTTATAGGAAAATCAGAAGGAAAGTTGCCAGTAGACAGGTTAATGAGGTGGGAGAATAACATTAACCATAAGGAAGTAAATTATACAGGGTTGATTGGAAAACTTTAGTTCACTTTAGGGATGTTTGGAGAGTGGGGCCATGAACCTACATGTTTGATAGTGCCAGTGAGTTAGTCAGTCTACTGATCATCTCCGAAGACTGGCATCCCAGGGGTCTGGGTATAATTTCCGGCTATACTGTAAACATTTTTATATGGGTATTGGGGGTCTGGAATAGGGTCTACTCAACTTCATAATTAGAACTGAGTAGCTTCTTAATAAGAGAAGTAGCTAAATCTGGTTAAGAGAACTGAAACTAAATTTGAGGAACTGTGTCATGCTAACCATGTGACTCTTTAAACTGTCACTTGTGACTCAGTGACAGCAACTACTTCAATTGGTCTTGGCTCTTTGGATCTGTCATGCCATGAAATATTTAGTTATTATTGTTTTATCTGTCAACCTAGGTATTATGTTCCTTGACTCTGGTCTGAAGGATCATGGGTTGAAACCCAGCCAGGATTGTTGGATTTTAAATGGAAAAAATCCAAAGAACAAGTTCACTGGGAGGCTGTGTAAAACATGAGTCCTGGGTCTGAAGTTTTTCAGGCTTGTAAAAGAACCTCAAGGTTGAATTATAATCTTTGAGCAGAATGTAATTGGTCTTTCCCATTGAAATAATATCTTAGTTGCCTACTAGATGACTCTTTAAGGTGGTGAGCTAATCACTTGTCTATTGCTGACATCTATAGAGAAATAAGCATAACTAAATTAGCATAGTTAAGTAATAATAATATTGACGATCTTATTATTAATTTAACACTTCTCATTGAAGGATAAATTATATTTGAAGAGAAAAATTTTCGCCTAGACTGAGACTCGAACCTGGGACCCTTGGCTTTCCGGGCCAAGTGCTCTACCAACTGAGCTACCGAGGCGAGTTGTGATCTAGATGCAAATTTTTCTCTTATATATGTTGTAATTCCCTCGTGCCAAATGCTTGAAACCATAGCTTCTATCTTTGCAAATGGCGGCTTCTTAGTTAAGAAGACATTTATTGGGAATTTCACACTGCTTTATAAAGCCAGTAGGGCTTCTATTGACGATTTTATTATTAATTTAACATTTCTCATTGAAGGATAAATTATATTTGAAGAGAAAAATTTTTGCCTAGACCGAGACTCGAACCCGGGACCCTTGGCTTTCTGGGCCAAGGGAATTACAACATATATAAGAGAAAAAATTGTGTCTAGATCGCAACTTGCCTCGGTAGCTCAGTTGGTAGAGCACTTGGCCCAGAAAGCCAAGGGTCCCGGGTTCGAGTCTCGGTCTAGGCAAAAAATTTTCTCTTCAAAAATAATAATATTATTTATTTACTTATTTTGGCAGAGTTAAGACCATAAGGCCTTCTTTTCCACTCAACCGACACAAATACATGTTTACAGTATAGATTATATATACACAGTACTAATTATAAAGGATTAAAAAGACACTAAAAGTTGTAATGTAAATTTCATGTATGTACAACATTTTGTATGACTATTTAACTCATGCCCCAAATGGGAGTCAATGACCAATCACGTTTCAATGATTTCTGTTTTACAACCAATCAGAGTCGTGTTTCACCAAATATTTATCAGTGTTATAATTACCATATTAAAGAAAGCTTCTCCTTACAATATTGCGTTCCTTTGGCAATAAATAGTATGATCTGGTTGCAGTGATAAACAAATGAAGCAGTAGAAGCGTACCTATCGTTTCTCATTTGTTTTCAAACATCGCCGTTTACATTAAATATATAAATATTTTAAAATAACTATAGTTAAATAATGATTTGTGAGTAAACAGCTTAATTTTATTCGTTAAATAGTCCTAACAAATGCCACTCTTGATTTCCAAATTCTCTAGATAAATTCACTCCTCACTTCGTGAGTCGTGAATTTATCGATAATTTGGAAATCACTCGTGGCATTACTTATGATAAACATAATAATAATCAGTGGCATATTCACAATTTTGGATTAAAATAAATTAATACATTTGCCAAATTCAAATAAATTACATGTGAACATTAAATTTCTAATTTCTCGCAAACGTGTGTATGGTATATTATTTGTGGAAATCAACAATTGAAGTAATTTCATATTGGCACTGAAATGTTCAAATGTGATATTAATTTGCTTTCACGAGTTTCAGTTAGTGTTAATGATAAATGCGGTTTTCCAAGTTACTAAAAGCTAATGTGAGTGACTGTGTAATTTATAATATATACTAGAGACCCATTTTAAGTATCATTGCATGTATTTCATTATTGAATTATGCATGCATGAGTATGAATTGTAAAATATTCTTTTTTATATACTTTAATATTATGGTTGGTTTCTAGAAACACATTTACAGTAATAAATGTTCATACTATTTATAAACTGAACAATTTGGAAAAGAAGTTGTTATAAACCATAAGATACATTTTATTCATACAGCTGGGGTAATTGTTGTGACCACTGCATACCACTGATGATAATAATAATAATAATAATATGATAAATGAGAAATACCATTTAATACATGTACATTACATGGAGTAATTATCAAGCCAAGATTAGAGCTAATATAAATATAAATTTATTTTAAATGATCCTAACTACAGCAGCCCCTGATTTCCTGTAGTAGAGAATTCCAGTTTTGAGAAGCGAAGATAGTATATGATGTAGAGTGATGGAATATCTTTTGTTGCAGTATATTAAGCAAGAGATTATGTTGTGATTGTATGTTTAAATTATGGTTGGTGGATAGATACTGGAAACGAGAAGCTAAATAATTGGTAATCAAAGTATGTAGAATCTTAAATAAGAGAAGTAGACATTGTAATTTTCTTCTGTCTTTAAGATGGAACCATAACAATTCATAGAAAAATGGAGAAATGTGCTCATATTTTTGGACATTAAATAAGAATCTGATACACATATTATGAACATGCTGCAGTTTGTCTGACAATCTGTCACTTTTGTCAGTTAGTAGAATGTCACAATAGTCAAAATGCAGCATCACTAAGGTTTGAACTAAAATTCTTTTAAGAGCTATTGGAAGAAAGTTCTTGAGATGCTTTAGGGAATGCATTATGGAGAAGACTGCTGCAAGATATGAGATACTCTTGCCCCACATGGGAACGTATGATTATAGACAGGCATGGTTGTATCTGTTAATGAGGTCATATATGTATTTGTGTGACAAAAATATTTACATTAGATTTCACAAAATAACTTTAAACTGCTGTGGTCTCGAGGTAGTGTGCTGCCTTGTCAAGCAGCAGGCCTGAGTTCAAGTCTCGGTCAGGGCAAGTTTCCTGGGTAAAGTTTTTTTCAGGGTTTTTCATCACCTGTAAGAGAAATGTCAGGAAAATTTAAGGCCCAAATAGTCCCCACACATCATATGGCCATCATAATCATCATTCATATTCACCTTAGATTAAATTTAGGATTAAGGATTCTCCTGGGGCACCACTATCATAATCACCCATCATATCATTGAGGCAGCATAACCCCACCTTTGAGGCACTTCAGCCTCAGAAGTGGGTTACATTTATTCCAATGCCAGGAGAGAACACCAGAAATGTCGAAATGACAACCTGGGGCATTGAATATAAAAAAAAAGTTTCACATTAATACAAAAAAAGAAAGCTATTTGAGATGGAAAAGTTAAGTAGATGCTCAGTATATATTAATAGTGTAAAATTTATTTCAATATGTGTCCATGATGGCATTAAAATCCTTTCTGGATTTTGGTTTCTCTCAGAAGTTGTTTAAATTATTTTTTTAATCTCTTACCTCTTTTTCCCTTATCCTTCTATGCCAAGAATCTGTCCCTCATACAGTATCCTATTAATTCTTATTGTTGTAGTTGTAATAGCAGAGAAATAACTGCACCATTTCTAAGCAGAGTTATAAAAAGAAAATATGTTTTTTATTGGGATTGTGTTCCTTTTTACTAAACTTGAAAATATGATCTTCCTTGTTTCTACTCTTATTGAATATTCTATGAATGTATATCTGTACCTCACACCTAACTCCAAACCCGATCACATAGATTGAATAACCTGGTTATGTTCCAAGGTACCCATTCCCAGTTTTGTCACTTCTTACTACATATATGAATTATGATGAGAATATTCCTAGGTCCTGCTCACCAGATGGGAAAGCAAGAAAATTATAGAGTGGAAGTGCTAGTTTATCTGACATTGTATAAAAAATGTAGGTTTATGTAGCACCAGTGGACATAAAGGATGGTCCATTTGTTGACAGTTATTAACTAACGTAAGGAAAATTAAATCTTAAATTGTATTTAATATTTTATTTTGGGAAGTAATATTTTGAGGTTATTACACGCTTTATATTAGCTTGACCTGTATCTATGTAACTGAATCTTTTAACGCGATTTTCACCCACTTAAAATCATTGGATCGTCTTGAAACTTTGCATACTTGTAAAAGACCCGTGACAATATAATAATTTCATATTTTGTTTCTAAAATCATGGCCAGAATCATCAGAAAATAAAAAAAAGTGTCTTTGTATCTATGTAACGGAATTTTTGAACACGATTTTCACCCACTTAGAAACATTGGATCGACTTGAAACTTTGTGTACTTGTAAAGGACCCGTGACAATACAATAATTTCATATTTTGTTTCTAGAATCCTGGCCAGAATCATAAGAAAATCAAAAAAATGAAAACTGGTATAATAGGTTGCGGACTTGTCGACTTTTTAGTCAATCGTTGTAAGAGCTCAGTTGGTAGAGCGGTACACTCTAGTGGTATATCATTTATGTAACCCATAGGTCGCTGGTTCAAATCTGGCTGGGAGTTTTTTTTTAGAAGAGTATTACTTTCAGCTCATACTACAATAGAATCAAATTTAAAGATATTTACATTTTTATCTTATTCTGTAAAATATTAAAACTAAAAAATAAAAAAATAAATAATAGTTTTAAAAAACTAAAACAACACGCTTTATTAGAAAACCGAACTAAAAAAATGAAAAATAATTTTAATTTCCCACACGCTTGGGATAAATAATTTTACCATCAAAAGCGTGGGGTGCTTTTTATGATTTTTACATTTTCTTCTTAGAGACTTTACTTTTACCAATATCTGTTTATTATCAAATATATTAATTGA
Organism: Diploptera punctata; assembly: GCA_030220185.1. Taxonomy (NCBI): domain Eukaryota; kingdom Metazoa; phylum Arthropoda; class Insecta; order Blattodea; family Blaberidae; genus Diploptera; species Diploptera punctata. The sequence goes on along the minus strand of JASPKZ010003049.1, from coordinate 590,867 downwards.
TAAAGAGCACCCCACGCTTTTGATGGTAAAATTATTTATCCCAAGCGTGTGGGAAATTAAAATTATTTTTCATTTTTTTAGTTCGGTTTTCTAATAAAGCGTGTTGTTTTAGTTTTTTAAAACTATTATTTATTTTAATTAAATTATTTTTATTCTGTTCATCTTACCTCAATATTAATGTTGATTTGTTCTTGAACATGTTTCGATTATATCATAATCATCATCAGCATCTTGCCCAGACTGGTTGGATTTATGATGTATACCCTGGATGTCGATGTCAGCTCCATCCAGTGGTTGGCCAAAGAACCTCCAACCACAGGATGGAGCAACATCCAGGGTATACATCATAAATCCAACCAGTCTTGGCAAGATGCTGATGATGAATATGATATAATCGAAACATGTTCAAGAACAAATCAACATTAATATTGAGGTAAGATGAACAGACTAAAAATCTATGATGATCTTGATGAAGGTTTTCGGGCTGTAGGCCGTGGTCGTGAGGCTTGTAGTTCCCCGACGTTTCGCCAAAGACTGCGTCTGGCATCCTCAAGGGTCATCTTGAGACTGGCAATTCTGTCCGCTGTCTGTCCTATTTATACATTCTCCGCGATGTGTTCGTAAGTTGTATCTGCCTTCTGATTGGTCAGCATTAGGGACTTCCATTGCTCCAATGAGATTGCTGTTTGATGGTCTCGTGGACTGTACGTTATCTCTGCCTTCTGATTGGTCAGCGGTAGGGACTTCCATTGTTCCACTGAGATTGCTGTTTGATAGTCTTGTCGACTGTACTTGTAGAGGTTTACATTTTGCGTTTTTTAGAACCGGTATCCATACTTTGTTGACTTTTAATGATTCTTCTTTTCTATTGAAACTGTTTTTATGTTTGAATATTTCGATGGCTTCTCATTGTAGACGGTTAAAATAGTGTGTGCAGTTAGATAATATGTCTGTATTCTGGTATTGTACTCTGTGGCCATCAAGTAAAGAGTGTTCTGCTACTGCCGACTTATCCATTTGTTTAAGACGACTGTATCTTTCATGCTCCTTAAGTCTGGTTGCAATGCTGCGTTTAGTGGTGCCTATATACACTTTTCCACAACTGCATGGTATCCTTTATATGTCTGATGAGGATGGAGTTGATCCTTTATATGTCTGAGAAGGTTCTTGATTTTTTTGGTAGGCCTGTATACTGTCCTTAGGTCTTCTTTATTTAGTAGTTTTCCAATGCGGTCCATTACATTCTTGATGAACGGTAAAACTGCCCTGGTTGAAGTTTTTCCCTCTGATTCCTTGCTGCTGTTCCTGTTGTATCGTCTGGGATGATTGGCTCGGTTGATTTCTTTCCTGGTGTATCCATTGGCTGTGAATACGTCTGGAGGTGTTGAAGTTCTGTTTTTACTAAATCCGGATGACAAAGTTTTTTGGCTCGATCTGTCAATGATTTGATGATTCCAAATTTTTGTTTAGGATGATGATTCGAGGTTTTATGAAGATACCTGTCCGTGTGGGTAGGTTTTCTGTAGATAGTGTGATAAATGTTGCTGCCTTCTTTCCTTTTGATCAGGATATCTAGGAATGCTATGCTGTTATCAGTTTCTTTTTCTATGGTGAATTGTATACTGGAGTTTATGTTGTTGATGTGTGTCAGAAATTCGTCTAATTTCTCTTCCCTGTGGTTCCAGATTACAAAGGTGTCGTCTACATAGCGAAGCCATATCTTGGGTTTGATAGGTGTCGTATCTAAGCATGTTAGCTCAAAGTTTTCCATGAAGAAATTGGCCGCTACTGGGCTCAAGGGACTGCCCATAGCTACTCCGTCTGTTTGCTCGTAGAAATCGTTGTTGAATAGAAAATAGCTGGTGGTTAAGCAGTGTTCGAAAAGTTTTGTGATGTCTTGAGGAAACTTGGCAGCAATGAGCAGAATAGTCTCATTTATTGGAACTTTGGTGAATAGATGTAGTAAAAACGGAACTTCAACACCTCCAGACGGTATTCACAGCCAATGGATACACCAGGAAAGAAATCAACCGAGCCAATCATCCCAGACGATACAACAGGAACAGCAGCAAGGAATCAGAGGGAAAAACTTCAACCAGGGCAGTTTTACCGTTCATCAAGAATGTAACGGACCGCATTGAAAAACTACTAAATAAAGAAGACATAAGGACAGTATATAGGCCTACCAAGAAAATCAAGAACCTCCTCAGACATATAAAGGATGAAGTCCATCCTCATCAGACAGCAGGCATATACAGGATACCATGCAGTTGTGGAAAAGTGTATATAGGCACCACTAAACGCAGCATCGCAACCAGACTTAAGGAGCATGAAAGATGCAGTTGTCTTAAACAAATGGATAAGTTGGCAGTAGCAGAACACTCTTTACTTGATGGCCACAGAGTATAATACCAGAATACAGACATATTATCTAACTGCACACACTATTTTACCCGTCTACAACGAGAAGCCATTGAAATATTCAAACATAAAAACAGTTTCAATAGAAAAGAAGAATCATTAAAAGTCAACAAAGTATAGATACCGGTTCTAAAAAATGCAAAATGTAAACCTCTGCAAGTACAGTCGACAAGACTATCAAACAGCAATCTCAGTGGAACAATGGAAGTCCCTACCGCTGACCAATCAGAAGGCAGACATAACATACAGTCCACGAGACCATCAAACAGCAATCTCATTGAGCAATGGAAGTCCCTAACGCTGACCAATCAGAAGGCAGATACAACTTACGAACACTTCGCGGAGAACGTATAAATAGGACAGACAGCGGACAGAATTGCCAGTCTCAAGACAACCCTTGAGGATGCCAGACGCAGTCTTTGGCGAAACATCGGGGAACTACAAGCCTCACGACCACGGCCTACAGCCCGAAAACCTTCATCAAGATCATCATAGCAACTCCGGCCTTGAAAGTCTACGTGAATACATCAGACTAAAAATCATTTAACTTAAATTGTATATTTGAAAAGCCGTCATGTTCTTAGGATAACTAATTTATGATTAGTTACTTTACCTACCCTTCCCTCAGGCACATTTCACACAAAGACTAAATGATACCAATAATAGAGTTTATTGCATATATAATTCCATTACTTGTGTCCTGTGTAATGACGGTCAAGGATTGAGTTGAGCTTCTATTATGAAGTGTGTGATTACAAGAATGCTGGATTGGCCCTAGTAGACTAGTGGTTACCGTGCTTGTCTCTGGTTCTGAGGTTCGTGGGTTCAAAAACCCAACAAAACTGATGGATTTTGAAAGTTTAACTATAAAACTTTTTTATACCTTTTTTTTTACAGTCAACTACAATAATTCATAAATCATATTTGAAGAGAAAAATTGTATGCTCAGACCGGGACTTAAATCCGGGACCCTTGGTTCTCTAGACTAAGTGCTCTACCACCTGAGTTACCCGAGCAAGTACCAATCTAAACACAAATTTTTCTCTATATGCATTGTAATTCCCGCCCACCAAATGCTATGAAGCCTTTGTTTCTATCTTTGTTATATCATTAAATTTTCAAGCTTTTCTAAGTCTTGGCTTCATCATCAGGAGTCTTCTTCATATTTTGAATTTATTTATAAGTTTTATATAACCAACTATCAATTTGGCAAAATAGATGAAACATTAACAATAATACATAAAGAAAACAGCAAACAAAAAATTAATATTTTGGAAGAAATGGTAATCGACAAGAAGGCAGAGAATAAAAATTTATTGAATGAAAATATGCCTAGCAAACAAAGCCTCCTATATAAAGTAAAACTAACTCACTGGCACTATCGAACCCATAGGTTTCATGTCCGTGCGGACATAAGCTCTCCATACATTCCTATCCTGAGCTAATGTTTTCCAATCATTCCCTGTATAATCTACTTCCTCAAATCATAGTTAATGTTATTCTCTCACCTCATTCTTGGTCTACCAACTGGGCATTTTCTCTCTAGTTTTTCTACAAGAAGCTTCCATGCACCTCTTTCATTCCCCATTCGTGCCACATGTCCTGCCCATCACAGTCTATGAGATTTAACTATTCTTATTATATTTGGCTTCCTATAAAGACCATGTAGTTCACTGTTATGTAGTCTCCTCCATTCACCTGACTGTTCATCTCTCTTTGGTTCAAAATTTTTTCTAAGAACTTTATTCTCAAATACCCGTAATCTCCTTTCCTCCCTTAAAGTAAGAGTCATGTTTAGCACCCATATAATATAACTGGTAGAATAATAGTTTTATATATTTTCAGTTTAACGTTTTTTGAAAGGAGTTGGGACGTCAGTAGTCTCTGTAATGCATAAAGCCCCCTATATAAAATTTATAAATAAATCCAATATCAACAATGATGATGAAGCCAAGACTGTGAAAAGCTTAGAAATGTAATGATATGATGAAAATTGTGACATGAATTATTGTAGTTGAGGACGACGGTATAAAAAAAAGGTATAAATAGTTTAAAGTAAAGTGATCCCAAGCCAGGCCTCAGGAGGCCCTTGGGGTAGTAGGAGGTTAAGGCTCCCACTTTTTTCTAGACAATCGGCACTTGATGTCAGCCCTGCGTGACGGCCGCCTTTACCCCCAGTTCAAGTGCTCATTTCCGTTAGAGGCTGAGCCGACCCCAGGGCCATAGTGCCGCCAGAAAGTTTGGGTCAGTTTAAAAATCCTGACCCCACTGGGACTTGAACCCACGACCTTCTGGCTTGTAGCGCAGTACCTTATCCACTATGCTACGGCGTGCCCCCATAAACAGTTTTATAATTAAAATAATTGGAACCTCAACGGTGTGAACATAAAAAAAAAATTAATATTAAAAGTATGGATTTTGAAAGGTGTAAAAACCCTCAGGGGTCCCCATCTGGGGGATATGTGGATGGCAACCACAAGGGCCCAAGCTGAGCAAAACATTGCTTCCACTTACTTGTGTTTTGTTCCTTACTTTTATCTTGAACCGATCTGGTATTTCTTTCTTTTCTAGTAGCAGATCCCTCTTTTTACTTTCCTATCAAGTCTCCCTTGCACCTGACCTCTTGTTTTCTTCGACCCTGATGGTATTAGAGTATTCGAAGCCGAAGGGTTTACTTCTGTCTTTCCTATATCTCTTTCTTTTAATCTTGTGGATACTCACCTTGAATGCCCACATATGCTGCATGTTCGAATGTAGCCCCATTGCAACTTATAGCATAAGCATGAAATGGATTCGTGCCATCAGCTGCTGCTGGATACACGTAATGAAGAATGATGATGAAAGGTGTAAAAATCCTGAGCATGGCTTCTTTCAGAAGGAAAGTAAAGCCATGGGACCCTTTTCATAGATTTACAACATATAAAAAAAGTAGGCCTCAAAACAAAATTTGTTGGTCATTTCGTGCCCAGATTTTAATTTTGACATTAATGACCTGAATTGTTAAAGAGCATCATTAAATAAAATTCTCAAGTTTTTGTGAGAATGGAAAAAACATGTTACCTCAAATTAATGTTGGTTCAGTTTGAACATGTTTCGATATAATCTTCTATATCATCGTCAGCTTGCCCAGACTGTTGAGATTTATGTGGTGGACCCTGAATGTCAGTATCAGCTCCCTCCTCTGGCTGGCCGAAGAACCTTCAAACTAGGTCATGTTCAGCAGGAATTTCAAAATTCATGAATTTTGAAATTCTGCTGAGCGTGACCTTGTTTGGAGGTTCATGAATTTTGAAATTCCTGCTGAACGTGACCTAGTTTGGAGGTTCTTTGGCCAGCTGGAGGAGAGAGCTGATATCGACATCCAGGGTCCACAACATAAAACTCAACAGTCTGGGCAAGCTGATGATGATAAAGAAGATTATATCAAAATATGTTCAAACTGAACCAACATTAATTTGAAGTAAGATGTTTGCATTCTCACAAAAACTTGATTAAAAGAACCTCAAAATTTTACTTCTTAAAATAAACCATTAAATAAAATTCTACCTATCCACCTATCTAAAAGGATTGTGATTGATCAGGCTTGTCGAATCATCACAGGGGTAGATGAAATTAAACAAAAAGTATGAGATGTGTATGGAGAAGTGGTAGAATACACTCAAAATCCAGAGCTGGCGAGTTGTTTAACCATCTGTGCTATGGTGCATACCTGTTCAAATTAAATATTCTAAATATTCAGAATATTTCAACTATCAAGATAAGCTACACAGTTTCATCAATTAAGGCTAAAATTACTACTTATTTTATTCTAACAAAGATGTAGCATATGTTTTATTGTGTATTTTATATAGTTATTTTTAACTTTTGCAAAGGATGAGATTAAAATTTGTGCTTAATTATTTATGTTGATAAAGGATAGGACCATGTTCTTTGCATTATTTATGTAAATTTTATACCTTTTTATCTTCAGTTGCATAAATGTAAGATTAATATAATTTTGTTAGAATATCACTATTCAGCTAGGAGAAAATAATAAACACTGTGTAATAACACTCTGTGAGAGCCTTTATTTACCTGTGTCAAGTTCATCTAAGGGAGAAGTAAGTTGCAAGTTCTGTTGTGTAGCTTAAATTGATCCTAAAAAGCAGATTATTCAAATGACCTATTCCAATAATGCAGTTTACCTCTCACCTTACAGGTAGTTTTACATGCCACAAGTCACCCAGGCTTTACAGTGACATGACCTGCCGCGAGAGGGACATACATACTTTTTCTTGACCACACAAGGACCCTGAATGAGTGATCAGCTCAGCGTCAGGGCCTCCTCCAAGATTAATATTCTGAATTTAGCCACTTCTTAAAAAATTGTAGCAAGGAAGTATACATAACTTTTTTAGCAAGCAAGTGATGACTGCTTTATATTATAAAAAGACTTCAATAAGTTTACAGTTATAAAAAATAACCTACATCATCAAGGAAATAACAAGGAATATGAAAAGAAGTACACCACAAAAGAATTTGCGGTTAGGGAGCCTCTCATTCCACTGTATTGACTGTTACTGTAAAACTCAAATCCAACTCTGAGCAGGTAATAAGGCATAGAAATAAAAAACTGACCAGCTATTTGAAGGTCATTTCCAAAATATGAAGATAAATAGAGTTCAGCTTCCAGGATACAGACTAAAAATGTCGCAATTTAGTATTTAGATCATTTAGCATTTTCACTCTACAATTGTTTGTCCTTTATGATCTATTTCCTTTCATTTGTTCCATTTTGAATGCACATTTTGATCTAGTAATGTGTGGATTTTTTTGTGTGTGTATGTTTGACTTTTGTGTTGAAGTAACCCATCGTGTTCTGTTGTTCCAGGTACTGTATTGATTTTTAACTTAGAAATCATATTACTAAACTCCTGTTTATCAGAATGAAGCACATACTGAGAGGAATAATATTTATTTTGTTCCTATTTTGTATTCCACTAGTCCTCTACAGTTTAGGCTTGTAAGTATTTCTTCGAATACAGTTTTCCTTTCTGTCTAGCCATGGATTGATAATAATTCATATTATCTGTTTTTTTAATTTCTACCAAATATTGTGTATATTATCTATTTATAAGAAGTTTGAAAGGTCTTCTGATAGCCAAATTCCACATTCCTTTGTCCATGTACTAATCCATCGTCCTTCATTATTTATATTATCACCACTTGCATGATTATTTTTCAAGGATTTTAGAACATTCTTCTAGCTGAAAACTGTTCTTGAATGGATTCTGTTAAAACATTCTAAAGGATATTTTCTGTTGAGTAAAACTGTTAGTTTATTTACTGTTTTGTGATATGCTGGATACAAAGAGCCTCAGTTATCTTGGGTAAAATCAATATAAGTACTCAACTGAGTTATATATGATAGGGAAACTTGAAGGTGAAGTTGATGTTCCAGCTGTGTCAACATTTATGGGGAAGGAGTTGTTGCCCAGTTAAGGCAAACATTATCTTGGGAACCCTTGGAATGATGATGATGGTATAATTCACTTTTATATACTTGAATAACACTTTAAGTTCAAATATGAGGTAAGATGTAAAAATGACTCATTAATTTATTACTTTAAGTTCAGTTTGGGTTCACTTCTGGTTAGCTCATGTTAAAGTTTCAATTGTCTCAAGGAAGATCATGAGGAGCTTGTAAAGGTTATGTAAGAAAAGCTGATGTATTAGGATGAAATTAATTCACTTCATATAGAAAAATTTTAGATTGATTTCCACCATAAAAATGTTTAAATCCTACAGAATAACAGTAAGCATGCATAAATGTTTATAAAGTTGACTCTAAAGTTGTGAAGTTCTACAAAAAGTTTATAGAATTTTTGCTAGAGGCACCACGTAGCTGAAAAAATCGATATGATCAACCTTCACAATAAATTCCCAAACGTTTATTAGAAATGGCATGCGTGGAATGAGCCATTCTACTTTAGCTGTAACACAGCACTCATTTCATTTTTCTGAGTGCAACAGAATGAGGGTCTGGTGAATAATTTTCAGTGTACATAATGTTGTTGTAGTATAAGTCCTATATTGCAGACAATTGGATTCTGATGATTTATGATTGAGATGTAACATGTTGGTGACATGGTCAGTTGTAGTTGCAATATATGGCATCTGTGCTAGGTTGTGCACCTCTACGATCCTTTTGTATAGTAATGGGGTCGAAGTTATAATTTTGAGACATTTATTACCTGGACTTTCTTTTTTGTGTCAAGCAGTGAGGGTACTCCAGGCTTCACAGCCATACAGCAACATGCTGTGGATCACAGCTTTGTATAGAGTAAGCTTGACCCGGGTAGATAATGTGGGCGACTTGAAAAATAGATATACATAGTAGTGCAATAGCAGCATTTGATTTAAGTGCTGCCTGCCATGTTATACACAGAGAGTGCACCAAAATATATGGTTTGTTATCATCAGTTTCAACAACTGCAATGATTCATGGGTATCATAACAAGTTTTTACCATTTTGAATAGTTGCTATGAGATAATTTTTTTTTTGTAAAATTGATAAACTAAAGTTATAAAAATGTTTTTAATGATCAAGTTGGCATCAGAACTCTGAGTTTCAAATCCTGGGACCTGGCAAATAGACTTTTTAAAACACTCTTTAACTCATCATCACCATCTTCAAGGTATGGCCATACCCGTTCTACTCCCCACTCTACAATATATTACAGGTCATCCTTCCAATGTTATTTTGGTCTTCCTACATTTCTTCGGCCTTCAGGTCAAACTGAAATTCCATTTAAACTTTCCGTGAAAAATCTTGGTGTATATTTCGACCAAAATCTTAATTAGCAGGTTCATTAAAAAAAAACTTGTAAAAAATATATATCTAATCTTCCATTCCCTAAAACGTTTGAAAAATTTCCTTCCTTCTTCATTGAAAAAAGTACTTGTCTCAACTTTGATCATGGCGCATTTCGATTATTGTGACTTACTCTTCACTGACATGAATATTACATTCGCACAAAGACTATGAGTTCATAATGCTTGTGCACATTATATATTCAACCTCCGTAAATCAGACCACATAACTCCAGTATTAGAAATGTTGTCTTGGCTCCAATTGGAAGACAGGCGAAAGATACATTGCCTCTGCTTAGTATACCCTACGGAAAGTCTCTTGTTTCCACTCTTCATGCCCCCTTTAGCTCAATATCTAATTCTACCTTTCACTTGTTTATCCTCCCACCATAACTTAAACACACGATTGAGAGAAAATTTAACTCTAGCTATTCCTCTACATCGATCATCTCACTATTCCTCATCCTTCCTTGTTTTGGCCACATGACTCTGGAATTCCCTCCCCTCATATATCCAGGACCTGTCCGACTCAAAAACATTTTAAAAAGAAAACTCACGTAAATTCATTATTCATTAGACAATATAATATATAACCTATGTTCAATGTATGACTAACGAGTCTCCTATTAGTCCTTTATATTGCAAACTTACTTTACCCAAGCCATTTACTTAATCTAATTATAGGGTATTATATAATCAATTGAGTTGGTGTTTACTTGATGAAAATCCATATTTATTAATTAAATAAAAATAAAACGTAGTTTTATTTGATTTTCGTATTTATTATATAATTCAGTGACAGCTGTTTCAGTACAATGTACCTTCTTCAGACATGTTAACAAATTATGAATTGTGTTCCAACTGATCTAAGCAACAATACAACAATATTTATTTAAATTTTTTAATTTAACAAAGGGGATTCATTCAAATCAAGTTGAGAATTTAACAGTTTTTTACTACTTTTAAATTTATTAATTTCTACAGCCTCCAAAAGATCTAACTTCTTACCCTTATCACAAATATGTAAAATTTCAAAATTTGGATCGAAACAATGATTAAATTGGAATAGGTGGTTAGCATATTTTGAATTTTCTAAATTTCTGTTATATGCTCTCATGTGTTCCTATATCCGAGAGATAAAAGGTCTACCAGTTTGTCCTATATAGACATTGTCACATGTGCCACACTTCAATTTATATACACCTGATAATTTTTCTTTTTTTGTTTTGGTTTTATTGTTTTTTATTATATTTTGTAGAGTTTTATTAGTTTAAAATGTCACATTAATGTTCAACTTTTTAAAATGTTTCGATATTTTATTTGAAAGTGGGCCTATGTATGACATTACAACATATTTCTTTATGTTTTCTTTGGGTAAAGGAAAAACTTTGTTAATTGCTTTTTTTGTAATGAACCTTCTTAATTAAACATTCTATAATTTCAGGGTCGTAGCCATTATTAACAGCCAATTGTTTAATAATATATTCAATTCATTATTAACAAACATAAAGAAATATGTCGTAATGTCATACATAGGCCCACTTTCAAATAAAATATCTAAACATTTTAAAAAGTTGAACATTAATGTGACATTTAAAACTAATAAAACTCTACAAAATATAATAAAAAACAATAAAACCGAAACAAAAAAAGAAAAATTATCAGGTGTATATAAATTGAAGTGTGGCACATGTGACAAAGTCTATATAGGACAAACTGGTAGACCTTTTATCTCTCGGATAAAGGAACACATGAGAGCATATAACAGAAATTTAGAAAATTCAAAATATGCTTACCACCTATTCCAATTTAATCATTGTTTCGATCCAAATTTTGAAATATTACATATTTGTGATAAGGGTAAGAAGTTAGATCTTTTAGAGGCTGTAGAAATTAATAAATGTTACATGTGGACAGTTAAGCCCAGCCGTAACGTAGCGTAAAAAGAATCTTTATGTTTTAGAGATCTTTGGCCCGAGCGGTTGGCCTTGGTTTTGGTGTTAAAAACACAGTAAACAATAAAATGACATATTTATTTGAAAAACCAAAACATAAAGAAATGTTAGAACAACATATAAAACAACTTATTAAAACCAGCTAAAATCGCCATATTGGAAAGCGTCAAAAAGACTAAAACTGATAAAATTCAGAGAGAGAAAACAATAATTTAAAAGAAACAACTTTGGTCATTATTCTAAGTTATTTGACCCTTAGGTCTTCTTGATTTAATGAATTTTCAACAATTATAATTATTTTAAGTTCTCTGGACCATTCGGTCCTTTAATTAAATTTATGTTTGAAAAATGACCATTTAAAAAACTGAACTTTTTAGAGTGATAATAAAATAGTAAAAAGATTCATATTACCCATGCAGAGCTGCCTCTTCCCAGGGGGACCGAACCCTTCGGTCCCCCACACCGTTCTGAATTCGTTAGAAAAAATCGCGAATATTTATATGATAAATTTTAAGTTTCTAATCGGGGGAAACTCGGGTGGAAAGTTAGCTTTTCCCTTCAATACATGTAGGGTTTTTTCATCGGTTTTCACTTACAACTTTCACATGATCTAGTTCAATACCTTCATCTATGTCAAAATGGAAAACTCTGTTCCACTTTCACTTCTTGCAGCTCAAATTCACCCTTATCTAATGTGGTCATCTCTGATCTTTCTGACTACATAATGTTGATATGACTTTACATCCTGGACTTTTGTGACATGGTTTTGATCCAGGATATAAAACATTATAGATTTTTACTCGCTTTTTTATATTTAAAAGGTCCTTTGAGTATCACTAATTTGTATTTCAATGCGGTTATTTATTTCCTATCTATTGATATAATAAACATGTATATGTGTATATCCTTTATAGTTTTTTTATAGTATTTTATTATTATGGCAGTTAGGCCCTAGTGTATGCGTAACATTCCCCCCCTAAATAAGACTGTAGGTTTTGAAAAACCGAAAGTCTTTTTTAGGGGGGGAATGTTACGCCTACACTAGGGCCTAACTGCCATAATAATAAAATACTATAAAAAACCGATAAAGGATATACACATATACATGATTTATTTCCTATCTTCTGATATAATAAAGATGTATATGTGTATATCCTTTATCGGTTTTTTATAGTATTTTATTATTATGGCAGTTAGGCCCTAGTGTAGGCGTAACATTCTCCCCCCTAAATAAGACTGTAGGTTTTGAAAAACCAAAAGTCTTTTTTAGGGGGGAATGTTACGCCTACACTAGGGCCTAACTGCCATAATAATAAAATACTATAAAAAAACCGATAAAGGATATACATATATTTATCGGATACTGCTGTGTCTGCTGCTGCTAGCTTGGAGGCCAGGGTACGTGTCTGCTTGCCTCGATGGATGATGCGATGTTCTAATGCTCGAGTTTGTGGATCGTGTTCAGCCGCCGTTGGTCCTGGTAGGCCTTTGATTTGGTTATGCCTAGTTTCATTAAACAACACCCAGTTAGGTCCAAGGAGAGCTTGTGAAAGGAACAAGATGGCGGACACATCTTACACTTATGCCACTAATGCACTAAACACTTGTAACATTTGTTTTTACTATATTTGCAACGATCTTCATTTTTTTATGTGAAACATGATCTAGGATACCCTGCTTAACCATTTCAAATTTTATTACCCTTTTCGTAATCCAGAAAATATACGATACAAAAAAAAATTCAATCTAATGGCGTGTAAAGCAACCTATGATCCCTTGGGCTTATCTCTCGTGGTGATGCTTTCAGAAATGATTTATTTCTACATTTGACCGTGCCACGCCTTCCTGATAGACGGGAAAAAAATGTCATTACCAAAGTAGAATTAACAGTAAATGAGATATTGCCTTAATTAACACAAAATTTTAAATCAATTCTATTACTGTCTTAAAAATAACCTCCTACCAATATACAAGTTCTGAGAAAACATAACATAACCTAAGATAACAACAAAAAAAGAAATATCATTTGACTGAAAAAAAACTTTGTGAAAATCATCAACAACACCAAAATTTATCTTCCTGATGAAAAAACATAGATTATTATGAATTGAAGGTTAATTTTTGCGGTCTAGGGTTCGTTTCCTTATCCGTGAATATAATGGAATATTATGTTCACGAATATACCATCCGTCTTGCCATCCAGATTGTTACACGTGGACAGTTAAACCCAGCCGTAACATAGCGTAAAAAGAATATTTATGTTTTAAGAGATCTTTGGCCCGAGAGGTTGGCCTTGGTTTTGGAGTTAAAAACACAGTAAACAATAAAATGACATATTTATTTGAAAAACCAAAACATAAAGAAATGTTAGAACAACATATAAAACAACTTATTAAAACCAGCTAAAATCGCCATATTGGAAAGCGTCAAAAAGACTAAAACTGATAAAATTCAGAGAGAGAAAACAATAATTTAAAAGAAACAACTTTGGTCATTATTCTAAGTTATTTGACCCTTAGGTCTTCTTGATTTCATGCATTTTCAACAATTATAATTATTTTAAGTTCTCTAGACCATTCGGTCCTTTAATTAAATTTATGTTTGAAAAATGACCATTTAAAAAACTGAACTTTTTAGAGTGATAATAAAATAGTAAAAAGATTCATATTACCCATGCAAAGCTGCCTCTTCCCAGGGGGACCGAACCCTTCGGTCCCCCACACCGTTCTGAATTCGTTAGAAAAAATCGCGAATATTTATATGATAAATTTTAAGTTTCTAATCGGGGGAAACTCGGGTGGAAAGTTAGCTTTTCCCTTCAATACATGTAGGGTTTTTTCATCGGTTTTCACTTACAACTTTCACATGATCTAGTTCAATACCTTCATCTATGTCAAAATGGAAAACTCTGTTCCACTTTCACTTCTTGCAGCTCAAATTCACCCTTATCTAATGTGGTCATCTCTGATCTGTCTGACTAAATAATGTTGATATGACTTTACATCCTGGACTTTTGTGACACGGTTTTGATCCAGGATATAAAACATTATAGATTTTTACTCGCTTTTTTATATTTAAAAGGTCCTTTGAGTATGACTAATTTGTATTTCAATGCGGTTATTTATTTCCTATCTTCTGATATAATAAACATGTATATGTGTATATCCTTTATTGGTTTTTTATAGTATTTTATTATTATGGCAGTTAGGCCCTAGTGTAGGCGTAACAATAAATTTAAAAGTAGTAAAAAACTGTTAAATTCTCAACTTGATTTGAATGAATCCCCTTTGTTAAATTAAAAAATTTAAATAAATATTGTTGTATTGTTGCTTAGATCAGTTGGAACACAATTCATAATTTGTTGACATGTCTGAAGAAGGTACAGTGTACCGAAACAGCTGTCACTGAATTATATAATAAATATGAAAATCAAATAAAACTATGTTTTATTTTTATTTAATTAATAGGGTATTATGGCTATTAGGAATCGGGCAATGTCAAAGACATTAATCAACCGATGATCTATCTATCTATTTATGTTATTATTATTATTTTTCTTTCTTCCCCTTGTCAACTTTATATTGTGTAGTCTATATCTATTATGTATCAATCATAATTCATATTGTATGTATAATTTAACCCTGGTGAAGTGGAAGGGAAGACCTTACGGTCTTAACTCCATCAGGTAAAATAAATAAAATATCTGTTTTGATAAACAATTATTTGGCATCTTTTGTATATGTTCTAAGTATTTACATTTATTTCTGTAAATTCTCTCGTTTATAGTATGTACTTGTAATTCATCTCTGATATCTTGACTTCTCTTTTGATCTCTTAAAGATACACCTGCAATGGATCTCAGGAATCTTATTTCTATTGACTCAATTTTATGTTTATCAGAGACCCATATGTTAACGTTGGAGTGGCTACTGTTTTGTAAAATTTCAACTGAGTTTTCCTTGTGGTCTTATTTTTCAAATATCTTCGTAGTGAACCACATATCTGTTGAAATTTCCCTAATTTCTTGTCCATATCCAAATTTTGCAGGTATGATATCACATGTATCCAAGATAATTAAAACAAGTTACTTGTTCAATAATGTTTGCTCCAATTACAATTTTTGTCTTTTCATGTTGAATTCCAACAAGTGGCATGGACTTTGTTTTCTGTTCTTAGAATATTGTCTTGGGGAGTTGGAGTTTATTTAAATTTCCTCTTAGCAGGTAACCGGCCTGTTGCCAATTTAGTCCAATGGTGGGACTGCCACCTCAAAGGATTTGAACATTCTTTCATCTGTACAGACCCTAGGTGGAGGGTTGCAACTTTTTAACTCATCAAAGCAAATTCTAAATTAGAATCTCAATTGCTGCTCCATTTCATCTTTATGATAATTTCAAAATTTTGATACAAATTAATTAATACTTTTGAAATTAATTTTAAAGTACCGTTGAGGTTATGCAGTATAATATTAAAATTATATTATTTTTTGGTCTGGACATCTTACCTCAATATTAATGTTGATTTGTTCTTGGACATGTTTCAAAACAATTCTCTGTTTTATCTTCAGCTTTCCCAGACTGGTTTTATTTATGTTGCATTATGTTGCACCACCTGGATGTCGATGTCAGCTCCATCCTGTGGTTGGCCAAAGAACCTCCAAACAAGGTCACCCTCCATCGGAATATCAAAATTCATAACTCTGTTTCTGTTCTTCTGAATATAAATTTTTTCCCAAATAGTCAGCTCGTTTGTATTTTCTAACTGTTTTAATAATTTAGTGTCTGAATTTATATTATGTTTTTCAGACCAAACATGAGCAGCAACTGCAGATTTTTCAATTTCTCCATTTTTAATATTTCTTATGTGTTCTTTGGTTCTAATTTTTAGGTTTCTTTTTGTTTTCCCTATATATATCTTTTCACAACCCATGCATTCAATTTGATATATTCCTGACTTTTTATTTTTATCAGTTTTTTCATTTTTGTTGGTTTTTATTAGTTTATTTAAACTGTAGTTATTTTTTGGTGCTAATTTAATATTAAACTTCTCAAATATATTTTGAAATTTATTATGTACCCAGGGGTGATATGTGAATTTCCTATATTTTTTCATAGGTGGTTCTTCTTTTTCAAGATTACTTCTGTTTATCATTTTTTGTTTTTTATACTTTTCTATCCTTTTATGTACCATTTTTTCATCAAACCCATTTTCTCTTGCTACTTTGATTATGTGTTTTTTCTCATGTTTGAAATCTTCTTCGTTTAAGGGTAAGTTTACCAATCTATGAGTTAAACTATTAAATGCTGCTAATTTATGTCCAATTGGATTGAACCCTGTTGATTTTATAAAATTTTCCGTATGAGTTTCTTTCCTATGAATCCTGAATTCAATTGAATTTTGAATGTAAAATCACTAAAGCACATCCCACAATGTTTAAATTTTGGAGTAGATATGTTGATGATATAATTTGTATTGTTAAAGAAAAACATGTAGAAGATTCCCTAAAACTATTAAATTTACAGAGTACAAACATTAAATTCACCAAAGAAATAGAAGACAATAAACAAATACCTTTTTTGGATCTTAAATTGGTCAGAAACGAAGAAAAAAGAAAAATTGAATTCAGGATTCATAGGAAAGAAACTCATACGGAAAATTTTATAAAATCAACAGGGTTCAATCCAATTGGACATAAATTAGCAGCATTTAATAGTTTAACTCATAGATTGGTAAACTTACCCTTAAACGAAGAAGATTTCAAACATGAGAAAAAACACATAATCAAAGTAGCAAGAGAAAATGGGTTTGATGAAAAAATGGTACATAAAAGGATAGAAAAGTATAAAAAACAAAAAATGATAAACAGAAATAATCTTGAAAAAGAAGAACCACCTATGAAAAAATATAGGAAATTCACATATCACCCCTGGGTACATAATAAATTTCAAAATATATTTGAGAAGTTTAATATTAAATTAGCTGCAGAAGTAACGGCTATTCATATTTCACTCCAACAATTACTATACAGAATAAATAAATTTCAAAATGCGGTCATACTCTCTGATTCTAAGGCAGCAATATATGCAATAAATTCACACAAAATGAAGTCAATACAAATTAAAGAGTGCTACAAAATGATTCAACAACTCCAAAAACTACAGAAAAGAATTCAATTGCAATGGATACCTGCACATTGTGGAATTGCTGGAAATGACACTGCTGATTTTCTTGCCAAAAAAGGCTCCAATTTAATTCAGAATACTACTAAAAGCTTACCTTTCACATCCATAAAAAGAATAGTTAAAAACAAATATAAAATCAAACAAAACCAAGACCTATGTAATAAAGCCAAAGACAAAAAATGGAATATTTTAGTAAAGAAGCCAGATATTATTCCAGAATTTCCACGTAAAACTACAGTAGCAACATTTAGACTGCTTACAGAACATGACTATTTAGCCAAACATTTATATAAAATAGGAATCTACACGAATCCAAATTGTCCTCTATGCAATAAAGACGAGAAGAAATGATGAAGAACACCTACAAACCTGTGAAGTATTACCTGTTGGATCCACAATAGAGAAATATTGGAGAGCAAGAACGCTAATGGCTTCGGTGCCAAGGCCCAGCATTTGAAAACAACAACAACAACAACAACATATTAAATTAGCACCAAAAAATAACTACAGTTTAAATAAACTAATAAAAACCAACAAAAATGAAAAAACTGATAAAAATAAAAAGTCAGGAATATATCAAATTGAATGCATGGGTTGTGAAAAGATATATTATAGGGAAAACAAAAAGAAACCTAAAAATTAGAACCAAAGAACACATAAGAAATATTAAAAATGGAGAAATTGAAAAATCTGCAGTTGCTGCTCATGTTTGGTCTGAAAAACATAATATAAATTCAGACACTAAATTATTAAAACAGTTAGAAAATACAAACGAGCTGACTATTTGGGAAAAAATTTATATTCAGAAGAACAGAAACAGAGTTATGAATTTTGATATTCCGATGGAGGGTGACCTTGTTTGGAGGTTCTTTGGCCAACCACAGGATGGAGCTGACATCGACATCCAGGTGGTGCAACATAATGCAACATAAATAAAACCAGTCTGGGAAAGCTGAAGATAAAACAGAGAATTGTTTTGAAACATG
This sequence comes from Diploptera punctata, assembly GCA_030220185.1. Classification (NCBI taxonomy): domain Eukaryota; kingdom Metazoa; phylum Arthropoda; class Insecta; order Blattodea; family Blaberidae; genus Diploptera; species Diploptera punctata. Next base: position 572,471 of record JASPKZ010003049.1, on the reverse strand, counting down.
TCCAAGAACAAATCAACATTAATATTGAGGTAAGATGTCCAGACCAAAAATAATATAATTAAAATAACCTCAAAATATAACTTCCTAAAATTAAATAATAATATTAAAATATGAAATTAGTACCTGGCAAATCAGTCATCCTCAACTAAAATGAAGTTCTGTTATATAACTTCACCCAGTATTAAAATATGAAGGCCTTTCAAAAACAATGTTTCATCTTCTGCATTTCAACTGGTACCTTTGTTTATGAAAGGCTTTCATATTTTAATTACTTGATGGAGTTTTATAACAGAACTTCATTTTAGTTGAGGATGATTGATTTAACAGATACTAATTTTATATTTGAAGAGAAAAATTTTCGCCTAGACCAGGACCCGACCTTTGGTTATCCGGGCCAAATGCTCTACCAACTGAGCTACCAAGGCGAGTTGCAATCTAGACGCAAATTTTTCTCATATATGTTATAATTCCCTTGCTCCAAATGTTCTGAAACCTTTGCTTCTATCTTTGCAAATGGCAGCCTCTTAGTTAAGAAGACATTTATTGGGAATTTAACACTACTTTATAAAGCCAGTAGGGCTTCTATAGATGTTTTTATTATTAATTCAACACTTCTCACTGAAGGATAAATTATATTTGAAGAGAAACATTTTTGCCTGGACCTAGACTCGAACCCAGGACCTTTGGCTTTCTGGATCAAATGCTCTACCAACTGAGCTACTGAGATGAGTTGTGATCTAGATGCAAATTTGTCCCGTATATATGTTACAGTGGGGACAGTTAAGCCCAGCCGTAACGTAGCGTACAAGATCTCTATAGTTTAAGTGGTCCTTGGCCCGAGCGGTTGGCCTTGGTTTTGGAGGATGAATTCCACATTTAAACATGTTAACACAAATATAATCATAATTTATTTAAATAGAATAAAACATAAAGACATATTAAAACCAAAACACTTATTAAAATCAGCTAAAATCGCCATATTGAAAAGCGTCAAAATACTAAAACTGAAAATTCAGAGAGAGAAAACAATCATTTAAAAGAATCAACTTTGGTCATTATTCTAAGTTATTTGACCCTTAGGTCTTCTTAATATCATGCATTCTCAACAAATATAATTATTCTAAGTTCTCTGGACCATTTGGTCCTTCAATTAAATGTATGCTTAAAAATGACCATTTAAAAAATCATGAACTTTTTAGAGAGATAAAGTAAAAGATTCATATTACCCATGTAGAGCTGCCTCTTCCCAGGGGGGCCGAACCCTTCGGTCCCCCACACCGTTCTCACGTTTCTACTCAAAAACCTTGCTTTTTATATTATCATCTCTACCTTTCACCATTCCCTAAAACTAATGGAAGCCCTATTTTCTTGCCCAATCTTTTGTAATATTCCTAGTTCTCTCATGGCTATGTTATATAAAATGTTTTTAACTACTTATCCTAATGTGTTTGGGTTATATAAGTTTTCGTAAGAGTGTCCCATTAGGTTGAAACTAACAAAGTTGTTTTTGATATTATATAAGATTTCGTAAGTGTGGTCCTCATAGATTGAAAAATATATTGATGTGAAATAGTCATTTTATTATAATTTTTACCCTAGTTTCTTATCTATAAAACACTTGTGTATATTTTGATTGAGATTTCAATCCGCATTTAAAGGGTGATTATTTATTCCCTATTTTTTTTGGTATAATAAAAAGTATCTTGTGTATATGCTTCATCTGTTTTTATAGAATTTTATTATTATAGCAGTTAGGCCATAGTGTAGACGTAACATTCCCCCCCCCTAAATAAGACTGTAGGTTTGAAAAACCGAAAGTCTTTTTTCCTTACAGGATATCTCTCGTCTCCCGGGGGTTTTGTCCCGACAATTATCTTATTGACTTAACTTTAAGTGGGAGTGGAACTGACGTCATCAAAATGGCGATTTCATCTGTAACCTGGAAGTATTTTATTCTCATTCTAAGAGGTTAGATCGTCTTTTACTTGCTAAGTGCACCGGATACCCTTAATTTTGTCGTAATATCGGTAAGATCAGTTTACTTAGTGAGAACACTATACTTCGTCGAAAAAAAACATTACAATATAGCATGCCTTCCTGGGCTCTAAAACCAAATGTCGAATGTGACTCATACACTATATAAAAAATTTATTTTCCACTAAAAATGTTTACTGATCTCCGTCCTTTTTCCTTTTTTAAACTTTCTTGTGGTTTCTTTTGAAACGATGCACTATTCACTTTTATTCACATCCGACGCACTTAACAACATTTCGTTTTTTTTTTTCACTTCTAAGGTTCCATTTCGTGAACCTGAAGACTTTTAAAAAAATTATCAGATACTGCTGTGTCTGCTGTGGCAAGCTTGGAGGACAGGGTTCGTGTCTGCTTGCCTCGATGGAGGATGCGATGTTCTAATGCTCGAGTTCGTGTATCATGTTCAGCTGCCGTTGGTCCAGATAGGCCTTTGATTTGGTTATGCCTAGTTTCATTAAACAACACCCAGTTAGGTCCAAGGAGAGCTTGTGAAAGGTTTGATAGGAATTAATCTTGACGTGGAGTTTGTTTTCTTGATTCATCTATAGGTGCAATTTGGTATGAGGGAAGTTAGGTCAAGGTTGACGTTGGAGATAGTGTAGTGTTTTTATAATTGCCTGGGTTTGTTCTTTTCTGCTTGTGAGGCGGTTGCCTTAGGCTGGTTGCGAATCTGGACATTCATCCCTCTTGTGCTTCCATCATGAGATGTACATGGTGGTGTAGTTGGTCCTGGCAGCTCTATGCTGTGGCTCCCGTCATCAGATGTACAGGGTGTGCCGTGAGTCTGGGCCTCGTAATCTTGCTCCCATCATGAAGTGTGCGTGGTGGGTGGCCGCAGGTCCAGGCGGGAAGCTGGTAGTTCGTAATTTCTGAAAATTTCATTTTATTTTGTTAAAACCTGGGAGGATAACCTTAAACATCGATTTCTGGGTTGACGGGTATCTTGCTCTACATGGGTTCGCATCTCCCATTATCACTCCTTGTCATAAAATGGTCATTTTCGGTTTGATTTAAACTCATCGCTTAGATGCTTCATTGTTTAGCCATCTTATTTCTGATACTATATTCCGAACCCTGCTTACTAGACGTCCTGGCTTTAGGTCTCATTATTGTTATTCTATATTTTATTATTTCGTATTACTTAGTGTTTGTTTATTATGTGCACCCATGCACTTATCGGTCTCTTATGCCTAGCCTCATGTTGCAAAAAGAAATGCTCTTATCTTTCTGGTATTATGATTCTCATGAATCATTTACGCCCTTATTGCAATTCAGGTTTCACTGGATTCAAAAAAAATCCCTGTATCTCACCGTATATTTACCGCTTGTTTTCAAAACTTTCCATTGTTTGGTTAAAATTACAATTTTGCTTTTCCCTCTATAAAGTCCTGGGTTCGATCGAGTGTGCTCGCCTACACATAAATCGATAGGGCTTTAAGATGTAAATACTACTTAGTACAATTATGTAACCTGAATTCCGGATATCATTCCCTCGTGAGGTCCTGATTTTTTAGAGCATTCCCTTTCCTTCTATCATGCTTCATCCTGGATGCTTCTTTGCATCTTAAATTTCCTCGTTTCTAACCTATCTGTCAATTTTCCGTGCTACGACCTACAGTAGTTAACTTTACAAAAAAAATCCAAATGGTGTTGTTCCCTTAAGTCCTTCCTAATTCGTTCGGCAATATTTCATCTGTTCTCTTGAATTTCTTTATTTAACTTTTTACATTACTCCTGATTATGCGTGGACTTTATTCCTTGTCTTGGGTCCCCATCTTACCTATGGGTTTAACCTCTCCCTTTTGTCATCTCCTACTCCTTTACTTTCCTCTTAATTTCCATTAACGTTTTTGGGTCAGTTCCTGGTCTCATATGTGTAGACTTATTCCCTATCTTACCTGCGGGTGTAACCTCTCATTTCGTGTACTACCTTATGTATTTAACTTCTCATTGCGAGTACTCCCTTTAGTGTTTAGCCTTTCCTTATACTACTTCATGTGTTTACCCTCTAATTTCATGTATTATCCTTATGTGTTTAACCTCTAATTTCCTGAGATCTCCCTACCTAGGTCAATCTGTCTCTCTTGGCTCTACTCGTCGATCGCACAATCGTATGTATGTGTGTTTCCCTTAGTATTATTCTTTTAGTGCCCTAATTTTTCTGATGTCCCTTGCTAGTATCCGTTGTCTCTTCGTTATGACTAGAGCGAGGAATTTTATGAAATTTCATGTTTTTAACTATTTGTCAGAGAGCACTGAGACTAAGTATCTTTACGTTTTATGGTGTGTAGAATCAAATAAGACCAACAAAAAACTTCATATTTCATAATATTTTAGCAAAATGTTCATATTTTAGTGAAAACTTCATATTCTTTTATATTTTTCAACTTTCAAATTCCGGTATTTTTTTTCAGTAAAAGTTCTAGGAATTCATTAAAATATTTTTAAATGAATGTATTTATGTAGTTTTTGACAGTGCAATGTGGTAGACAAGTGAAAATTCTTCTGAACAAGATACATAGATTTTATAAAAGCAAATAATTGGATGAGGAGTCACAGAGTGACAGTGTTCGATGGAGGTTTTTGTCCTTAACTCGATCCCCAGGACAAGAACATGAGCCTAGAATGTAGATGAATAATGATGGAATTTTCTGTAGTCAGGTATAATAGCTGTCAGCTCGTTCTTCCTACCTGAGGGCAGTCCTCACTTTTTGAACAGATTACAGCATTTAAATGTAGGAAAGATTGCTGATGCTGCTGCTAAACTTGAAACAGTGCTTTATGAAATTAGTAAAGTTGATGTATGTAAGGACAACATTTTTCTCACCTACTCAAACTATCAAATATAGGATGATGCATGTATGCTGCCATAACATCGTTTGATGTTGAGCACAATTTTTCATCATGCCAAACAATTCTGACAGACAGGCCTTATACGGTAGTTTACTATCAGAAAAATAAAAAAAAAACTTCTGTGTATTACGAACAGAAAATTGGAATTGAATTGTTTAAAGCACAATTAGACCAAGACTTTAGACACTGTGTTAGACACATTTCATGACAAAAAAAAAAAGTTAAAATAATTCTAACTACATTTCACCATGTTTGTACTTCAATATTAAATATAACTGTAATTGCAAATTGAGTTCTGAAACGATCCCTAGAATCAATACAACTTTTAACATCTTGTTTCTCTAAATATGACATACAGGAATGATTTACTTGTATTCTAAATCGTCCAATTTAATGTTATTGTTACATTTGCATCTACAGGAATTTAATATCTTCATGCAATGTAAAAGCAATAATCCAAACTATACCTGCTCTAAACTTTATTAGTGCTATATTTCGTGGAAAACTTGTTCGTTTTGGTTAAAATGTTTTGTTTCTTGTTTGTATTTCATAATTAAATATAATTTATAAGTCAAGATGGATACAACATGTTCATCGAATGGAAGATCACAGAATACCCAAACTAATGTTAAGATATCAACCTGCAGGAAGAAGAAGACCAGGACGTCCACTCAAAAGACTTCTGGATGGTGTTTCTCTTGAGGCCGAAACAGGTCAACAAATGGCCTAAATTCGTGAATGTACTATGATGATCATGATGATCAAATTAATTATATTATATACAACTTCTCAGTTTTGATTTATGAAGATAAAGTGATTCCACTACATTCTTGGGAGGCGTTTGGGGTAGTGGCATGTTGAAGCTCCCATCTTTCTAGACAATAGGCACGAGATGTCCGCCAGGTTAAAGGATCTGCCAGATGGCCACATTTGTGCACAGATAATGCATCTACTACTCACTTCCATTAGGATCTGAGTTACCCCAGGTCCACAATGCCACCAGAAGATCTGGTCCAGCTAAAAATCTTGACCATACCAAGCCTCAAACCCATGACTTTCCTGTTTGTACCACATTTCCTTATACAACTACGCTATGGAGTGATCCATTAAAATTGTTTCAGATCATGAATATGATATTTTATATTGTGTTAGAATTAATGAAAAAGCTAATTAAAATCGAAATACAGTGAACATCTTGATTTCTTGAGCTATAAATAAGTTGTGTTTCTCAATTATGTGCTGGTATGTACACTTATAAGTTATAGTGGGCCTATGTATATAAATATATGAAAAAAGTTTAGAAAATAGTAGTTTCATAATATTTTTGTGTCATAATTTTCATATTTTTCATATTTTGTCCTTACGATTTCATATTTTTGTATAATTTTCTTCATATAAATCCTCACTCTAGTTATGACCATATTCTATGTGTGCGTACGGCTTTCTCTTCGCGGTTTCCCTTTCTGCTTTGCTCTAACCACCTGTGGCGTTCTTTTTCTGGCATCATTATCGACTCTGGATGGTCCCTGACCATCGCTTCTTGTATTCCTGACTTCTTGGGGGTCCCAGACCCCTGGCTATCTCTTTTCGTGCTTCCCCTTGCACTCCTCCTTGTTCCTAAGTCTTGGCAAGTCGGCGGACTCGTCGAGCAAATCGCCTCAATGGAGGCGGTGTTTGTTCCTTACTCCCTTCGGGGCCCAAAATACTCGAGCAAATCTCAAGGGAGGGGAGTTAGCACCACCCTGGCCATTCGGGGCCAAAGTTGTCCCTACCGCACTCCCGCTTCATCATATATACTTCCCATAGCCTTAGCTATACCGAGCGAGCCAGCGAAGTTTTCGCACTTCGACCTTGTAGTCGAGGAATGGCGCTCACTTTTAGTCTTGGTGGCCCGGATCTCTCCAAGCTGCGACTTCAAGAGGTAGGGCGAGTTGGTTCCATTTTCTCCCACAGTGGCACGAATCCTTCCTAACTCGCTCTCTGAATCTGTTGTCTCATAAATTCCAATCTCGATGTTAATCTTATGGAGGGCCTTTCGAGCTCATGGACGACGGCCACATCGGAAAAGTGGGTTTTATCCTAATCTCTTTGATGGTGTTTCCCTATTGCCCTCATCACTCCCTAAACCCGGGTATCACTACTGTTTCTGTGGGTCTCTCTGCCCGTGATTGCTTCTGTGTTTTCGTTTGTCTCTAGTTTCTCGGATGCCTGTCTCTCCCTAAACGATGTTGTTCCATATGGTCCCTAACGTCAGTGCCAAGCCGGCAAGGTTTTATGGCCAGTGCCCCAATATCATTTTGGAGTTCTCTGTCTCTAGATCATGTCATAACGGGGGTGTCCCACCTTCCGACTTGCACCTGCCTAGCTTTCTCCCTAGCTCGTTGGCGAAGTGTTCAGGCAACTCGCCAAATTGTCGAGGGCAAAAGCCTCTCCAAAAGGGTCCTTAGTCCTTCCCAACTTGTATCTCTTTGTGCGATTGTGTAAATGTTTTATCTCTGTGTGTGTATTTGTCAAACGTTACCCAGCCAAGATTGCCCTAAGTTACAGCCTATCCTCTTATTACTCCTTGTATGCCTAAAAACGAAGAGTCTTATGCGATCCAGTTTTCATCCATTATCTTAATATGTCATATCCCATATGTGTGTGTGTCTACTTCTCGACTGGTCACTAGCCCTAACTGACATGGAACGAGGCCTGCAGGTCAAGAGAGTCTAGGCGCCTTTAGACACTCCAATCTTTCCCAAGCCAGTCCATTTCAGCAAGAACCATTGCCTGTAGAGTGTATTATTTGTTGTGTCATACTCAGTAATAGTATTTTGTGTAACCCCTGGGTTCCCATTTGAACTTCCACTTTCTACTAGGTCGGATAAAACATCTCACTGTTTGTCAAGTATCCTAATTTCCACCAAAAAAAATAAAGGTCTTAAAAAAATTATGGGAATAAGTCTATCTTTTGATCATTTCTGCAAGCATCTTGTTTCTACCTCTACTCTGTATTTCTCACTAGCGGAGTGTGCCAAGTCTCCATTCCCCTCTTCTGTTCGAGCTCTTTCTTATTTATTCTGAGTTTCCATGCCCCTTTCCCAAGGTCTCCATTCCCCTCTTTTGTTCGTGCTCTCTCTTATTTATTCAGGTTTCCATTCTTTTCGTTTCCGGAACTATAATCTGTCTTTCGGGTCAAGTGAGTCCCCCCTTAATTGCGCTAGCCTCATGATTTACAAACTTCACTTATGATTTAGAAACGCCTCATACTGTAGTTGAGCCCTACACATGATGCGCTCGCCTGCACTGGTTGCAAAAAAACTCACCACCGCATGAGATGGGAACCAAAATAATTATTTTAAGCTATTATTTAACCTGAAGTTCGGTCGTCTTCCCTTCCATGAGTCTCGAGTTGGAAATCCCTCAGTAATGTTATTTCCTTTAGGGAGGGGTGTGGTGTCTGCTTTGCTTTATTGCGCTAAATCTCCGCTTTTGATCGAGTTCTCTCTCATTTATCCTAAGTTTTCATGCCTCTTTTCCATACTCTCTGTTTTCGAACTAGAATCTACATTCCTCATTAGTTGAGTTCCCATTTTTTTGATTTAGCTAATTCTCTATTCCCCTCTTGGTTCGAGCTTTCTCTATTCAATCTAAGCTCCCATGCTCTTTTTCCATTCTCTCTGTTGCTAAAATACCTTTTCTCTATTTGCTAATACATGCCACTTTTATTTCCTGTAAATGTCTTTAAGTTGTTACTAATTTCTATCACTTCTTTTTATTTAAAGTACGCTTCTTGATGTCAAAAAATATAATAGTATTTATTGCCCCGTAAATGTAAGTAGTATAAATTTTGTTCATAGTCAACTAATGCAGTTGCTTGGAGTTCATAACTATGTGGAGAAATCTTTCACATCCCAAAATAAACACATTCCAGAGCCTTGGGTGAAATTTACTGTTATCTGCCCTTCTAATAGACACTTAGTTTGCTTGCCTGTTGAGTGTAGAGTGACTTCATTTTAGTTCCCCTAAATTTAATTAGTTATTTGTTTCCGTGAGGAAGTCAAGATGGCGGTGAGTTCACACATTATTATTCTGAAAACTACTATATCCTTGAATGGTCCCTAATATTAGTATTATGGTTATTGTTATTATTATTTGTCATCCAGTCTCTTCCATATTATTATTATCGTTTTTTATTAACGTATGATTTGTACCCGAACTTCGTGTGTTTATTATTATTATTATTATTATTATTATTATTATTATTATGTTATGTGTTTATTATTATTATTAATTTTAAACCACTCAGTTATTAGTTCTCTTTTTTTTGCCTAACTCTTGATTTTTAACTGAAAAATGTTCCTACATATTATAAGGTGCTCGCCTTTCCCATAAAATATCCTAGGATAACAATTCCAGCAACGAAATCGGTATTATTTGCCTCATGCCCTGCCTTGTCATTGTCGCACGGTTGGCTGTTTACTCTGATAGTGTTTAAAATTACTTTGATATAATTAGTATGATTATTTATTCCTACTAGCATAGTGGTTAAGGCACTGCGCTACAAGCCGGAAAGTCGGGAGTTCAAGTCCCGGTGGGTTTAGGATTTTTGACCTGATCCAAACCTTCTGGCGGCACTATGGCCCTGGGGTCGACTCAGCCTCTAACTGAAATGAGTACCAGACGCTTGTTCTGGGGTGTAGGCGGCCGTCACGCAGGGCTGATAACCCGGCTGACATCAAGTGCCGAATGTCTAGAAGTAGTGGGAGCCTTAACGTCCCATTACCTCAAGGGCCTCCTGTAGGGGGAATACTTTACTTTACTTTACCACTGTTATTACTTTATTACGAAATTGTTCCAGTTTTCCAAATCCTTTGACTTTTATGTATTCCATTTCCCTAACTATTTTCCCTGCTAGTCTTCGGTCATCATTTTTTGTAATTAAATTATTTATAGTCCTATTATTAGATTCATTTTAACTTATTTATTTTCCCAATATAAATCACTCATTACTTTGCAAGTTATAATGTTGTTCCTTGAGCCTTACGTGGGCCAAGATTATTTACCTAACTAGTATTTGTGAAAAGGTCCCAGTGTATGCACGAGTTGCGGGAGTGGCTGTAATGGTTAATATAGCCTCTGTTAGATGGCTCTGTAGTCACCGTTGCCACTTTGGCAAAAAAACATTTATAATGGATGTAAGCCAACTCCTCATTTCCTAACCTAACAAAACAATTTACTTTGTTAATAATCCATAAATTAATTTTACGTATCCTACCTCTATCAATGGTTAAGTAAGATATCCAAGATCGTGTTTTACGTGAATATATATATGTAAAAAGTGAATGTTTACATAGTACAAAAGTGTTACAAGTGTTTAGTGCATTAGTGCCATAAGTGTAAGATGCGTCCGCCATCTTGTTTGCTCAAAAATTCTTTGCCTTTTCGTAATACAAAAAAATTCAATCTAATGGCGTGTAAAGCAACCTATGATCCCTTGGGCTTATCTCTCGTGGTAATGCTTTCAGAAATGATTTATGTGTACATTTGACCGTGCCACGCTTTCCCAATAGACGAAAAAATATGTCATCAAAGTTGACTTATTAACAGTAAATGAGATATTGCCTTAATTAACACAAAAAATTAAATCAATTTCATAACTACACTTCCGGTTACTTAAACAGTGTAACTCTACAAATATTCAAGTTCTGAAAAAAAAAATATCATGACCTAGGATAACAACAAAAAAATATCATCTGATTGAAAAAAACCTTGTCAAAATCATCCACAACACCAAAATTATCTATAACCAAAACCTATATGTAAAAAAAAAAATCAAGTTCTGAAAATAATACACATAACATAACCTAGAAAAAAATATATATATATATATCTGACTGTAAAGAAAATAACATCTCTATGAAAAAAACATCAACAACACCGAAATTTGCAGTATAGTTACATATCCAAAAATTACCCATTGACAATACAAAACATTGAATTATACCCAAAAGTAGATCCTAAAAAAAAAATAATCACAAAAAATACACGACAGTCCTAAAGCCAGTTATTAATAATGTCCCAAAGTTGAAAATTTTCTGGTTTCTCCTCTGTTTTAAAAGATATAGTTTATTCATTAGTACCGATTAAAAAAAAAATATATAGATTTTTACTGTATACGAATTGAAGATTAATTTTGGGGTCTAGGGTTTGTTTCCTTATCCGTGAATATAATAGAATATTATGTTCACGAAATCGCACCGCCTGGTCACCAGAGTGTTACAGTGGGGACAGTTAAGCCCAGCTGTAACTTAGCGTACAAGATCTCTATAGTTTAAGTGGTCCTTGGCCCGAGCGATTGGCCTTGGTTTTGGAGGATGAATTCCACATTTAAACATGTTAACACAAATATAATCATAATTTATTTAAATAGAATAAAACATAAAGACATATTAAAACCAAAACATATAAAACACTTTTTAAAATCAGCTAAAATCGCCATATTGAAAAGCGTCAAAATACTAAAACTGGTAAAATTCAGAGAGAGAAAACAATCATTTAAAAGAATCAACTTTGGTCATTATTCTAAGTTATTTGACCCTTAGGTCTTCTTAATATCATGCATTCTCAACAAATATAATTATTCTAAGTTCTCTGGACCATTTGGTCCTTCAATTAAATGTATGCTTAAAAATGACCATTTAAAAAATCATGAACTTTTTAGAGAGATAAAGTAAAAGATTCATATTACCCATGTAGAGCTGCCTCTTCCCAGGGGGGCCGAACCCTTCGGTCCCCCACACCGTTCTCACGTTTCTACTCAAAAACCTTGCTTTTTATAATATTATCATCTCTACCTTTCACCATTCCCTAAAACTAATGGAAGCCCTATTTTCTTGCCCAATCTTTTGTAATATTCCTAGTTCTCTCATGGCTATGTTATATAAGATGTTTTTAACTACTTATCCTAATGTGTTTGGGTTATATAAGTTTTCGTAAGAGTGTCCCATTAGGTTGAAACTAACAAAGTTGTTTTTGATATTATATAAGATTTCGTAAGTGTGGTCCTCATAGATTGAAAAATATATTGATGTGAAATAGTCATTTTAATATAATTTTTACCCTAGTTTTTTATCTATAAAACACTTGTGTATATTTTGATTGAGACTTCAATCCGCATTTAAAGGGTGATTATTTATTCCCTATTTTTTTTTGGTATAATAAAAAGTATCTTGTGTATATGCTTCATCTGTTTTTTAAGAATTTTATTATTATGGCAGTTAGGCCCTAGTGTAGGTGTAACAATATACGTTGTAATTCCCTTGCGCCAAATGCTTTGAAACCTTTGCTTCTATCTTTGCAAATGGCGGCTTCTTAGTTAAGAAGACATTTCAAAGGTCCCAGGTTTGAGTCTCGGTTTAGGCAACAAATTTTCTCTTCAATTATAATTTATCCTTCAGTGAGAAGTGTTAAATTAATAATAAAGAACATCAACTAATTTTATATTTGAATATAAGTTAATTCCCTCCATGGTATCTTTACCTTGTCGTGGTGGAGTGGCTTGTGTGCTTAAATGATCCTGAGAGCTGTGCCGGCGGTAGCATTGCTGCCGATAGGGTTACCCATGCCGGACTGGTCGAAGGTGATAAGCCAGACGAAATAAGTACCTTGGTCGAAAGAGTGACGATCTTTCACCGTAAAAATACAACCGTCAAGAAATGCGGACATGGGTTCTACTGGGGTAAAATTTTCTGGAGGTCAAATAGTCCCCCATTCGGTTCTCCGGGCGGGACTACTTCAGGGAACCCATGCCAAAGGCTCAAACACAGGAACTGCGATGGGCAGGACATGTTGCGCGTATGGGGAATGAAAGACGTGCATGGAAACTTCTTGTAGGAAAGCCAGAAGGAAAACGCCCAGTTGGTAGACCAAGAATGAGGTGGGAGAACAACATTAACTATGATTTGAGGGAAGTAGATTATACAGGGAATGATTGGAAAGCATTAGCTCAGGATAGGGATGTATGGAGAGCTTATGTCCGTGCGGCCATGAACCTACGGGTTCGATAGTGCCAGTGAGTAAGTAAGTGAGTAAGTAATACAAGTTAATTGTCATATGAACCTGAATTATACATAATAATAGGCATATGCAGTCTTAACCCATCAGCGTTGACAGTTCTCAGCTGAGGGAGGATTTCTTGGAATGGCATTTAAATTTGTAAGTTAGAAAACAAAGTTGTGAAACATTTATATCTTGTTTGATATTTAAAATATCCAAATAGAAATTTTAAAATGTATTCAGCTAAACGTGAGGCTAATTATAATAATTGTAAACTACAACAATACAAATAAAATTTTTAAAACCGTACCTTAGAAATTAAGTTAGTTGAAATTGATTTGAAGCACTCCTGCATACATAGTCCCGCTTCATAGTCAGAGCATCTAAGTACTGTGTCTTTCTGTTTATTTTTTTTTATAAAACACAACACATATTTTGTTAGGGAAGGCTTTATTTCTTCTCGGTATTCTTCCCAGAAAATGCCTTGTAACAAATCTCGGTACTGTTGAATGACATCCGGGAACCTTTCTTTCTATCCCACCCCTATGTTGCACAAGTTACGCTTCATCAAGGTCAATGCGAAAAATATTTTGTGGTGAATTTTCCCTACAGATAATCATGCTGATCAGTTAGCAACGTTTAGAAGACGGAACATATTTTCATGTACTAGTTTTTATTTTCTTACATTCCAACAAATATACATGTAACAAAATTAGTCTGTTAGGTCCAGGGATCCTATATTTGTATTATAATCTACAATAGATTTTGTTTGTTTTCCAGCAGTTCCTCGTCTAAGCATTTTGTAATATTTTCACTATGTTTATTTGTAGGGGCCATGGTGAAACACTGCCACCCTTGAGTTAGTCTAACAGGATTGAACAGAGTCACTCATTCAAGTTAGAATTTCTTTCACAAATTTAGTGCCATATAAGTGTCACATATTTCATTTGAAAGAAAAAACTTTCATCAACGTGGTCATATAAACAAAGTTTTAAATAGTTTCATGGTTTCCAGAAATAGAGCAGAGAAATGCAGACTAACAGTCTCTAACGCAGTCCATGAAAGCAATGAGGAACTACATGAACAAAAAAAAATATAAAATATAAATTATATGTTAATTGAAAGCTTGAGATCTCCTCTATAAAATTTCAGTTCACAAATTGTGTTGTCATTGTATATTTTTACAAAGAATGATAATAAATCAAATGTGCCGGATATAGAACATGCTCAATCAGCACTTCAAACTTACAGTAACAATAAATTATACAATTTGAAAATAAGTTATATTATTAATTTCATATATCAAATAAAAGTGTATTCTTTCCTCTAAAAATTATATTATTTAATCATTTATTTAGTGAATCATTCCCGAAAAATAAGAACTAGTTTCGGTAAAGAAATCATGCGGACTGTGCTCGTCACTCCGCAGAGAAGTGTTTTATTTATGCAGGTGGTGCACGTCACTCCACGCTGTTGGGTTAATAATCCCATTATAAAGTTTTCTTGAATTAGGCGTGACCCAATTGCATTGTGATCGAAAGTTCATTGTTAGCGGAAACAGAGTTATATAAGAGAGAGTGAGTAACTTCTGTTTTTGCTGGGAGACTTGTATAACTTGATGTTTACTGCTCTGGTGCCTAAAATCAGAGGTCTAGAGTTCAATTCCTGGTTTAGGGAAATTGTTCCTTTCAAAGAAATTATCTATTATTTAGTATGAGTGTATAAATTTACATATAAAATTATATTCGATCTGCTTGTAAGCATGCAAAGATCCTATACTTACTGTGTATGAAGTAACCATAGATTTTCAAGAATCTCAAAATAAGATGAAATAAAATAAAATTATTCCTCGAACCAACTTTTTGTTTAGTATCTAATGACACCTTAAAATGTTCAGTTTTCATTTCACTTTCATTTGTATTATTTTAACTCGTGTAGTTTTGAGATGCTTTAATACTATTTTATATATGTTTTATGTAATATTGCTTGTTAGTTTTAAAATAACTTCACATATCAGCATGTCCTTCATTTGTGTTTAACAGATGTCACTAATGTAATTTCACCTTAATTAGACCTCAACAGTATGTTTGATTGTAATGCTAATTGATATTACAAATATTCATTACGAGTGAAGTACTTACATGATCAAAATCAGTGCATGGCGTATCAGATAACTTGAACTTTGAAAGTTATTGTGTACATAAATGTTATATGGACCTACATCTTATATCATCTTCTTCTTCTTAATAAGGCACTACATCTTCAATTGGAGAATGCTTTGGCCTTCTCAACTAGTTCTTTCCACACTTTTCTATTCTGGCCACATTTGTTCCAATATTTTATCTTCTTCAATCAACATCTTATAAAATACGGGGAAAAAAATGTTTGTTTTTATGCTTTGTCGATAGTTCAGGAAAATTAATTGTTGGTAATTGTATTTACTAGAGATGACATTAAATTTGATTTGATTTAAGTAGACATTAAATTTGAGTGATTAAAAAAATGACTAATGCATCTGCTTACTTGTTCTTGATCATGATTAGGGAAATGAGATTTAGTTCTCTCTTTCTAGCAGTAACCCAAATTTCTTCATATCTTTTTCATTAGGTACAAGGTTTGTAGTATAATCCTTCAACCAGGACATTTGTTGCAAATTAAAAAAATCCTTACATCACACAGTTTTTCTGTTATTCAAGTAAAAATAATGTTTCCAAGATTTTTGTATCATCATCTTTAAGATATGGGCCCATTGGCCCATTCTGCTCCCTGCTGCACAATGTGTTACAGCTCCAACGATTATTTGACATTCTTTGTATATGTTATTTTCTGTATATTTTCTCGTTTATATATTTGTAATTCATCTCTGATATCTTGACTTCTCTTTTGATCTCTTGAAGATACACCTGAAATGGATCTCAGAAATCTCATTTCTATTGTCTCAATTGTATGTTTATCAGAGATCATTAAATGCCAAGTCTCAGACCCATATGTTAACGTTGGAATGGTTACTGTTTTATAAAATTTTAATTGAGTTTCCTTTGTGGTCTTATTTCTCAAATGTCATGTTTCATAAGACATATTATAATCTAGATTTCATATTTTATTTGATTTGGAGTAAGTAAAAATCAAAATACTCTCAACTTAGGGGAATTTTTAAAGTTTTAATTCACAAAGTTAGATACATAGTATTTTATTTAATGATGTCACAGATCATTAGTATTATACCATAATTCAAATCTGGGCCTGAAAGGCCAACAAATTTTGTATGGAGTTCTTTTACTTCTGGCTTGTGTTTTTTTAAGTGCAATAAATCTAATACAGAGACTCAAAACGTTTCTTTCCTTCTAAAGAAAACTAAACACTTTTATGTTTTAAAATATGCATAGTTCTTGACTAGGTTTGAATCTACAAAACTCTTATGGGAAGCATGAAAGCCGCTAGACCACCAGGGCAACAAGATTCATAAAGAAATTGACTCATTTAGACGGCTGTATTATTATTCATTTGTTCAGTTTTAGATTTTTTAAATTCCCATATGTTTAGTAATTACAAGTTGAAGGTATTAAGATGTCTGGACTATACAAAAAATGTTTTACAATATCAAAATTTCAGTACAAATCTTGCAAGTGCATTTTTATGAGTGATCATAAGTGTGAACATTTAGACTGTTATTCTTTTGTTACATGTTCCCTTTACTTCAGTCTTTGTACTTTTATGTAAAATGATTGCTCTTTTTTATAAAGATAAGACTATTGAATGAATCAGCTATTTTTATAAACATAAGAATTCTAGAAATGTAATGAAGTTAACTTGTGAGGAAGTGAGGCTAGGATTGATATGATCTGAAGTCATCTTCCTGTTGCTTATTGTCTTTCATAATCCTTAGTCAGGCAGTTTGACAGAATGGAGTGGGATCCAAGTACAATTCTCTTATTGTAAGTTAATGTTCTCCTTATTATCAGGTCTTTTCAGTTACTTATAATTGTAATGAAATACAAATTTGTTCTTTACTGTTACTTTAAGCATGACTGCCTTAAAAAAACTTTCCAGTTGACTCTTTCAGATTTTAATTACAAAAACAAATTGTCAACCCTCTAAACAAGTAGTTCTACAAGGATCCGATGGTCTTGGGTTCAAATCCTGGCTCAGGCATTTTATTTTTATTTCCATGTCTTATATATAGAATCTGTGAAGAAGTGTTGATGGCAAATTTAAAAAATAAATAAGGAAAATTTGATTATTAATATAATTGATAGTGTAAAACCTGCTGTGAATATATTAATATTTTTTATTAATATTACTTGGATTTTATATCCATTCTGCCCAATTCTTTGAATATAGAACCTTCATATCTAATGTGAGATTTACCAAATTTATATATGTTCATCTTTGGTTCTGAAGTACAAGGGTTGAAACCTGGCTGGAGTCTATGGATTTTTCAGGGCATAAAAATGTTGAACATGAGTATTTGGGGCATGTAAAGGAACCAGAAGTCTGAAAAAAGGCCTCTGAGCAAAATTTGTTGGCCCTATCATACCTAGATTTGAGTTATGATGCAAATGATCATAACTGTTAAAGATCTTTGTTAATTAAAATACCACCTATTGATTTTATAGGAATTAACACTAGGAGGCATTATTTATTTAAATAAAATTTTATCATCTCACCTCATATTCTCCTTCTTCTTAGATTGATTTCATGACCTTATTCAGTTCCATCCTCAGTATTATCACGACCGTTATGTCGTCTTGAAGAGGGCCTGAAACTGTCTAAATATAAGAAGAATATGAGTTAGAAGGAGCAGGAGATGGCTCTTCATGACGACATAACAACGGTCGTGAAAATACTGAGGATGGAACTGAATAAGGTCCCGAAACCGGTCCAAGAAGAAGAAGAATATGAGGTGAGGTGATAACATATTTTTCATAGTTAAATATGGGAAATAACATTATGAGGTTCTTTATTCAATGAATGAATGAGTCACTTCTTATCTTACCCCATAGTTTGTGTTATTTAAATGCGGGAACTGCAGTTTTCAAGAGGATATCCCTCTCATTTCCAACTGATATTATAACTACCAGATTTTCATTAGAAACTTCATCTATAATGTTGTCATCTGGTGTTGATTTGATGAACTTTGAGATCAGGTTCAGATGACAATGTTATAAATGAAGTTTCTAACGAAAATCTGGTAGTCATAATATTGGTTGAAACTGCAGTTCCCATGTTAAAAAAAAAACTGTGAGGTAAGATAAGAAGTGACTCATTCATTCATTGATAACATTTTATTTAAATTAAAAATAAAATACTACCTAATTGAATAATTTGGCTGTGTATGTCATTTACATTTTACATTCTGTATAAGCTTCAAAATTCTACCTCTGTGATTAACACATGCGGATGTGAGGCCAGCAGTCGGATGGTCAGCCAAGGGCCTTCTAGGCCTGTCGTGCTTTTTAAAAAAATAATAAGCTTTAAAATTCTTGGAATTGTCTACATTCTGTTAAATGACTTCTACAAAGAAGTAAAGTATGTTATTGTTAACTTGTTACATGCAAGCGGTTTGAAACTCCCAAAGTCATTAAATTGGAAGTGTATGTCATGTAGGTGGATTGGCAGTGGGTAGTGGTACATTGGACATAATTGTATGTGTATTTGTGATGTGTTTGCAACAGTGTGGTGTAAGATCTAACTTAAATTCAAGGGTTAAAAATGATGTGGATAGTTTTGATTAATATTATGAAGTGATTAATAGTATTTATATATCTGTGTACAAATTTATTCCCATGGTACATAATGATAGATTGGTTTTCTTCAATAAGTATTTGTTGCTTTTCAGTGTGAGTTACATTTAACAAATTAACTAATTTATTCCAACAGTATTTATCTTGAAAATACAATAGCAAGTAACATTGAGGTTTTACTTAATAAGTTTGGCCTGAATTATTCCTACCTCATATGGTTGTTTCTGTTAGACATATGTTTCAAGGCACGTTTGCCCCATACATATGAGGTAAGAATAACTCAGGCCAAACTTAATTATTGTATTTATCTTTCTAACAACTTGGTATTCTTCTCTGAAGGAGAATATGGTTGGTTTGCACCACGTTGCACCTATCGTGTTGTAGCACTAGATGGTGGAATCCTTCTGTAGGTTGTCCTGGGTTCGAATTTGGTTTTCCTCGACTTAAAAGTCTCTGCTTAGGGGAACTAAGGGAATACTAAAATGGTTTTCACTCGAAACTAAAGCACTAGGTAAATTTTAGAAAATGTTTTCACAATTTATTTTAAAATATAGTTATTTTAGTAATTATGAAACTTGTATTTATCCTTTTCACTTTCAGTAATAGAAATGTTAATTAGTATTTGGTGACTTAATCACACAACTTAAGTTATTTAAAATATATTATTTTGAATTAAAATTTGCTGCACATATATTTTTGCTAATATGTTGTCAAATGATGCACTATTCTTTCTTTTTATCTTTTAATAATATTTAATATTTTACGAAATATGTGCAACCGTTACTTTAGCAACTTGTCGGCATGATTGCTAGTAGTGCACTGCCCAGATCATGGAGGATCTCCTTCCCAGAATTCAATATTCTTTTTAAGTCAATTCAAATGTGATTGGTTAATTAACCTGGCCATGAGTATTATTGGCTGACTCACTACCAAATTACCCAATCACTTCAAAATTATGAACTCTTTCAAATTCTTAACTGATTCTAGGTATTTTCCAGAACCAAATAATATTGACAACAATTACTTATATTCATAATAATGTCATTTTAACTGATTTTTCTTGTATCCAAAAATAAAATATTAAAGATACATATATATATATATGGTCCACTGCTGTGGTCTCAAGGTAGCATGCTGCCTTGTCATGCAGCAGGCCGGGTTTGATTCCCGGTCAGGACGGGCTCCTGGGTGAGGTTATTTTTTTGGGGTTTCTCCTCACCTGTAAGACAAATGTCAGGGAGCTTAGGGCCCAGTGGTCCCCAAAAATCATCTGGTCATCATCATCATCATCCTTCACCAGTGTGGAAAGCAACGGGAAGCTACCACACCTATAATTCCCTAGTAAAACTGCAAAGTGTAGCATGAAAATGCTATGACTGCAGCAAAAGACCTGCCCTCGGGCAGAATTATTATGGATGTGTATGTATATATATAAATTAAAATAAAATAACCCCTATTATTTTAAAATATGGGTAAATATCCCGCTTTCTCTCTCCAGCTGGATCATATAAACCTAAAGGTTCATTGTCAAATAACCTATAATGTTGGTTAAAAACAGTTTTATGTGTTCCATTTTTTCTCCACTTGGGTGCATTCTAACAATATTGCGATCCTTTGGCAATAAATAATATTATCTGGTTGCAGTGATGAACAAATGAGACATGATAAATGTTTCTCATTTGTTTTCAAACATCGCCGTTTACATTAAATATGTAACTATTTTAAAATAACTATATTATTTTAAATAATGCTTTGTGAGTAAACAGTTTAATTTTATCCGTTAAATAGTCCTAACAAATGCCACTCTTGATTTCCATATTATCATAAGTAATACCACTCTTGATTTCCAAATTATCGATAAATTCACGACTCACGAAGTGAGAAGTGAATTTATCTAGAGAATTTGGAAACCAAGGGTGGCATTTGTTAGGACTATTTAACAAATAAAATTAAGCTGTTTACTCACAAATCATTATTTAAATATCATTATTTTAAAATATGTATATATTTAATGTAAACAGCGATGTTTGAAGACAAATGAGAAACGATTGGTACGCTTCATTTGTTTCTTTTGTTCGTCACTGCAACCAGATCATATTATTTATTTGCCAAAGGAACGCAATATTGTAAGAATGCACTCTAGTGGAGAAAAAATGTAATACATCAAATTGTATATTAATTCATTTCTTTTAAGAAAATTAAAATTAAACACACACATCACTGCAGTTCCCAATATATTCAGTAAAAATGTTTAAATAATTAAATTTATATGTTGTAATATTGTCAAAGTTATTAAGTCTAGAGCGAAGATGGAAGATTGAATAGTTTGAATGGGTGGCAATAGTGAGATGCTATCAAAATTGTTATTGGAAAATCTTTGCAAAAAGACCATTAAGAAAATCTAGGTGTAATCGGGAGGATAATATTCAGTGGAATCTTATGGAACTGGATTCATTTGGCTGAGGATAGGATATTAGTGAACTGTGCCACAGAGTGAGTAAGTAGTTAATTAAAAGATTTAAAATGAAATGCTTCATACCTCACCTCATATCCAGTCTTCTATTTATACTGGTTTCGAATCTTAGGCGGTTTCATTTTCAGTAATTTCTTATCGACTGATATGTCAATCAGAAGAACTGCTTCTTCCTCCCTCTGTTAACTGAAGATGAAGCTGCCTAAGCTTTGAAACTGGTATAATTAGAAGACTGGTTATGAGGTTAAAAAAAAAGTAAAGTGATTCCATTACAGGCCTCAGCAGGCCCTTGGGGTAGTAAGAGGTTAAGGCTCCCACTTTTTCTGGACAATCGGTACTTGATGTCAGCTGGGTTGTCAGCCCTGCGTGACGGCCGCCTTTACCACCAGAACAAGTGTCCGATACTCATTTCCGTTAGAGGCTGAGTCGACCCCAGGGCCATAGTGCCACCAGAAGGTTTGGGTCAGTTTAAAAATTCTGACCCCACCGGGACTTGAACGGTTATGAGTATGAGGTTAGGTATGAAGCATTTTAATTTAAATCTTAAATTCATAGAGTGATTTTTCCTATGAAAGTTCAATACAAAGTTAATTAGTTAGTATAAATAAATAAATATACATGGTATGATAAGAAAAATAAATGCCTGGATGGGATTCGAACCCGGATCTCTGAGTCTGTACCTCAGTGTGATATCCATTACACCACCAGGCGAATCCAATTCAAACATTTATTCCTCTTATATATGTATTATATTCTCCATTATTACTAGATGTCGCGAGAACTCGGTCTTCACTGCCATCTAGTAGCTGACTATAACAAGTAAGCAAATTAAAGAGAACATTTTTACTTTATAGCAGTGACGCTATATATATATATATATATATATATATATATATATATAATGGCCGAGCAAGTTAAGGCATGGTGCCTTAGTGGAAAACTATGAGCATACACTAGTTTGAGTCCCCATGGGGGAAGATATTTTGTCATGGAATTTCAGTCAGTCTAAGCGATTAGTGGTCATCCAGCATTGTGAAGAATTTGGGTAGCTATGAGAAGTAACCCTGTAAGTAGGCCAAGAATGAGATGGGAGCATAACATTAACCATGATTTGAGGAAGTAGATTATACAGGGGATGATTGGAAAACAATAGCTCAGGATAGGATATGGATGTATGGAGAGCTTATGCCCATGTGGCCCTGAACTTATGGGTTTGATAGTAACAGTTAGATAGTTAGCTATGAGAAGTAGCAGCTCCAAGTTGAGAAAACCAATTGTAAAGGCAGGGGAGGGGGTCCAAAATGCTAACCATATATCACCCCTATGCTGGCTGGATGATCATGGCAGTGATTTTTATGTACTTCTCAATATACTATGTTGCAATCTTACCTTTTAGCACATAAATATCCTGACTCTAATGATATCTACCTCTGGGATTGATACTTGTGTTAATTTCCAGATGGTAAAACCAAGGGCCTTCTATACTTGTCAGACCATGGTATTGTTTTGTTATGAAGAATTATTTTGTACATTTTGTTTATTACTTCCCATTTTTTTTTTGTTATACTTCTTAATTCTTGAAATCATCTTTGATTTGAGAACAGATAATTTATTATATTAATAAATACCATCTTAAAGTATATGTGCAATTACATAGGTCTTTCTAACTGTTTTAATAATTTTGTGTTTTTCTGACCAAATGTGAGCAGCTGTTGCAGAGTTTAGTAGAAAAATCTGCAGTAGCTGCTCACGTTTGGTCAGAAAAACATGAACTAGATGTGATTATTAAAATGGAAATCACAAACTCACCATATGGAGAAAAAATCTACATGCAGAAGAACAAGGAGACAATTATGAATATTGAAATTCCCAGGGAGAGGAACCTAATTAGCAAGTTCTTTTGACCACAGAAAGAGGGAGCAGGAGTCAAGATCCAAAGCCAACAACTTGGGAAAAGTCAGTCTGTACCAACTGAAGATGAGCAAACATGCTTTGAAACATATGTCTTAAAGAAAGAACTATAAAGATAAGAAGAATACAGACCAAACTTATTTATTACGCGTATTTTAACTTGAAGATTACAAGGGCCATTAGATAAGTTTTGAAATATGACAATGTGGCGGCAGGAAGGCAATAAACTAATATACTACTTGAATACCCAACACTCAAATGTCGAAACCATAGCATGTCTTTGTGTAGCAGTGTTATGACGTTGTACATGCGTGGTGATGACATAAGTGATCTATGGAGCTTGAAGCATGGTGATGACATAAGTGATCTATGGAGCTTGAGAGGGAATATTTTTGTTCTATGATTATATATGATTTTAAGTGTAGTTTAAATGAAGCACTAACACTCCAGTGACTCGCACTAGCATATGGGTACCTCACTCTTTCGCGTGCAACAGTTTTCCAGTTTGCTGAATTTAAGAGAGGAAAACATCCCTTAAAGTGAGAAGAGAAATGGAAGGCCGACAAGAGTGATGACATGAGAAAACATCTCTGCAGTGGAGTCTCTGATAAGGAAGATCCACAACTGACCTCTAAGGTTCGTAGAGATTAGTTCACCATGAGTTTCCACCACACTGCACCAACATTTAATAGTGAAGAAAATTATCTTAGTTGACTGTGCCACTTGTCAGAAGAGCAGACATATAATGCAGTGGAATGGTGACGAGAAATGCTAGTGAGGTGTGAGAGGAGTATGTCTTACTCAAATTTCTTTTTTGTTATTCATTTGTACCACACCTTAATGCTGCTTGCTGAGTGACTGACAGTAACTGCAGAGTGTGGTGAGGACAATATACCTAAGGGGAATTTACAGGTGTTCCCGGAAGAGTTTCTGGTGGCAAAGGAAAGGGCGGCTTGCTCTTATTAGAGGATATATGTTTAGAAATCGATAAGAATAACTGATAGTTTTAAGATCTTGGGTTTTAAGTTGGGTCAGATGTGCAAAACATTCAAGTTTTAAACTTAGTGAAGTGAGACTAATATTGTCAAAGAGCGATGTGAAAAGGTCTATAACTTTTAAGCATCATCTCAATAAGAAAATTTGTCCCCAAAAACATAGCAGGTAGCTAAGGCAAAGTTTCTCAACTCCGAGTAAGGGTGGATACGAATTTTAAGGAAGTCTTAAGACATTCAAAAATTCGTGCCCTGAAATTTAGTATATCCTGTCACATATGTAAAAATATAAATTAAGGATGTGTCAGAATATTTATTCCAACCAATACATATTTTGTGAGATTTAACATGCCCATGTACAACTGAAGCCAAAGCCATGACTTTCTCTCTCTCTATCTTCGGGTTTTTACAGCTGTTGCCGTCTTCCCGTGCCAAACCTCGAAAGCCTACGGTCTTGGGCATCTTCAATGCTTAGCCCTCTAGCTTGCATTACTGTCTTCATGTTTTCCTTCCATTGTTAACCTTGGTCTTCCTCTTTTCTTCTTTCTGTTCAGATGCCATTCATATAGTTGCTTCGGCCATCGCTCATCTTCCATTTTTAAAACATGTCCTAACCACTTTAATTCCTTCTCCTCAATTCTTTCAATTATGCTTTCTTCTGCTTCCATTATGTTTCTAATTTACTTATTTGTGACATGTTCTAATTTAGACTTTCTGGCACTTCTTCGTAAATAATCCATTTCTAGAGCTATTAGTCTATTCTTGTACTTATTGATTGTCCATACCTCACTTCCATACATTGCAACAGATTCCACCAATGTTTTACCAATATATTTTTTTGTGTCTTTCCAAATATGCTTATCCCACCATATGGAATTTAACATTGATATTATTTTGCTACTCAATTCAATTCTATGTTTTATGTTCTCTTTGCCTATACCTTCGATGTTATCCATAATCATTCCCAAATATTTAGTTTGTTTCACTTGCTTTATTTGGATTCCTTCTTCCAATATTAAATTTTCTCTTTCATTGCTATTTATTGCCAGATATTCTGTTTTTTGTAAATTTACTGTGAGACCCCATGATTCATATGTGTTTTTCAACCTTTTTATCATGAATTCCATATCAAATTTGTCTTGCGCTAAAACCAGTTGATCATCGGCAAATTGTAATGTCAGCAAAAATCATGACTTTCTTGAAAACTAAATATAAAAGGTCCATATAATTTATTGTTAGATACAGCGGAGCTAGTGCTTCAAGGCAAATAAGAAGACATAGTGGAGCTAGTGCTCCTAGAGAGTAAGAAGGGACCAGAGGGGCAGTTGTTCCCAAGTGAACAAAGTTGAGCGAAGTTTGCTCATGGCCTATCAGTGATAAAAAAAAATATATATAAGTGTGGAGCCTTTTATCTTCGCATAAGTTAAATTGCTCAAACATTGCTTCACCCTAGCTAAACATTAATTAAGTAGGTCGTGATTGGCAACAGTATGGTCTACAAATAAAATATTGTGGTCTCTATAAGATAAGTGTATTGTGTCAGGTGTTGCTAAATAATAAACCCTTTAACAAGTATCACCAGAAATTTATATTGATCACAAATTTTCTGAGTAAAGTGTTCCTTGACCTCTCACTGGCCGATCCCTAAAAGTCTAACAGGACCCCAAGAGACCCTCGTGCCTACTAAGAACGGCCGCAGAGGTTCAGCAACATGAGATCATCTGTGTGTCAGATATCACAATAGGTGATGAAACTTGGATCTATCGGTATGACCCTGAAACAAAGTGGCAACCATTGGTCTGGATATTACTAAAATAAACCTGCTTCAACTAAGGTCAAGAGGGTCAGGAGAGGAGGGAAGAAATTGATGGCCACCTTCTTCTCAACAAACGCGTGGACTTTCGATGGCTGCAGACATTGCTCAATGACTAATTGAAAACCTAGAAACATTATATATCATCCAAGAGCTGAAGAGGGCATCTAAGACTCTAAAACAGCTAGGAATGGACAGACCTGAGGTCTGTCCCCTCTGGCACTCGGCCAGGGAATATCCTGGACTGGGACCCATCTGGATTCAGGTTGGGTGGTTGGCTGATGAACCCGACTAGTGCTCAGCTGGCTCCATGGACCTGAATTTGGGGGAAAGAGGTGGACTGGATACATAAAAGGAGGATTCTGCCCTTTCAATCACTACTCCTGAGAGTAGTCATCTAGGAAATTGTTGTGCTCGAGGATTAGAGGACAGTTACAGCAGACTGTCTCTCCAAAATCTTCTAAAAATCCAGGAAAAGTGGCCAAGGACTGGACTGTTAGGAATAACTACTTCACAATGACAATGACTCTTCCCACTTAGCCAATACAACAATTGAGTTTTGAAAAAGACTGTGAAATTAATTACTTATCCAGCCTGTAGTCTTAACCTGGCCCTATGTGACTTACCCCAGTTCCCAAATATGAAAAATTACATGTATAGATGATGATTTCCAAGCACAGAAAATGTTTTTTGCTGCCTTCTTGGAGGAGCTGGATGTAATGTCTGAGAACGAGTGGTATGGCTGCTTCCAGAAGTGGTTCCAGAGGATGCAACAGTGTATAGAATGTGCTGGAAAAGTACTTTTGAAAAATGTATTAGGTATGGAAACACTACTATGGTCAATTTTTGCATATCTCAAAACTTACTTAGTGACTCTTGAATCTTCAGTATAAATGAATGGTGTGTTGCATAACCTGGACATATCTACCTAGAGGTATGATTGGTAAAATGTTAATAAAATGTAATTATTTAGATTATTGGGTTGAATTGTTAATGTATTGAACATTTGTTGCTAAGTAACTTGCAATTTTAAGATAATGAATCTTAAACATGGAGTCATATTGGTTAATAAATTGTTAGAGTTTGGTTGGTAGCAAGGTATGGGTTATTTATAAAATATGGCTGTGCATATTTGCTTGCATGGCTGGATGAATAAGTCATTTAGTTTGACATAAAATTTCAGTAATGCTTTACATTTAAATTTTCTAGAAATACTTGGCTATATTATGTTTTAATTAAAACTTGCAATAATAGTGATGACAGCATTGTATGGCACTCTCCTTTCTATTCCAAATAGGTTTGTATATTTCATTTCTAAAAACATAGTAGTTTATACAATAACAAGAAAATGCAGAAGTCTTTTAAATACTTGCAGAGAAATTTATTGTTGATCCTGATAAACTAATGGTTATCATTAATAAATGAGTTGGAGAAAATGTTTTAACATTTACAAAGTTGCGTACCTTCACGATACCGGTTTCAAAAGTATAGTATTACATCCATCTTAAAGCAATAAATTTCAATATCCCCGACGAGAATAATTTAATCTCCAAGTTCATAAAATCTAATCAATTGAGTTGGTGTTTACTTGATGAAAATCCATACTTATTAATTAAATAAAAATAAAACTTAGTTTTATTTGATTTTCATATTTATTAAGATATAATTCAGTAACAGATGTTTCGGTACACTGTACCTTCTTCAGACATGTTAACAAATCATAATTTAACATGTCTGAAGAAGGTATAGTGTACCGAAACAGCTGTCACTGAATTATATCATAATAAATATGAAAATCAAATAAAACTAAGATTTATTTTTATTTAATTCATAAAATCGACACCAGATGGCAGTTCAGAAGTTGTTAACGACGAAATTTCGACAGTTGAAATTTGACTGAAGATGAAAGTAATACTATACTTTTGAAACCGGTATAGTGAAGACACGCAACTTTGTGAGGTGAGATGTTAAAACATTTTCTCAAACTCATTTATTAATGTAAATACCTCATAGTGTTTCCTCCTACTGTAATTTTAATTAAATATAATGGTTATCATGCTTGCTTGTGATTCCAAGGTTGTTAGATTCAAACCCAGCCAAGGTCGATGAACTTTTAAGATCATAGTAATTCTGACTATGGATCCCTTCAGAAGGGCAATAAAGCCATGTGTTCTACTGTTGTAGATTTACAGCAGTAAAATACCTCAAGCCTAAAAAAACATGCCTCTCACCAAAATTTCAATCCTTTTACACCTAGATTCAAATTGCAACCACCCATAACCTGAGGTTAAATAGTGTTAAATAAAATATTGTGTAGCTAGGAAATTAATTTAGAAGTAAACACAGAATAACTGGGGGCACGCCGTAGTGTAGTGGTTAAGGCACTGCACTACAAGCCGGAAGGTCGAGGGTTCAAGTCCCGGTGGGGTCAGGATTTTTAAACTGACCCAAACCTTCTGGCGGCACTATGGCCCTGGGGTTGACTCAGCCTCTAATGGAAATGAGTACCAGACTCTTGTTCTGGGGTAAAGGCGGCCGTCACGCAGGGCTGATAACCTGGCTGACATCAAGTGCCGATTGTCAAGAAAAAGTGGGAGCCTTAACCTCCTACTACCCCAAGGGCCTCCCGAGGCCTGTAGTGGGATCACTTTACTTTACTTTACTTACACAGAATAACTTACTTTGAAAAGAAATATTAATGCTTAAACCCTGGACCTGTGATTTTACACACCAATATGCAATTCATTAAACCATTCAAGAGCACAATACAAATATTAATGTTTCTTTACTCATATACAATTCTCTAATCATTCAAAGGCAGATAGACGGCAGTACTAATGGCCAACGGCTGCTTCTATTGAAGTATTTTTAATGAGAATTTTATACTACATTTTTAAGTAGTAAAGCTTAATATTTGATGTTATACAGTAAAACTTGCTCAAAGTGGAATTGCATGGGACCAATTTTTTTTTTTTTCCACATTATAAAAAACTAAATCTTATTGATAATCTTAGATTATAGAGTACCGTGTGTCTTTTTATGTATCTTGGATTAATTGTAGTTCCGCTGCCATTGAAAAGTGAAGTGTAATATGTATGATCAACTTTGATGATAACGCGCAAAAAAACAGTCCCATTTTGTCAGCGTTAAAAATGTCTCTGAGGTGCATATCCTGAAATTCAAGTATGCAGTTTCGGTTTTCGCTCACTAACTACACTTTTGTCCACATTTTTTGATTCTCCACAAATTTCATCCCACACTACACTGTGTCGTCTTTTAAAACTGTCCAGCCAACCTGAAGATTCCTTGAAATCGTTATTCTCTTAGGGATTTAATAAGAGCTAGGGTTTGACTTTGGAGCATCGGGCTGGAAATGTTTGGAGATTTATCTTCAATCACTTTCACTTTTTCGCTTAGTGAGAATGATACATATGTTTCAGCCATCTTTATTCCATAAATTCAGAATGCTATCTGTGAAAGTTCAGTCTCAGAACTTGACTAATTTAAGATTTTACAGCGCAATTGTTATTTGCAAGACAGGTATCTGTGTTTTGCATAATGGGTGTGCAATGAGGCCGAATCTATACAGGTAGAATCTACACAGTAAAAGCAGCTTATTCATGGGGGATATGTTCCACAAATGTGCTGTGAATACAGAAACTGCAAATATGAAATGGTAATTTGTATGGGTATATAGGGGATGTGTTCCAAGGTTACAGAATAAAATAAAAATTATCAAAATAAAATTAATTGATGAGAGATTTTGAACAATTTCTATTATTACTGTCGGTTTTAAGCAAGGACTGTAAAAAGAACTTAGTAATTTTTTCCCGTTTTGCCGCTTTTAAAAGGTCTTTCAATTAAGATTGATATTCAGCTGTGAATTCTGCGAT
Source organism: Diploptera punctata (assembly GCA_030220185.1). Classification (NCBI taxonomy): domain Eukaryota; kingdom Metazoa; phylum Arthropoda; class Insecta; order Blattodea; family Blaberidae; genus Diploptera; species Diploptera punctata. The sequence goes on along the minus strand of JASPKZ010003049.1, from coordinate 542,718 downwards.
ATAATTCCTTATTTTCTCTTCAAATTTCTTGATTCATTAACATTAAAACAGCGTGATATAGACGAAAATGACTCGCCAGCACGTATAAACAGTCAAGCATTTTTATTTTTACTTTTACTTTAAGCGACAACACTAATTTTATTTTCTCTTTGGTACTAATTATTTTTCTTTCCTTTTACTCGACATTATAAACTGGGAACAAAGCACAAGAGACACACGTGTTATTCAATCAAAATTTTTGCAACGAACAAGTTGAAACAATAATATACTGATCGTGGCGATAGAGGCATTTATCAAAGTGCATATCGGCATGTCAAATATGACAACAGCTTTTAATAATGAACTTTAGGGTCAGTAACAATTAGGTTCGTTTTGTTTTGATATTTATTTGTCCATTTGGCTTGAATCACTATTTGTAAAAGCCGTCTTGGCACCTGCCTTCAGTAAAAAAAAAACCCCTTCTGATGGTTATTAAATATATATATGTATCTGCTTTATAAATGTTTTTTCATGAATTGTGTAGAAATATCCTTCTGTTTCCGCGTTGGACAGATTCCGTTTTATGCAAAATAAATACACGTAAAATTACTATTATTTTGCCAGGACCAATAAATTTGTTCACATTGGACAGATTTCCGCATTATTCACATTCTGGATTAAACAAGTTTTACTGTATTTAATTACACCGTTCTGCATTTTAAAACTTATTTTTTGTTTTTTAAAATCTGATAGGTAATTCTAAACGGGGTTTTTGTGCTAAATTTGAAAATGATCTCCATTTTCTGCCATAACATCAGGTTTTCAAAATATTCATGAATAACTAGAAATGAAATTATAGCTTTGTAATAAAAATTACTTTCAACAAGAATTTTGCGTGAAAAACTAAGCCAAAATGTGTTATTTGCCACTAATTAATCATTACTTAATAATAATAAAGGTAAAGTGATCCCACTATAGGCTTCAGGAGGCCCTTGGGGTAGTAGGAGGTTAAAGGCTCCCACTTTTTCTGTACAATCGGCACTTGATGTCAGCTGGGTTGTCAGCCCTGCGTGACGGCCGCCTTTACCCCCAGAACAAATGCCTGGTTCTCATTTCCATTAGAGGCTGAATCGACCCCAGGGACATAGTGCTGCAAGAAGGTTTGGGTCAGTTTAAAAATCCTGACCCCACTGGGACTTTAACCCTTGACCTTCCGGGCTTGTAGCGCAGTGCCTTAACCACTACGCTACAGCGTGCCCCCACTTAATAATAATAATAATTAATGATTATAAGCATTCCAGGCATACTTCACTTTTTGACTCATAGTATTCTCGAACTGACTGTCCATTATCAGTTTTCGAATTTGTGGGTCAACGATTACAACAGCTTCAATTTTTTCATAGGATAATGAAGGAAATGTAGCACAAAGGTATTTAAAGCCCTCACTGTCTTTATCTAGTTTTCACAAATTGATTCATTAAACCTAATTTTAGATGGAGAGGTGGTAACATTACTTTTGAGGGATCAATAAAGAGGTTCACTTCTTATATTTTTTTTCACTCGGTATTAAATTAGTCCTATGTGATCATTGTCCCCTTTCCCAGTGTTCCGACCTAGCTCTGCTATCCCATTCACATAAGAAACAAGGGTATTTTGTGAAACCAGCATGCTGACCAACTAATAGTCCAATAATCATGAAATCTCCAAAGACTAGCATAGATGGTTTTCGTACTGCAGTTTTTGTAACAAAAACTTTGCATTTTCATATGTCTCCTTTAAAACAAAAGAGTGGGCCACAGGAATGGAAGGATGAATGTTTCCATTATGAAGCAAAACACCTTTAAGACTTTTTTTGAGAAGATTCTATGAAGAATCTCCCACTCTTTGGAATTATAGTTTGTTATAAAATTTTAAGACAGCAGGGATGTCTTGGCAATACACTAAATTTTCTTTTTCAGCAAAAAAGGGACATGTTCCTTCTCTTGATGTCTATAACATGAAAAATATATTCTTTAGAAATTGCTAGATTAGCTATTTTTCATCTATTAACTCACACTTTGTTTTTCTTTACCTTTAACCTAGAGCCTGATTCTTTAGGCAAATTTAAATCACTCACTAAACCATTAAGCTTACTTTGATTAAAACATCTATCATGATCAGATTTATATGGTTCATCATCCACAGGAGATTCAGTTTCAGTGTTACTGGATGCAGACGGCGATATATCTGATTCAGGGTGTAAGGGAACCGGAATATCAGGACCATGAGGTACAGGCTGAGTGGCAGAGGGAATGTTTAGGATATACAATATCTTTCTTGTTTTTAGCATTATATCCTGCTATATTAACTGTGAAAAAATAACAATCGTCTCCATGATTTGTAGGTTCTCTCCAAATCATGGGGGTACCAAAGGGCAATGACTTCTTTTTTCCATTTTTCCAACTCCTCAACTCTGCAACAAAACTACGGCACACTTTGTGAGGGCACCATGATTTATCCTGGTCTCCTAACTTAATGCCAAAGTATTGAAAGTAAGTTTTGTTTAGAAAAGCAGTTATATTCTTTGTTTTTACTAACGTATATGACCCACATATATAGCAAAATAGATTTGGATCAATTACACAACCACAAATTTTTGTACAGACTTATAAATGAAGGTTTGTGCTACTGGGAATAAGATTGTATATGAAAGAGAAAAAAATTGTGTTTTGGCAGGTAGCACATTGTTAGGCAGAACTTTTTCTCTTCATAAGTGATTTAAATTCTATGGTACATATAATTTTGTATTTATCAAATCTTATCATTCATTATAGAAATGTAAAGAAATTTAATAATAATTTTGTCTGTTTCAGAATTCTTCTTGGGACATTGAAATTTACATTATGCCTTTTAGTAGTCAGTTTGGATTTGTACCTGTGCTGTTCAGATACACATATCCACTGCAGAGAACTGTTATATTCCTTAACTTTGGTAAGTAAGTAACCCATAGGTTCATGGCTTCACAGACATAAGCTCTCCATACATCCCTATCCTGAGCTAATGTTTTCCAATCATTCCCTTATAATGTACTTCCCTCAAATCATAGTTAATGTTGCTCTCCCACCTCATTTTTGGTCTACCAACTAGGCGCCTTTCCCTCTGGTTTTCCTACAAGAAGCCTCCATGCACGTCTTTCATTCCCTATTCATGTCACATGTCCTGCTCATCACAGTCTAAGAGACTTAACTATTCTTATTATATCTGGCTTACTTTAAAGTCCATGCAGTTCACTGTTATGTAGTCTTCTCCATTCACTTGTCTGTTCATCTCTCTTTGGTCCAAAAATTTCCCTAAGAACTTTATTCTCAAATACCCAAAATCTTTTTTTGATGTTATATCTTTTAAATTAACATGTTCCAGAATTGGATATAGTTTTATTTTAGAAAGTAAAATTACGTTTGAACCAGGAGTCGAACCCCGGGCCTCTGACTCTGTACGTCAGTGTGGTAACCATTACACCATTCGAACTTCCGATAGGATCAAATTTGTTTGTACTTTACAATTAATTCTCCTCTCATCCGAAGGCCAATAACCATCACTATCATCAACGCCATCTGACGACTTCTTTTCAAAGTATTTTTATTGAGAATTTAAACATTAATTTTTAAGCGGTTAAAGCTACTATTTTGAAGTTATATTTTTTAAATTAACATGTTCCAGAATTGGATATAGTTTTATTTTAGAAAGAAAAATTACGTTCGAACTGGGAGTCAAACCCTGGACCTCTGACTCTGTACGTCAGTGTGGTAACTGATACACCATTCTGTAACATGTTAATTTAAAAATATAACATCAAAATAGTAGCTTTTACTGCTTAAAAATTAATGTTTAAATTCTCAATAACAAATACTTCGAAAAGAATTTGTCAGATGGCATTGATGATAGTGATGGCTATTGGCCTTCGGATGAAAGGAGAATTAATTGTCTAAGTAGAAAGAAATTTGACGTTCCTATCGGAAGTTCGAATGGCATAATGGTTACTGCACTGACTTACAGAGTCAGAGGTCCAGGGTTCGACTCCCAGTTCAAACATAATTTTTCTTTCTAAAATAAAACTCGTAATCTTCTTCCCTCCCTTAAAGTAAGAGTCCATGTTTCGCATAAGTAACAAAAACAATTTGAATATATACGATTTAGAGCTGTAGTACTCACATTCATACAAAATGAAACTATTGTTTTTTATAATCAAGCATTTTTTATTTTAGAAAGAAAATTAAGTGTGTTTGTTAGTCACAAATTAACCTTTGGTTGGTGTTTAAGGTGTTCCCTTGTATAAGATGCACCCCAAAAATTACCATATTACTCATAAAGGAAATTTTCCCAGAAAAAATACTAAGGTTTTTAAAGAAAAAAATTGTAATTAATTAATTATACAAGGGTGGATTAAATATAAACCGGAATTTGTATGTGGATGATCTGGTAGCGAACTGCAAAGGTTGCAGTTTGGAGGAGAAGTTGGTGGGGGTGTCTGGAGTAGGAATCTTGATGTGTCGCACTCCGAAGAGCGGCCGCTTGCTTCAGTATGCCATGAGCGAGCAAGAGGTACACACGTCTGTTGTGCAACGCATTATTATTAAGTTTTTGGCGAAAGAAGGCACTAAACCTTCTGAAATTTTGAGAAGGCTCCATGCGCAGTTCGGGGAAGCAACCCTTTCGAAGATGCAGGCGTATATTTGGTGCAAAAAATTTAGCGGGCCGGGATTCAGTGGAAAATGAGCCCACCAAAGACGGCAACGAACAAGCATCACTGCAGACAATATTCGTGCTGTAGGGACCTTATTGAGGAGGATCGGTGAATAACAATTTCTGAAATTGCTTCACACGTTGAAATAGGCTTCGGAAGTGTTCAAGCCATCATCAGTGATGAACTCAAATTCCGAAAATTGTCTGCCAGGTGGGTTCCTCGGCTCCTCAGCCAGGAACAAAAAAATTTGCGCTAGGAAGTGTCTCAGAGGCATCTGAGTCGCTACGAGGAGGAAGGAGATGAATTTCTGAACTTGGGTTCATCATTACACCTCAGAGTCAAAATGTTTCAGCATGGAGTGGCGAGAGCGAGGTGCGGCTGGACCAGTTAAGGCCAAAACATGCCTTTCTGCTGGAAATGTCCTTGCGACTGTTTTTTGGGACTCTGAAGGAGTTTTGCTATTGGATTTCCTTTATGAACAACGAAGGGTGAATGCAGAGTACTACTGCCGGCTTTTGGACGAGACAAAAGCAGCATTTTGTAACAAGTGCCGCTGGAAACCAATCCGAAATGTGATTGTGCTGCATGACAATGCAAGGCCACACACTGCTCGATTGACACAAGAAAAACTGAAGAAAATGCATTGGACACCTCTGGAACATCCTCCTTACAGTCCAGATTTGTCACCCTGTGATTACCATTTGTTTGGGCCACTGAAAGAAGACCTGGGAGGAAGGCGGTTTGGTGATAATGCAGCGGTAGAGGAGTTCGTATGCAACTGGCTGACTACACGTGATCCCTCATTCTTCAAGGACAGCATCAAAAAGTTGCCAACTCGATTGCAAAAGTGTGTTGGAAATGCAGGAGACTATGTAGAAAAATGAGGTGATGGTTTTGTATTTTTTTTTTGTTAATTCAATAAAATTGTAAACAATAATTCCGGTTTATATTTGATTCACCCTCGTATATGGTAAGTGGGGATTGAAGTGCAGGTAACTTGTTACTAATAATAATTTAAAAAAACAGCAAAAATGGACAAATTGCTATTATAGAATGTGATTACTGATCTGAGCAATATACATTATATATTGTTTTTGGTCTCGCAAAAGTGTGAAAAATAACAAAAAATAAATTATTATTAATATACAGGATGCAGCATAAGCCAGTTAACCAAAAATTCAAATACATTATTTTCTGTATTTTACAAAAAAACAACTACTGGAATTGTTCCCTACTTAGTAAATAATACTCTGACCAACGGATCTATGCCCCTATAGCGCTGACATTGTTCTTAGAAAAGTACACATCTATACTCGCACTATTTTACTGCAATCCCCTCCCACTACATCAAACAACAGCCTTAGTTACTCACCGAGTAGGGATGTTGCTAAACTTCCCCCAGTGTCATGGTGCTTGAATATTGAATAAAGCAAGATTGGAGTTGACTTGACAATACTGGAGTGCAAGACAGAGATAGAAAAGAAAAAGATAGGAATGCAGGGAGAGAAATGATTTGCCGAGGCAGAAAAGGAAATAGGCTTTAGTTCGCATATCTTATGGGGGCACAGATCCGTTGGACAGACAATACCTAAAGAAATAAGTTTTGAGATTATATTTTGAAGGTCCCGTATTCAAACCCCAGTTTCAACCAATCTGATTTATTTCCTTGCAACCATGTGTAGTGGTTAACTGACTTATGCCGCACTCTGTATATATAAAACAATAAATTAACTAACTTATTAAAACTCCATGATGCAACAGGCCTTAGAAGCCTCTTGCCCTCCAGCCGGCTGCTGGCCTCACATCTACATGCGTTAATGACAGAGGTAGACGATCATCCTGCCAGTATAGGGGTGACATGTGGTCAGCATGTTGGGTTCCCCTGCTGTATAGTCAGTTTTCTCAACCGAATTAACTTATTAACTCTAAATAAATTGAGCATAATCTTATATATAAAAATTAATGTTTGTATGTTTGTTTGTTCGTACTTTATGTGTGGCCATACCGTTGATCCGATTGTGATGGGGTTTTTTGCAAAATGTTCAGGAGATTCCCGGGATGAACATAGGCTATAAGAGAGTTGTGAATCTCAACTCCTACACCCTTAAAAATCACCCTTTGTAGTGGAAAACATGAAAAAAGTAGCTCTTTGGACGCTTAAATGGCTTACGCTGCCTAAACCATAAGAAATACACTAAATTAATGTACACAGAATTGAATATCTCAAAAAGCTCTACAAAAAAGTCTGTGACAGCATATGTTTATCTCTTATGGATAACTCACAAAAACCATTTTTGTCTTTCATTGATACCAAGAGTCTTGCGCCGTAGCCGAGTGATTAAGGCAAGAAGTCTTGGCGCAGAACTACGGGACTTACGCTGGTTCGAGTCTCTACGGGGGAACAATTTTTTCTCATGGAATGTCAGCCAGTATGGGACTGATGCACAATGGGTCAGAAATGAAATCTAGCGGGGAAAAAAAAAAGATTTTTCACTCTAATATAATTGTTATATGACGGTTCTTAACTTATCTGCAAAGGAGGGTCAATTCTAATGTTCATGACTGTGACGTCATCATTCACACTTCTTGAGCCACAACAGAAGGCTGTAAGAGGTTTTCTTGCGAACTCATTTAATAATATCTAATTATGTCCTAATTGCTGAATTTTATGGTAAAAAAGTAACATTTTTATCGTCTGCCCGTGACATGAGAATTGAACGTTCGGGCAGGACAACAGCTGCCGGGTACGCTAGTCATTTATAAAAAAATATTAATCCTGATACACAATGTACAAAATTAAGTGATTAACATTATTGATCATGTAAAGATATCAATGAATTATGGTTAGAACAGGATTGCCAACTTAAATGAAAGTTGGTTTATATCTGCCAGCTGCAGTGACTTAGTTGTTATCAGTGTCTTGAATTCCACTGGAGTAGAGGATCCAAAACTTAAGATTTCTATGTAATATAATGATAGCTAACCTAAATTAACATAGCCATGTTAACACTGTAGTAGTTTGAATGTTAATTGTAAAATAATTTTTCAAAAAATCACATAAGTTAAGATGTAAGAGGTAGTATTGAACTATATCAGTAGATCTCGCAATAGAAAGAAAAAATGTGTTTGCAGCATGAGATGTAATTAAAGATGTAATGGAATATAATCAATAAGAATTGAAATTAATTAATATTATAATGGAAGTAATATTATGAGGTTCATTTTAATAAATTTAATTGAGTCATTGACATCTTACCTCTCATATTATGTTAGAGTTCTCGAGAACATGTTTCAGTATTTAATATTTGTAGGAAATAACACTATGAGGTTTCTTTTAATTATCATGAGTTAGTTATTTTGAAGTTTTTATTATTAATTTAACATTTCTCACTGAAGGATACATTAAATTAATAATAAAAACTTCTATAGAAGCTCTACTGGCTTTTAAAAGTAGTGTTTAAATTCCCAGTAAATGTCTTCTTAATTAGAAGCTGCCATTTGCAAGGATAGAAGCCAAGGCTTCAAGCATTTGGTGCGTGTGAATTACAACATATATAAGAGAAAAATTTGCGTCTAGATTGGAACTCGCCCCAGTAGCTCAGTTGGTAGAGCATTGGGACAGAAAGCCAAAGGTCCCGGGTTCGAGTCTCAGTCTGGGCAAAAATTTTTCTCTTCAAATTTAATTTAGTTATTTTGACTCAATATTTAATTTTAGGAAGTTATATTTTGGGGTTATTTTAATTATATTATTTTTGGTCTGGACATCTTACCTCAATATTAATGTTGATTTGTTCTTGGACATGTTTCAAAACAATTCTGTTTTATCGTCAGCTTTCCCAGACTGGTTTTATTTATGTTGCATTATGTTGCACCACCTGGATGTCGATGTCAGCTCCATCCTGAGGTTGGCCAAAGAACCTCCAAACAAGGTCACCCTCCATCGGAATATCAAAATTCATAACTCTGCTTCTGTTCTTCTGAATATAAATGTTTTCCCAAATAGTCAGCTCTTTTGTATTTTCTAACTTTTTTAAAAATTTAGTGTCTGAATTTATATTATGTTTTTCAGACCAAACATGAGCAGCAACTGCAGATTTTTCAATTTCTCCATTTTTAATATTTCTTATGTGTTCTTTGGTTCTAATTTTTAGGTTTCTTTTTGTTTTCCCTATATATATCTTTTCACAACCCATGCATTCAATTTGATATATTCCTGACTTTTTATTTTTATCAGTTTTTTCATTTTTGTTGGTTTTTATTAGTTTATTTAAACTGTAGTTATTTTTTGGTGCTAATTTAATATTAAACTTCTCAAATATATTTTGAAATTTATTATGTACCCAAGGGTGATATGTGAATTTCCTATATTTTTTCATAGGTGGTTCTTCTTTTTCAAGATTACTTCTGTTTATCATTTTTTGTTTTTTATACTTTTCTATCCTTTTATGTACCATTTTTTCATCAAACCCATTTTCTCTTGCTACTTTGATTATGTGTTTTTTCTCATGTTTGAAATCTTCTTCGTTTAAGGGTAAGTTTACCAATCTATGAGTTAAACTATTAAATGCTGCTAATTTATGTCCAATTGGATTGAACCCTGTTGATTTTATAAAATTTTCCGTAAAATACATAAAAGGATAGAAAAGTATAAAAAACAAAAAATGATAAACAGAAGTAATCTTGAAAAAGAAGAACCACCTATGAAAAAATATAGGAAATTCACATATCACCCTTGGGTACATAATAAATTTCAAAATATATTTGAGAAGTTTAATATTAAATTAGCACCAAAAAATAACTACAGTTTAAATAAACTAATAAAAACCAACAAAAATGAAAAAACTGATAAAAATAAAAAGTCAGGAATATATCAAATTGAATGCATGGGTTGTGAAAAGATATATATAGGGAAAACAAAAAGAAACCTAAAAATTAGAACCAAAGAACACATAAGAAATATTAAAAATGGAGAAATTGAAAAATCTGCAGTTGCTGCTCATGTTTGGTCTGAAAAACATAATATAAATTCAGACACTAAATTATTAAAACAGTTAGAAAATACAAAAGAGCTGACTATTTGGGAAAACATTTATATTCAGAAGAACAGAAGCAGAGTTATGAATTTTGATATTCCGATGGAGGATGACCTTGTTTGGAGGTTCTTTGGCCAACCACAGGATGGAGCTGACATCGACATCCAGGTGGTGCAACATAATGCAACATAAATAAAACCAGTCTGGGAAAGCTGACGATAAAACAGAATTGTTTTGAAACATGTCCAAGAACAAATCAACATTAATATTGAGGTAAGATGTCCAGACCAAAAATAATATAATTATTTTGACTCACCTCATATTTTTTTATATTCTGCAGACCAGTTCCGTCACATCTATGCGACAATTAGAATGCATCGACAATGTTGCATCGATGCAACAAAACTGTATTCTTACTTACTTACTTACTTACTCACTGGCACTATCGAACCCGTAGGTTCATGGCCACAAGGACATAAGCTCTCCATACATCCCTATCCTTAGCTAATGTTTTCCAATCATTCCCTGTATAATCTACTTCCCTCAAATCATATTGTGTTATTCTCCCACCTCATTCTTGGTCTACCAACTGGGCGTTTTCCCTCTGGCTTTCCTACAAGAAGCTTCCATGCAAGTCTTTCCAAAGGTCCCGGGTTCGAGTCTCAGTCTGGGCAAAAATTTTTCTCTTCAAATTTAATTTAGTTATTTTGACTCACCTCATATTTTTTTATATTCTGCAGACCAGTTCCGTCGCATCTATGCGACAATTAGAATGCATCGACAATGTTGCATCGATGCAACAAAACTGTATTCTTACTTACTTACTTACTTACTCACTGGCACTATCGAACCCATAGGTTCATGGCCGCACGGACATAAGCTCTCCATACATCCCTATCCTGAGCTAATGTTTTCCAATCATTCCCTGTATAATCTACTTCCCTCAAATCATATTGTGTTATTCTCCCACCTCATTCTTGGTCTACCAACTGGGCGTTTTCCCTCTGGCTTTCCTACAAGAAGCTTCCATGCAAGTCTTTCATTCCCCATACGTGCAACATGGCCTGCCCAACACAGTCTACGAGACTTAACTGTTCTTATTATATCTAGCTTCCTATAAAGACCATGTAGTTTCATTGTTATGTAGTCTTCTCCATTCACCTGTCTGTTCATCTCTCTTTGGTCCAAAAATTTTTCTAAGAACTTTATTCTCAAATACTCGTAATCTCATTTCCTCCCTTAAAGTAAGAGTCCATGTTTCGCACCCATATAATATAACTGGTAGAATAATAGTTTTATATATTTTCAGTTTAATGTTTTTTGAAAGGAGTTGGGACATCAAGAGTCTCTGCAATGCATAATAACACGCATTTCCAGAATTGAGCCTATGTTTAATTTCTTTGTGCATCTCATTCCTATTTGTGATCATTGTTCCTAGGTATTTGAATTCAGCCACTTCCTCAAAATTTCCCTCATTTGTCATTAGCTGTCCATTTCCATTATGTAATGTATTTCTACGTGTGACCATATATTTAGTTTTATTGATATTTACTTCCAGTCCTAAGTTCGTAGTGTTACTCAATAGTGTATGCGTATTGTCCTTTAGTATCTCCTCGCTATCGGCCAACAATACTACATCATCAGCATAAACTAACAGTTTATTAATACCATTGAGTTGTAAGCCTTCCTCATTCTCTAAAGATTTAATGGCATGCTCTAGTACAAAATTAAATAGTAGAGGAGATAGTGCATCTCCTTTCTTCAACCCATTCTGGATTTCAAAAGTATCTGAAAACTGTTTGCCTACACGCACCCTACTCTTTGTGCCATTTAGACACATTTGTATAAGTCTAACTAACTTTTTAGGAATTCCGAACTCCAGCAGGATACTATATAACTTCTCCCTCTTAATTGAATCATATGCTTTTTGAAGTCTACATATAGTTGATGTACAGTACCATTATATTCCCATTTCTTTTCTAAAATCTGTCTTATACTAAAAATCTGATCTGTTGTAGACCTGTTTCTTCTAAATGCACATTGATGATCTCCTAGAATGTCATCAATATAGGGAGTAAGTCTGCTTACTAATATATTTGTTAGAATTTTGTACGAAGTTGAAAGTAATGAGATGCCCCTGTAGTTCTTGCAATCAGTTTTATCTCCTTTCTTATAAGTTGGTACGATAATTGATTCTTTCCATTCATCTGGAAGAGCTTCTTTTTCCCAAATCATACTAAGCAACCAGCGTATCTTGTCCATCAGTTTTTCTCCCCCTGATTTTATCAGTTCTGCTGGGATCTCATCTGAACCTGATGCTTTATACATCTTCAATTTTTCAATCGTCATTTCAACCTCTAATGCACTTGGCTCTGCGACCAGCATTTCTGCTGTCTGTAAATTATCCTCCTCAATGTCCTGTTATGTATGTACATTTAATAGCTGATTAAAGTAACTTTTCCATCTATTTAATATACTCCTGGAATCTGCAATCATATCCCCATTTTCATTCCGAATTATGTTTGTTCTAGCCTGAAACCCTTTCTTCTCTATACTAATTCCCTGATATAATTCTCTAATGTTCCTATTTTTTGCATTCAATTCAACATCATTAATCTTCTCTCTCAAATATTCCCTCTTTTTACTCTTTAGTAACTTGGTGGTTTCCCGTTTAATACTACCCAATTGCTCTAAATTTACCTCATTTGGCTTGTGTAACCATTTCATTTTTGCTAGCTTTCTTTTCTTTACAATGTCGGCACATTCCTCATCAAACCATTTCTTGTTTTGCCTCTTTTTTAAAGAACCAATGCTTTCTGATGCTGACAATTTAATAGTATCTCTTATAGCCTCCCATTCTTTATTTATATCAGTTTCTTCTTCGTTTGCCACATTGTCATCTGAAGATTCTAGTACTTCAAATCTATTAGCGATTTTGATTTGGTATTCTTGCCGCATTTCATCATTTTTCAAGTTTTTTAATTCATATTTTACAGAATCATCTTTAACGTTTGTTCCTCTCATAAGCGATAGCCGTTGTCTGATTTTCACTCTGACCAGATGATGATCCGAATTGCAGTCTGTCCCTCTAACTGATCTAACATCAATGATGCTACTGTGCCAGCGTTTATTCACTAACACATGATCTATCTGGTTCCGAGTTTTTCCATCTGGGGACGTCCAGGTGTATTTATGAATATTCTTATGCTGAAATGTTGTGCTCTTAACAATGAGATTCTTTGATGTGGCAAATGTGACTAATCTAACCCCATTGTCGTTACTATCTTCATGAAGACTGAATTTGCCTATTGTTGGTTTGAATATATCTTCCCGCCCCACTTTTGCATTAAAATCTCCTAAGATAATTTTCATGTGATATCGTGAAAGGCTATCAAATAAGCAATCTAATTCTTCATAGAACTCATCCTTGATCTTGTCATCTTTATCTTCTGTGGGGCCATGTACATTTACAATTATAAAATCATGTCGTTTGCCCTTTAGAATTATGTATGATACCCTATCACTAACAAACTTAATATCTCGGATAGCGGATAGGATCCTCCTTCTGACTAAAAAGCCCATTCCAAATGCAGGTCTTTCTGCACCCCCGTAGTATAATGCAAAAGTTCCTGATTCCTGACTACCTTCTCCTGGCTACCTAACTTCCTGTAAAGCGACTATATCCAAGGGTGATTTATCTAATTCCCGCGTTATTATCTCTAGTGCCCCGTATTGTATAATGTCCTAACATTCCATGTTCCTAGGAACATGTCCCTGTGTTTGAGCCTTTGGCATGGGTTCCCGGAAGTAGTCCCCGCCCAGAGAACCGAATGGGGGACTATTTGACCTCCGGAAAATTTTACCCCAGTTGAACCCATGTCTGCATTTCTTGACAGTTGTATTTTTACGGTGAAAGATCGTCACTCTTTCGCCCAAGGTACTTTTTTCGTCTGGCTTATCACCTTCGACCAGTCCGGCATGGGTAACCCTATCGGCAGCAATGCTACCGCCGGCATAGCTCTCAGGATCATTTAAGCACGCAAGCCACTCCACCACGACAAGGTAAAGATACCATGGAGGGAAACTGTATTCTGCAGAATATAAAAAAAGATGAGGTGAGTCAAAATAATTAACTAATAATGTTTCAGTATCATCAGCTCTTTCTGAATCAGACAGTATGCTGTCACAAATTGAAAATTTACATCTTTTTCTTTTTGTCTTATTTCATCACCAGCTATTACAAAAAAGTGATTTCCACCAGTCATAATCACACAACTGTTCACTTTTTAATGTGAATGGGTTAATCAAATGTAGAATGCTCTATCCATTTCATAATGCATTAGTACATTAAGCCCTAAAACAGCATATAGCACAAGTGTAAATTTTAAAGTTTTTGCCAAGAGATATTGTAAAATGTAGTAATGCCAATAAAGTGCATCTTATATTCTATTTTGTGGTATATATAATCAGATATTGTAAAATATACAGCATTTAAATTTCCAGTCTTCTTTCTTAACTTCATGGTGCAAAAAGTCTAGAAAGCTCTTGGCTTACAAACATATGTCAATAACAAAAGTGGACAATCATGCATCCAGGTGATAGTCAGCAGTGCAAATCCCTCATCTGGCATTTTCAATTTGGTTATGCTACTCAGATTCCTCACGATACTGGAATACCACTGGTATAATCATCATCATCATACTTTCTGTAGTTCCTAAGAGGAACATAGGGCAGCGTACTCTACTTCCAACCAGCCATTTCACTTTTTTCCAGCTTTTCCCTGTTTCCTTTGCTTCCTTCTCTACTGGTCGCTTCCATGTTTTCCTAGGTCATCCCCTGTTTCTTACTCCTTCTGGGTTCCAATCTAGTGTAGTCTTCTCAATGGCTCTGTCTGGTAATATCAACGTGTGGCCTATCCAATTCCACTTTCTTTGTTTTATTTGGTGACATACTGGAGATTGGTTGGTTTTTATCCACTTCTTCCTTCATTTGATATTATTTCTGGCCATCTTATATTTAAAATATGCCTTAGACATCTGTTTACAAAGGTCTGCAGCTTTTTATTTGTTGCTTCCATCTAATACATTAGCTGAAATTCCATGAGAAAATCTCTTACTCAATGGAGACTTGACCCACCACAAATCCAATAGCTCTCTATCAAGGCAGGATTACAGACTACTTGTCCATACTGCAGGGCTGCCTTCTTTGTTATTATTTGTAGCTTTATCTTAATAATAATTCTTCTAACAAATTTCATCTCTGCAGCCTTTAATTGACTAACTATCTATTTATACATGTTCAGATTTAGGTTTTGTATATTGATATGTTTATAACATTTGATGAAATACAATATTTTTTTTTATATTATTGATTTCGTACATCTCAATGATGGATAAATCATATTTGAAGAGAAAAATTATACGCTCAGACCGGGACTTGAACCCGGGACCCTTGGTTCTCTAGACCAAGTGCTCTACCAACTGAGCTACCTGAGCAAGAACCGATCTAAATGCAAATCTCTCTCTATATACATTGTAATTCCCATCCACCCAATGCTGTGAAGCCATGCTTCTATCTTGCAAATGGCGGCTCCTTTATTAAGAAGACATATTTGGGAATTATACATTACAGCCAGTACGGCTTTTTCCAAGTTTTTTTTATATTATTGATTTCGTACATCTCAATGATTGGATGGGTGGATGGGAATTACAATGTATATAGAGAGAGATTTGCGTTTAGATCGGTACTTGCTCAGGTAGCTCAGTTGGTAGAGCACTTTGTCTAGAGAACCAAGGGTCCCGGGTTCAAGTCCCGGTCTGAGTGTATAATTTTTCTCTTCAAAAATAATATTTATTTTGTTTTATGTTTAGTTAAATGGCCACGCAACGAAGATTTAAAGACTCCTGAAAAGCTAGGAATTCCTGCAACAAGAAATTTCTATATAAAAACTAATGAAGATGTAACATTAGGAGTGTGGTAAGTAATTGTTTTTCAAATTATGAGTTATTTACATTATGTTAGCAGTAAGATATTTTATTTAATTATTAAATTAATTAGTTATTAACCTTGACAAATCTAAAGAACCAAGTCCCAACTGAGATGGTTAATAATTGGGTAGCAGATAACACTACAATCCTCAATCATATTTTTAGTTTTCTTAACCAGTTTTCATTATTTTTCAATTTGGATATCTAGTCAGTTGCAAGAACAAAGTCTTGGACATTATTTTATAATTTTTTATTGTTTCCATATAACAATAGAATCCAAAATATCACACACCATGAACTAAATTATCAATGAACATAATAGTTAATAGAGAATTAAAAAATGAACTAGATGAATGTTTTAAACCAACAACAAAGCATAGGCTGTCTTCATACTGGATTCCCCAAACCTGAAACAGTAGCCATATATTCTGCATCATCATCACAGGACACAACTATCTTTTTACATTTACCCTTCACCTAAATGTGTAATACAACAGCATTGGAGTTGAATATTAAGGGCCGCATGCAAATACATTAGTCTCTGGCGAGTTGAGTTTTCCGTGAGAACGTGCAAAGTTTGAATTAGCGAGTCGCCGACTGTCATGCATGAGAGTAGTTTTTCGTAATATTGGCGAGAAATTACCCAGAATTCTCAGCGATAAAACCACTTCTGTTATTTTCGTCTGCTAGAGGAATGCATTTACGCTTGCGTCCCGCAAATAATACCATATATGACGACATCCACATCGTGCGATATTACACCGATTCTCCTGTTCTTCCAGTTGAATTCTTTGGTAAACTCTATCAAATTCCTCTTCTCCGCGTATACCAAAAACATGATCGAAGTCTTCAAGGTCCGACATCTTGGATAAAGCAGCAAGGTACGCAGCAAGGTTTTAAATTACATCGATTCCCATCGGTTGCTCACAATTCGTTCTCTGCAAAGTCACCTCACCAGGTAGCTTAGGAATTTCGACAATTATTATCGCATGAACAGATTTTTGAGTATGCAAAAACGTCTTTGGATGCAACTTTCTCAGTAGAGAATGACTTGTACGGTCTAATGCGTTCGTAGATACGACCCTAAGTGTGATGCCAAATGCTTGCTTCAGTTGGTATGTTAAAGCTCAATACGAATAGCATTTATTATTTTCTCATAGTTGGTAACTTGCTATACAGTTATGAAATTCAGGTCTAGGGCATTACTCTGTATAAAATGCACATGAATGCAACAAAAACACATTCCTTTGTTGATGTAAATTAAGCTGCAATTTTTAACTGAGCCTTTGTAAAATAACTAAACATAACACATTAAAGAAAATACATAAAAAGTAACATAAATTAATAGTGAATTTTGCCTTATTTGATTATCTGATAATATTTTAACAATGAAGATACCATCCAGGTTTTTCATAATTTTTTCTTTTTTTTTTTTTCAAATGCCCCAGGTTTGTCTTTCGACATTTCTGGTTTCTTTTTCATAATTTTGTATAATTCAAAATATCCTTTTGATAGCCATATTGGAAAAATATAATACTGTTATTATAGCCCGATACGTTTTGCTTTTAAGTGGAATGTGATTGAGTGAGGAGTAGGGATAGAGTAACCAATCATAAAATGAATGCACACATAATTGGCAGATTTCAATCTAATGATCATTTGGACTAAAAATCAATAAATATAAATAAAAACTATAGTTTGTTCTATTAAATAAAAATAGTTTAAGCTATCGAAATTTTGAATCATTCTATATCCACAAGTAAATTAGCTTTTGCATTTTGAATTTAGTTTTTTATATAAATAACACTGGGGAACAAAAAAATATTTTTTTCTTGGTGCCTGAAATTTTTCGCCTGATTCTGGGTATTTCGGCACTGCTGATTCCAAAAATGTCATCCATTTTGTTGCAGCAGCTCTAGTTTGCAAGATATTGATGATACTGCTCTTATGTACCACCATTGTAAATCGATTGTTTGCATAATACTAATTGATTTAATCCAAGTTATATTCATGTTGTTGTTGCCGTTTGCATATGTAATTTTACTAATTTGACAATTGTTTATCCTTTTTCTAGACTGACATGGCTTCAACACGAAGAAAATGTGTGAATAATCCTGATGTGTTTTGTTTCATCTGTGGGGAGTACACATTCACTCAACAAAGAAAACCTATAACTGACTTTGTAAGAAGAGCATATTTGGCCTATTTCAAAGTACAACTGGGAGATCAAGATAAGCCTTGGGCACCTCACATTGTATGTAAAACGTGCACAGAGCATCTACGACAATGGACAAATGGGAAACGGAAATGCTTGAAATTTGGGGAACCAATGATCTGGCGAGAACAAATTAACCATAGTGATGACTGCTATTTTTGTTCAGTCAATGTAAAGGGCATCAATAGCAAAAACCGGAATAGATGGGTATATCCCAATCTACGCTCCGCAAGACGCCCTGTTCCACATTCAGAGGAGATACCTGTTCCAATTTTTACCAGTCTTCCAGAGTCACCAGAAGAAGAGGATGATTCAACTGAAAGCTATTCTGAGGGAAATGACAGCGATTTCCCAGGACCTTCATCAGTTTCATCCGGTTTTAGTCAAGCGGAACTGAACGACCTCATAAGGGATCTAAGTCTTCCAAAGAAGTCATCTGAGTTGTTAGCTTCCAGGCTGGCAGAGAAACAATGTCTGTTACCGGGAACAAAGGTCACAGTCTATCGCAAAAGAGAAACAGACTTCCTGCCATTCTTCACAGTAGAAAATCAATTTGTTTTTTGTATGAATGTTGAAGGACTGTTAATGAAGCTGGGTGTAAGAAAATACACACCAAGTGAATGGCGGTTATTTATAGATAGCTCCAAACGCAGCCTAAAATGTGTTCTTTTGCATATATGGGAACATATACAGGTCAATCCCAATTGGTCACTCAGTTTCTATGCGTGAAAATCAACATACAATAGCTACAGTGCTAGAGAAGATCTCTTACCGTGATCACCAATGGGTAATGTGTGTCGATCTCAAGATGGTGAATTTTCTTCTAGGACAACAAGGTGGGTACACCAAATACCCATGCTTTATATGTTATGGGACTCTAGAGCCAAAGATCAACATTGGGTGAGAAGGCATTGGCCTCTTAGAGAAAGCATGACCGTGGAGAAAAAAACATCGTTGCAGAACCTTTGGTTGACAGAAACAACATCATCTTGCCACCACTGCATATTAAACTTGGTTTAATGAAACAGTTCATCAAGGCGTTGAATAGAGATGGAACATGTTTTGGCTACATATGTACAAAATTTCCTGCACTGAGTAAGGAAAAAATAAAAGCAGGTATATTGGATGGACCACAAATCCGCCAACTTATTAATGACCATCAATTTCAAGACTCAATGAATGATACTGAAGCAGCCGCATGGTCTTCGTTCTGTATGGTAGTGAAGAATTTCCTTGGAAACTATAAGTCTCCTAATAGTGATGAACTAGTGGAGAATATGCTCACTGCTTTTTGTGCACTAGGTTGTAACATGAGCATCAAATTACACTACCTACACAGTCATTTGGATCGATTTCCAGACAATCTTGGAGATTGTAAGTGAGGAACAGGGTGAGCGTTTTCACCAGGAATTAAGTACAATGGAAGAAAGGTATCGTGGACGGTGGGATATACATATGATGGCGGACTACTGTTGGAGCATCCACCGAGAATGTCCAAGATCATTGCATCGGAGGAAATCACAGAAACGGGGATTCTGCGACCTGATGGAGGAAAATTAATGATTCTAACGAGACTAATGTGTAAATAAATTATGGTAGTTATATAGATACAGTTGTTTCATGAAAAAGAAAGTATTTGTTCTTTTGTATTTAATTGTATGCGAGTAATATAGTTGTATATGTGGACCAGTATTTTTGAACTGGTATATAATTTGAATAAACTCTATCTCAAAAACTAGAGCTGATAGGACGAAACTGAAATCATCTTTGGAATCAGTGACCCAAATATACCCATAAATAGGTGAAAACATTAAGGCACCAAAATCACTGTTCCCCAGTGTAATCAATACAGATATATTTTTTATGAACTATTAAAATGTTTCATTTAGTTCTTTTTGGTAACGAAAATTAGTTATCTACTGTGATAAATGAAATTGAATTCTCTTCTTTTTTCATACATACAAATGAATTAAAATACTATTCCAAAAGTTGGGGATAAATAACTTCGATCAACCTTGATAATTTGTACACTGGGATTTCTCTGCAAATTAAGATCTTATTAGTGACAAAAAAAATTGTTTATACAAAACTGAAGCTAAAATTCCTGCTCAAGATTTCCAGTTTATTTTTATTAATATCACCCATTGTATATTGTGGTTTTGCAGTGGATAGTGAATTAGATATTGACTATCCATGATATAATTTGGATTGTTACAAAGAACATGCATGATTATATAAATAATGAACCAGGTTGTCATGTTTCATATGTTTCTAAATTTGGCTACTGCTTCTTTAAAGTATTTTCCCTAATGTCACTAGTTCATTTATTTTTCACTTAATTAAGTTATGTAGATAGGAAATAACACTATGAGGTTTTTTAATATTGTTTATTTTTTATTATTTCACTCACCTCATACTTCATAATTCATAGCAGACCCTGGGTTTCTTCACATCTTTTGTGACATTCTCAATGCTGCGTCACGTTCACAACTGACGTCGAGGTTTTTTAATATTGTTTATTTTTTATTATTTCACTCACCTCATACTTCATAATTCATAGCAGACCCTGGGTTTCTTCACATCTTTTGTGACATTCTCAATGCTGCGTCACGTTCACAACTGACGTCCAACGGCCGTTGGACGTCAGTTGTGAATGTGACGCAGCATTGAGAATGTCACAAAAGATGTGAAGAAACCCAGGGTCTGCTATGAATTATGAAGTATGAGGTGAGTGAAATAATAAAAAATAAACAATATTTTTCACTTGTTTCTCTGCCAGCTACCATGTCTTTATTGGTTACAATTACATATATGTATGAAAAAAAAATTATATTTTTTATAATATATTCGCTTAATAAAATTAATAAATTAAATTTGTAATGGATTAAATGGTATAATATACAATTATGGTATAATTTTTATTCATAAAAAACTGGTGCTTTATCTCCATTTCTGGTTAAATCTTAAGTATCTATACAATTCTTGCCCAAGAGTTCCAGTTAATTTTTTATTAATATCACCCATTTTCCATTGTGGTTTAGCACTTGACAATGAACGAGATTATGAAAATACATAAGAATGAAATGAATCGTGAATTTCTCACTTATAAATTGTATATAGATATATTTTAAACTTACAATTATTTGACAAGTTGAATCGATAAACATCTCATCTTAACATTGATCCACCAACGTCTTCGTCTATCTAAGTTGTATTTGATCAGTGCTGCTCTGTTTTAATAAACTGTATATAGATATATTTTAAACTTACAATTATTTGACAAGTTGAATCGATAAACATCTCATCTTAACATTGATCCACCAACGTCTTCGTCTATCTAAGTTGTATTTGATCAGTGCTGCTCTGTTTTAATAAACTGTATATAGATATATTTTAAACTTACAATTATTTGACAAGTTGAATCGATAAACATCTCATCTTAACATTGATCCACCAACGTCTTCGTCTATCTAAGTTGTATTTGATCAGTGCTGCTCTGTTTTAATAAACTGTATATAGTTTTATTTTAAACTTACAATTATTTGACAAGTTGAATCGATAAACATCTCATCTTAACATTGATCCACCAACGTCTTCGTCTATCTAAGTTGTATTTGATCAGTGCTGCTCTGTTTTAATAAACTGTATATTGATATATTTTAAACTTACAATTATTTGACAAGTTGAATCGATAAACATCTCATCTTAACATTGATCCACCAACGTCTTCGTCTATCTAAGTTGTATTTGATCAGTGCTGCTCTGTTTTAATAAACTGTATATAGATATATTTTAAACTTACAATTATTTGACAAGTTGAATCGATAAACATCTCATCTTAACATTGATCCACCAACGTCTTCGTCTATCTAAGTTGTATTTGATCAGTGCTGCTCTGTTTTAATAAACTGTATATAGATATATTTTAAACTTACAATTATTTGACAAGTTGAATCGATAAACATCTCATCTTAACATTGATCCACCAACGTCTCGTCTATCTAAGTTGTATTTGATCAGTGCTGCTCTGTTTTAATAAACTGTATATAGATATATTTTAAACTTACAATTATTTGACAAGTTGAATCGATAAACATCTCATCTTAACATTGATCCACCAACGTCTTCGTCTATCTAAGTTGTATTTGATCAGTGCTGCTCTGTTTTAATAAACTGTATATAGATATATTTTAAACTTACAATTATTTGACAAGTTGAATCGATAAACATCTCATCTTAACATTGATCCACCAACGTCTTCGTCTATCTAAGTTGTATTTGATCAGTGCTGCTCTGTTTTAATAAACTGTATATAGATATATTTTAAACTTACAATTATTTGACAAGTTGAATCGATAAACATCTCATCTTAACATTGATCCACCAACGTCTTCGTCTATCTAAGTTGTATTTGATCAGTGCTGCTCTGTTTTAATAAACTGTATATAGATATATTTTAAACTTACAATTATTTGACTAGTTGAATCGATAAACATCTCATCTTAACATTGATCCACCAACGTCTTCGTCTATCTAAGTTGTATTTGATCAGTGCTGCTCTGTTTTAATAAACTGTATATAGATATATTTTAAACTTACAATTATTTGACAAGTTGAATCGATAAACATCTCATTTAACATTGATCCACCAACGTCTTCGTCTATCTAAGTTGTATTTGATCAGTGCTGCTCTGTTTTAATAAACTGTATATAGATATATTTTAAACTTACAATTATTTGACAAGTTGAATCGATAAACATCTCATCTTAACATTGATCCACCAATGTCTTCGTCTATCTAAGTTGTATTTGATCAGTGCTGCTCTGTTTTAATAAACTGTATATAGATATATTTTAAACTTACAATTATTTGACAAGTTGAATCGATAAACATCTCATCTTAACATTGATCCACCAACGTCTTCGTCTATCTAAGTTGTATTGATCAGTGCTGCTCTGTTTTAATAAACTGTATATAGATATATTTTAAACTTACAATTATTTGACAAGTTGAATCGATAAACATCTCATCTTAACATTGATCCACCAACGTCTTCGTCTATCTAAGTTGTATTTGATCAGTGCTGCTCTGTTTTAATAAACTGTATATAGATATATTTTAAACTTACAATTATTTGACAAGTTGAATCGATAAACATCTCATCTTAACATTGATCCACCAACGTCTTCGTCTATCTAAGTTGTATTTGATCAGTGCTGCTCTGTTTTAATAAACTGTATATAGATATATTTTAAACTTACAATTATTTGACAAGTTGAATCGATAAACATCTCATCTTAACATTGATCCACCAACGTCTTCGTCTATCTAAGTTGTATTTGATCAGTGCTGCTCTGTTTTAATAAACTGTATATAGATATATTTTAAACTTACAATTATTTGACAAGTTGAATCGATAAACATCTCATCTTAACATTGATCCACCAATGTCTTCGTCTATCTAAGTTGTATTTGATCAGTGCTGCTCTGTTTTAATAAACTGTATATAGATATATTTTAAACTTACAATTATTTGACAAGTTGAATCGATAACATCTCATCTTAACATTGATCCACCAACGTCTTCGTCTATCTAAGTTGTATTTGATCAGTGCTGCTCTGTTTTAATAAACTGTATATAGATATATTTTAAACTTACAATTATTTGACAAGTTGAATCGATAAACATCTCATCTTAACATTGATCCACCAACGTCTTCGTCTATCTAAGTTGTATTTGATCAGTGCTGCTCTGTTTTAATAAACTGTATATAGATATATTTTAAACTTACAATTATTTGACAAGTTGAATCGATAAACATCTCATCTTAACATTGATCCACCAACGTCTTCGTCTATCTAAGTTGTATTTGATCAGTGCTGCTCTGTTTTAATAAACTGTATATAGATATATTTTAAACTTACAATTATTTGATAAGTTGAATCGATAAACATCTCATCTTAACATTGATCCACCAACGTCTTCGTCTATCTAAGTTGTATTTGATCAGTGCTGCTCTGTTTTAATAAACTACCCATCTGGGAAAGCTGACGATAAAACAGAATTGTTTTGAAACATGTCCCAAGAACAAATCAACATTAATATTGAGGTAAGATGTCCAGACCAAAAATAATATAATTAAAATAACCTCAAAATATAACTTCCTAAAATTAAATATTACCCATCTGGTGTCCTTTTGAAAGAAGTATTTTCTAAACTACCATCTGGCATTCTTTTGAAGGAAACATTTTCTAAACTGCCATCTGTTGTATTTTTGAAGAACTTTGTAATCAAGCTTGGTTCGTCTGGAATCTTGAAGTTCATGGTTCTAGTATGGTTTTTTTGAATGTATATCTTTTCCCAAACTGTTAAATCCAAAGGTTTGTATAGATGGTTCAAAAGTTTTGCTTCTTTTTCAATTCTATTATTCTCTAATAAACTATGTGCTGCTAAAGCTGATTTTTCAATTTCTCTATTCTTTATGTTTCTGAAGTGTTCTTTTTTACGAGTTTCCAAGTTCCTTTTTGTTTTTCCTATATATATCCTATTGCAATCTTTGCAATCAATTTGATAAATTCCAGATTTTTTGTTGTCTGGGATGTTAACTTTATTATTAGTTAACAGAAGATTACCCAGGCTGAATTTGTTAATTGGAGCCAATGTTATATTACATTTTCTGAAAATTTTTTGAAACGTATTACGAACTTCAGGATGGTAAGTAAATTTCTTGAATTTTTTCACCTTTCTTGGAATCATGTTGTAGGGTGGTGTATTCCTGTAACCTTTTCTGTTGTTTAAATTTCTTTAATTTATTCTTTATTATGTCTTAACCAAAACCATTTATTTTAGCAACATGTACAATATGATTATATTCATTATCAAAATCTTCTACATTAAGTGGAATATTTATCAATCTGTGTAATAGACTATTGAAAATTGCATGTTTATGTGACACATGATTAAAACCTGATGTGACACATGATTAAAACCTGAAGATTTTATGTAGTTGTCAGTATGTGTGTCTTTTCTATAAATATTAAATTCAATTCTTTGCTGTTTTGTTAATATTATTCATTTTTTTAACATCTCAATGATGGACAATTGTCCATCATTAAGATGTTTTAAAAAAAACGAATAATATTAACATTGAAAAAAGCACTACTGGCTTTATAAGTAATGTTTAAATTCCCAATAAAAAGTCTTCTTAATAAAGAAGCCGCCATTTGCAAAAATTGTAGCAACGGCTCGTAGCATTTGGGGTTAGGGAATTAACTATGTGTAAGAGAAAAATAGGCATTTAGATTGGAGGCCTAGGTGGCTCAGATGGAAGAGCATTGACATAGAAAGTCAAAGGTCCTGGGTTCAAACCCCAGTCTAGGCGTATATTTTTCTTTTCAAATATAATTTGTCCATCATTAAGATGTTTAAAAAAAAACAAATAATATTAACATTGAAAGAATCACTACTGGCTTTATAAGTAATGTTTAAATTCCCAATAAAAAGTCTTCTTAATAAAGAAGCCACCATTTGCAAAAATCGTAGCAACGGCTCGTAGCATTTGGGGTTAGGGAATTAACTATGTATAAGAGAAAAATAGGCATTTAGATTGGAGGCCTAGGTGGCTCAGATGGAAGAGCATTGACATAGAAAGTCAAAGGTCCTGGGTTCAAACCCCAGTCTAGGTGTATATTTTTCTTTTCAAATATAATTTGTCCATCTTTGCTGTTGTTCGTTTCTTATTAAGTATAAGTCTAAAAATGGGATCTTGTTATCTTGTTCAATTTCAATAGTGAATTTTACTGACTCATCCTGAAGATTAAGCAATTTCAATACATCTTGAATGTATTTTTTATCAATTACAGCGATAACATTAATTCTTATTAATAAAGCCTCATAATGTTAAAAATTCCCAAATTTATTATGAAAATACGTTAGGAAGTAACATTATGAGGTTCTACTTAATAAATAAGTTTGGTCTGCCATCAGCTTACCTCATAATTAGTTGTTTTTTGTAAGACATGTTTCAAAGCTTCTTAGTTTCATCTTCATTTGGTACAGACTGTACCAACAACTAATTATGAGGTAAGATGAAGGCAGACCAAACTTAGTGAACAAGATGTTGACTACCTGTGGTATATTGTAAGATTATCTTTGTTTTAGGCATGTACTGCCAGCATCACTTATGAACGATACTAATTCTACCAATGGATCTTTCTATGAAGAATCATTAGGCCATGGAGAACCTATTATCTTATACATGCATGGGAACTCTGGTTCAAGAGGCAGTGGACATCGTGTTGAGCTTTATACATTGTTAAGAAACATGAATTACCATGTCATTGCATTTGATTATAGAAGTGAGTAGTCTATTACTGTAACTTTGGTGCTGTAAAGGGATTTTAAATTTGTAGAGGGATTATCGTATGCCCCAACGTTGGGTGGCATTTGCATAAGGATTATTGTATGGGTTATTCTGTTTTAGATTTATAGGTTAATAAGGGATGTTTGGGCGCCAGGAGTATGAAAGGGATTCTCCATGTGTGAGAACTTGGGTTGCTCAGATTGGAAGATAGGTAGAGCTGAGGTTCTTTATCATCAGGGATAGCAAGAAGCTGGCCAGCGCAAGACTACGCTAGATGAATTTTAAGAAATATGATTTATTAATCAAAGTTGACACTGGTTACACTTGTAATTAAAAATAACTTTTTTTATTACTAGTTTGTTATCAAACAGGCACATTTAAATTTGAGACACGCTACAAACAATTTTATCCTGTTCTTGGCGATGATCTCAAGACTTGTTGCTGATTATATTTGTAATTGATTGTTGACTGCAAGTTATATTTATATTTAATCTTATGTTTTGCATCAATATTCATGAGTACATAAATTTGCAGTATCATAAATAAGTCTAAGTCCAAAATTCAATTATGTGGTTGCACAGCTAATTTTAAGTCCATGTTGACAAGTTTGTTAGCGATAGCGAGTCGTGGTGAATTGTTAACGGTGTCAGGCTCCCAAAGAACAACAACGAACAACGATTCGCAACTGATTTGGGTTTATCTTTCCTGCTTTAAGGAAAACTCCATTCCTCCCACTATCCGACTACAACGTCGTGAGATCATTACCTTGTTAATTTAATACAGTCTTTTAGATTGGCTGATCATCATTGCCTGTATATGAGGAAGGGATCGCCTTCTTGTGATAGGACATGACTCCACTAAGTTTACGCCTTTCGGATCGTACCATTTTACCATAAGTTTGTACTCTGGGGAATTCCGATCTAAGTTTGTTATATAATTTTGTTTTGGTCAGTGGCCTTTTTCCCACTTGTTTGCTAGCTTGGCATTCTAGCAGTTTGTCTGGTTCCTTATAAGGAGTTGTTTACTTCACGCTGTAGTTTCCAAACCCTATATCAATTTCTTTGTTCTTAACCTGTCACGAAGCTCGATTTAAGATTTTAGATTGCTGGTCTACAAATAAACGTCTGGTAATCCACTAGTACAATGTATTTCCTCAAATTTTAACACTTATGTCACCGCTTCAAGTATCTGTCACTTGACAATAGCGGTACAATGTACTTGCTAAATGATTTCCGTAATAACTAACTGATAGTTTATTCGGAATCCTATCAACTTCTTTAATTTAATTTATTTTTACTTAATTATATAAAAATCAAATCCCTTGTGTTCTCCCGATTCAATTGCATATACATTTCGTATATCTCTGATGATTATTTCATCCTATAGTGATTTAACATATGTATTAGACTAATAGCTCTAGAAATGGATTATTTACGAAGAAGTGCCAGAAAGTCTAAATTAGAATGGGTCACAAATAAGGAAATTAGAAACATAATGGAAGCAGAAGAAAGCATAATTGAAAGAATTGAGGAAAAGGAATTAAAGTGGTTAGGACATGTTTTAAGAATGGAAGATGAGCGATGGCCGAAGCAACTATATGAATGGCATCCTAACAGAAAGAAGAAAAGAGGAAGACCAAGGTTAACATGGAAGGAAAACATGAAGACAGTAATGCAAGCTAGAGGGCTAAGCATCGAAGATGCCCAAGACCATAGGCTTTGGAGGTTTGGCACGGGAAGACGGCAGCAGCTGTAAAAACCCGAAGATAGATAGATAGATGATAATAATACTCGTCCTGATTAATTATTTTAATTTCTCAATTTAAGAGAGGCTGAGTGAAAGATTATGTTTCAGTGCCTAAGGAAAAACAGTAATGTGTAGCCATCATTGCATGATTTATTATATTTAATTATTTTCCTGCTTAGTTCCATTCAATACTGTAAGCAATTAATTTTTTAGGAATTAACACTATGAATTATTATTTATTTAAGTAAAATTTTATCATCTCAGAGGTGATAAAATTTTACTTAAATAAAAACTGTAAGCAATACTATAAGTAATTTTCTTTCATTTTTAACATGGTTAAACAATTAATTAATGGGTTGGAGAAAATGCTTTAACATCTCACCTCACAAAGTTGCATGTCTTCATGATACCGGTTTCATTCATTAATGTAAATACCTCATAATATTTCCTCCCACTGTAATTTTAATTAAAATGGTTAAACAAACTCGTCTTTCATCTTTTTAACACAACAATTTTGAACAGCTGGATCCTTTTGTCATCATGTGGAGCAAAATATTATCACCGTTAGTTTAGGCTTCTCCTTGTAAAAAATTTAGTTGAAGAAAGAGGCAAGTTGAAAAACAAATTGTGAGAGGAAAACCAAATTCAGGTGTAAATATTATCACTCATCTAGATTTTCAACTAAATACATTTTGGCCATGGAAGGGAAATTAGTTGTGTTCCTGCATGTGTTCAGTGTGTGCAAACTATTAGGCCCATAAAGTGCAAAGTAGGGTTGTGTAGTGCCATGTTTTCAAGAATCAATACTAGTAAAATTCATATCAAATTCCTTTGAGGTGAAGTCATATGATGAAAATTAAAAATTAAATTGTACCTGTTGGTAGATGCTGTCGTCCTCAACTTTGTTAAAATATTGTATATAAAATTAACTGGAGCGCTTTCGGAAGTTATCTTCCATCTTCTGCAGGTTGAGCTTCTGCTACTTGTTGTTGTTGTGTACGGTGATGTATACTCCAACTGTTTGTAGCAACAACAAGTCAATATGTAACTTCATGAGGAATTTGGGTAACTACATATTATAAAACATTAGGGCCTAACTGTAATAATAATAAAATACTATAAAAAAAGCCGATAAAGAATAGACACATATACATGTGTATTATACCAAAAAATAGGGCATAAATATTCACCCTTTAAATGCGGATTGAAATCTCCATCCAAATATACATAAGTGTTTTATAGATAAAAAACTAAGGAAAAAATAATATAAAATAACTTTCCACATCAATATATTTGTCAAATAATGAAGTCACACTTACGAAATCTTATATAATATCAAAAACAACTTATTAGTTTCAACCAAATAGGAAATTCTTACGAAACCTTATATAACCCAAACACATTAGGGAAGAAGTTAAAAACACATTATACAACTTGGCCATGAAGATACTAGGAATATTACTACAGATGGGGCAAGAAATAGGGCTTCCATTAGCTTTAGGGGATGGTGAAAGGTGAAGATAATCATATAAAAGCCGGGATTTTTGAGTGAAAAAGGCAGAAGGGCAGCGGGACCGATTGCGGTCCCCTCAGCGGGGCCCAGCGGGACGGTGGCAACTACATGGGTAATATGAAAACTTTCTTTCATTTTTGGTCATTTTCAGACTTAGAATTTAAATAAGGGACCAAATGGTCCTAGAAACTTAAGATAACGAACAAAGTTGAATATTTTTACGTTTGACAATGTGGCGATTTCAGCTGTTTTAAATAACTTTTTTATATGTTATGGTTTCAATATCTCTTTATGTTTGAATTTATTCTAATAAATTATGTTAATTTTTCGTTTACTGTGTTTTAATATGTTTAATTGTGGAACTCTTCCTCCAAAACCAAGGCCAACCGCTCGGGCCTAAGACCACTTAAACAATAGGGAACTTAACGCTATCATTACGCAGGGGCTTAACAGACGCGCCCGCGTAACATTCTGGTGACTGGCGGTGGTATATTCGTGAAAACAATGTTCTATTATTATTTTCACGGATAAAGAAACGAACCTTAGACCACAAAATTAACCTTCAATTCGTACACAGTAAAAATCTATATGTTTTTTTTCTTTCAATCGGAGTCACATCGGTACTAATGAATAAACTATGTCTTTTAAAACAGAGAGAAACCAGAAAATCTTCAACTTTGGGACATTATTATTATTTAACTGGCTTTAGGTTATTTTATTTTGTGTTTTTTTTGGATCTAATTTTAGGATGTTTATGGACAATGGGTAAAGTTTGAATATATCGCTGTTTTTAGGTTATATTTTAGGTATTGATGTTTTTTTTCAACAAATGTTTTATTTTTCTAGGCATAATTAAGGCTTTTTTTTACAATGGGTAAACTTTTGGATATATACGACAATTTTGGTGTTGTTGATAATTTTTTTAGGTGTTATTTTTTTAATAGGCAGACATTTATATGTACATTAATTTTTTTTTCTAGGCTCTGTTATATGTTATGTTCATTTTAGAACTTGATTTTTTGATACATATAAGGTTTATGAATTAATTTGGTGTTGTTTCAGTCAGAGGATATTTTTTTTGTTGTTAACCTAGGTTATGATATTTCTTTTTTGAATATTTGTAGAGGTTGTAATGAAAGTGATTTAGTTTTTTTTGTTTATTGTGTGTTAATTTAGGCAATATCTCATCCAATGTTGTACGTGTATAATGACAATATTTTATTATTTCGTCTATCGGTAAGACGTGGCACGATCATATGTACACATAAATCATTTCTGAAAGCATCACCACGAGAGATAAGCCCAAGGGATCATAGGTTGCTTTACACGCCACTAGATTGGGAATTTTTTTTCATAGTGAATTTTTTTTTCATATTTTAGAAAGGGTAATAAATATAAGCAAACAAGATGGCGGACACCTCTTATACTTACGCCACTAATGCACTAAATACGTTTTGTACTATGTAAACATTCATTTTTTTTATATATTCACGTAAAACACGATCTTGGATATCTTACTGAATCATGGATAGAGATAGGATACGGAAAATTAATTAATGGTTTATTAACTAGGTAGCTTGTTTTGTTAGGAAAAAATGGAAGTGGCCGACGTATAGTTTTTCCCAATTGGCAACAGAGCCATCTAACGGAGTCTATATTAAACATTACGGCCATCCCGTAGGAAACTAAACCTACCCATCTCAATCAAATAAAATTCTACTTATATTCGGGCTAATAATCAAGAATTATTATTGACATAAATACAAGAAAAATAAATCGATTAATATTTAAGTCTCCATGTAACAACTCGTGCATCCACGCTGGGACCTTTGCACCAATGCTAGTTAGGTAATTAATCTTGGCCCACGTAAGGCTCAAGGAACCGCATCATAACTTGCAAAAAATGAATGATTTATATTTGGAAAATAAATTAACGATTATTCTATTAATAAGACTATAAAAATTTAATTACAAAAAAGAATAGCCGAAAACTAGCAGGAAAATAGTTAGGGAGTCGGAAAACCTAAAAATCAGAGGATTTGGAAATAGAGTAATAACCGTGAAAAATGAAGTAACATTTAAAGTAACATATTCCCCTACCGGAGATCTTGAGGTAACGGAAATGTTAGGGCTCCCAATATTTTTTAGACAATCAGCACTTAATGTCAGCCGGGTTATCAGCCCTGCGTGACGGGCGCCCTTTCCCCAGAACAAGAGTCTGGTACTCATTTCAGTTAGAGGCTGAATCGACCCCAGGGCCATAGTGCCGCCAGAAGGTTCAGATTAGGTTAAAAATCCTAAAACACACCGGGACTTGAACCCCCGACTTTTCGGCTTTAACCACTATGCTAGTAGAAATGAATAATCATACTAAATATATCAAAGAAATTTTAAACCCCACAACCGCCTACCGTGCGACATTGACAAGGCAGGGCATGAGGCAAATAACCGATTTGCCGCTGGAAATGTATTCTGGGTTATATTATGGTATAGGCGAGCACCGTATTATATTTAGGAACGTTTTCAGTTAAAAATCGAGAGGTAAACATAAAACAGAAAAAACTACTAACTGAGTGATTTAAAATTAATAATAATAAAACACACACTATAATAATAATCATCACACGAAGTTCGGGTACAAATCATACGTTCGTAATAAAAGGTAATGGAAGAAATTGGATGACACATAATAATAATAATATTAGGGAACGTTCAAGAAAATAGAAGTTTTCTGAATAATAAATATGAACTCACCAGCGTGGAAAATTGAAAAATCGCCATCTTGAGAACTATATTAAATTGAAACACGACCTTCATTTACATGCAGAAGACTGATGTCATTTAGGAGGTCAAATAGCTGTAAACTTCCAGCTGATTCTGGAATGTGTTTATTTTGGGTGAAAGTTTAGATTATCCACATAGATAAGGGCTCCAAAACCGACTGCATTAGGAATATGAACAAAATTTATACTATGTGCATTTACAGGGAAATAAATATTATTTTTTCTAGACATCAGAAAACGTACTTTAAATAAAGACCCATGACATTAACAGAAAATAAAGTGGCATATATAGGCAATCAAAGGGATTTTAGATTTGAAAACCGAGAGAATGAACAAAGGGCATGAAGACTTAGGAGAAATAAACGAGAACTCGAGCATAGAGGGGAATGGAAATTTAGCGCAATATAAAGCAAGTAGGGACCCCACACCTCCCCAAAGGAAAATAACTTCAGACTCATAGAAAGGAAGACGACCGAACTTCAGGTAAAACAATAACTTAAAATAATTTTTTTTATTAACCTCTCATGCGGTGTTGAGAGATTTACAACAATGCCGGCGGGCGCATTCTGTGAAAATTTCGACTACAATGTGAGACGTTTCTAAATCATGAGTCAAATAAATCAAAAGTAATGTCAAGGAGGCTAGCGCAAATTAAGGGAGGACTCGCTTGATCCGTAATTCAGATTAAGGTCTCGGAAACAGATAGAATGGAAATTCGATATAAGTAAGAGAGAGCTCGAATGGAAGAGGGGAATAGAGATTTGGTGAAATCATAGAACTCCGCTAGTGAGGATTACGGAGTGGAAATAGAGACTGATGCTTACAGAAATGATAAAGGAAGGATAGACTTATTCCCAAAAATATTTTCTTTTCGGCTGTATCATGGTTGTTTTTTTTTTTGGGGGTGAAAATTAGGATACTTGACAAACAAACATCGACGAATAACCCTCAAGGATAGGATGCTAGAGACTAGTTATGATATCCACGTGAGATTAATAGGATGTAACCAGGGAAATCAAACTATTAATATTAATGAACATAATAATAATAAACCACCAGGAAAGTAAATAATGATAATAATAATAATAAAGATAATGATAATAATAAAACACAGTAAATTTATAACTAACAACAACAATAATAATAATAATAATAATAACGATAATAATAATAATAATTCACGGTAAATTACTAAACCACAATAATATAATAATAATAATGATAATAATAATAATAATTCATGGTAAATCAATAAACTACAATAATAATAATAATAATAATAATAATAATAATGAAATAAGAGCGAACTACCAGAAATAAGACTTATGTTTATGCATAAAATGAAAGATAACGGAAGAGGGACATGGGAACTTAGGAAATTTATAAACTTTTTGAAATACAGAAATGATCGAAAACAAATTAATTTATTCCCATAGCAATTTAGAAGATGGAGGTTA
This sequence comes from Diploptera punctata, assembly GCA_030220185.1. Taxonomy (NCBI): domain Eukaryota; kingdom Metazoa; phylum Arthropoda; class Insecta; order Blattodea; family Blaberidae; genus Diploptera; species Diploptera punctata. Next base: position 508,918 of record JASPKZ010003049.1, on the reverse strand, counting down.
GGATACTTCACCGATAGTTGGGTGTCTTAATCGATCTAGTGGAAGGTATTATCATATAAATTTGGAATTTCAAGGGCTACACTGAATAATATTTCTAAAGGAAATTACACAACAATTATTATACTCAGCTGATCATGACGCTTGACTGAGGTGCCTGCAGGAGGAAACAGAGAAAGAATCTGCGGCCGGGATCTCTCCCTCTGTATACCTTGATAGCATGTCAGTTAGGACTAGTAACCAGTCGAGTAGTAAACACACACACGTATGGGATATGACATATTTCGAAAATAGATGAAAACTAGATCGCTTAAGACTCTTCATATTTAGGCCTACGAGGGATAATAAAAGGATAGGCTATAACTTAGGTCAATCTGGGCTAGGTAACGTTAGAAATACAAACACACAGAGATGAAATTTTACATAGTCGCACACAGAGATACAAGTTGGGAAGGACTAAGGACCCTTTTGGAGAGGTTTTTTTTTGGCCTCGAAAATTTGGCGAGTTGCCTGAACACTTCGCCAACAAGCTAGGCAGGTGCAAGTCGGAAGGTGGGGCACCCCCGTTATGACATGATCTAGAGACAGAGAAATGATCTTGGGGCACTGGCCATAAAACCTTGCCGGCTTGGCACTGACGTTAGGGACCATATGGAACATCGTTGTTTAGGAAGAGATAGGCATCCGAGGAACTAGGAACAAAACGAAAGTAAAATACAATTACGGGCAAAGAGACCCACGAGAAACATTAGTGATACCCGGGGTTAGGGAGTGATGAGGGCAATAGGGGAACCCCATCAAAAAGATTAGGATAAAATCCACTTTTCCGATGAGGCGGCGTCCATGAGTTCAAGAAGGCTCTCCTAAGATTAACGCCGAATCGGGATTTCGGAGGCAGTATGATGGGGACAACTTGGGCCCCGAATGGCAGGCGGTGCCCTCCCTTGAGGCGATTTGCTCGAGTTTTCTTGGGCCCCGAAGGAAGTAAGGAACAACACCACCTCCATTGAGGCGATTTGCTCGACGAGTCCGCCAGAATACAAAACGGAAAAAGCGGGAGTGCGGTAGGGACAACTTGGGCCCCGAATGGCAGGCAGTGCCCTCCCTTGAGGCGATTTGCTCGAGTTTTCTTGGGCCCCGAAGGGAGTAAGGAACAACACCACCTCCATTGAGGCGATTTGCTCGACGAGTCCGCCGACTTACCAGGACTAAAAAGTCAGAAATACAAGGATCGATGGTCAGGGACCATCCAGAGTCAATAATGGTGCCAGGGAAACAAAAAGAGGCCACCGGTGGTTAGAGAAAAGCAGAAAAGGAAACCGCGAGATAAAAGCCGTACGCACACATAGAATATGGTCATAACGAAGGGACAACGTATAATAGACAGGGGACGTCAGATACGGGGGACACTAAAGAAGAAGAATGCTAAAGGAAACACACATACATACGATTGTGCGATCGACGAGTAGAGCCAAGAGAGACAGATTGACCTAAGTAGGGATATTACATACAAAAGAGAGGTTTAAACTCATGAGGAGTGCATGAAATTAAAGGTTAAACACATTAGGTGGGGATATCTCAGGAATTTAGAGGTTAAAAACATTAGGTAGTACAAAAATGAGAGGTTAAACACATTAGGTAGGGAGATCTCAGAAATTAGAGGTTAAACTCATGAGGAGTACATAAAAATAGAGGTTAAACACATAAGGTAGTACATAAAAGGAGATCACAGAGATTACAGGTTAAACACTTAGGGAAGTGCATGAAATTAGAGGTTAAACACTTAGGGAAGTGCATGAAATTAGAGGGAGGTTAAACACATAAGGTAGTACATAAAAGGAGATCACAGAGATTAGAGGTTAAACACTTAGGGAAGTGCATGAAATTAGAGGTTAAACACTTAGGGAAGTGCATGAAATTAGAGGTTAAACACATAAGGAATACAGGGAGTTAGAGGGTAAATACTTAAGGTACTACATAAAATTAGAGGAAGCTCATAAGGAACACACAAATTAGAGGTTAACCTCATAAGGTACTACAGAAATTAGGGGTTAAACACATAGGGTTGTACACGAAATTAGAGGTTAAACACATAGGGTTGTACACGATATTAGAGGTTAAACACATAGGGTTGGACATGAACTTAGAGGTTAAAACCATATGTAAGATAGGGAATAAGTCTACACGTATGAGACCAGGAACTAACTCAATAACGTAAATGGAAATTAAGAGGAAACAAAAGGATAAGAAATGAAAAAGGGAGAGGTTAAACCCATAGGTGAGATGGGGACCTAAAGCACGGAATAAAGTCCACGCATAATCGGGAGTTATGAAAAGAAAATTAAATACAGAAATTCAAGAAACCAGAATGTTACGCGGGGGCGTCTGTTAAGCCCCTGCGTAATAATAGCGTTAAGTTCCCTATGGCCATCATCCTTACCATCCTGGTTGAGTGGTAGACAAGGCCTTAAGGCCTTAACTCTGCCAGGTAAAATAAAGCTATTATTATTATTATTGTTTAAGTAGTCTTTGGCCCGAGCGGTTGGCCTTGGTTTTGGAGAAGAGTTCCACAATAAACATGTTAAAAACACAGTAAACGAAAATTAACATAATTTATTAGAAATAATTCAAAACACAAAGAGATATTGAAACCATAACATATAAAAAAGTTATTTAAAACGCTGAAAATCGCCACATTGTCAAACGTAAAAATATTCAACTTTGTTCGTTATCTTAAGTTTCTAGGACCATTTGGTCCCTTATTTAAATTCTAAGTCTGAAAATGACCAAAAATGAAAGAAAGTTTTCATATTACCCATGTAGTTGCCACCGTCCCCTGGGCCCCGCTGAGGGGACCGCAATCGGTCCCGCTGCTCCCTTCTGCCTTTTTAACTCAAAAATCCCGGCTTTATATGATTATCTTCACCTTTCACCATCCCCTAAAGCTAATGGAAGCCCTATTTCTTGCCCCATCTGTAGTAATATTCCTATATCTTCATGGCCAAGTTGTATAATGTGTTTTTAAACGTCTTCCCTAATGTGTTTGGGTTATATAAGGTTTCGTAAGAATTTCCTATTTGGTCGAAACTAATAAGTTGTTTTTGATATGATATAAGATTTCGTAAGTGTGACTTCATTATTTGACAAATATATTGATGTGGAAAGTTATTTTATATTATTTTTTCCTTAGTTTTTTATCTATAAAACACTTATGTATATTTGGATGGAGATTTCAATCCGCATTTAAAGGGTGAATATTTATGCCCTATTTTTTGGTATAATACACATGTATATGTGTCTATTCTTTATCGGCTTTTTTTATAGTATTTTATTATTATTACAGTTAGGCCCTAATGTTTTATAATTTTCCGTATATACATGTGTATTATACCAAAAAATAGGGCATAAATATTCACCCTTTAAATGCGGATTGAAATCTCCATCCAAATATACATAAGTGTTTTATAGATAAAAAACTAAGGAAAAAATAATATAAAATAACTTTCCACATCAATATATTTGTCAAATAATGAAGTCACACTTACGAAATCTTATATAATATCAAAAACAACTTATTAGTTTCAACCAAATAGGAAATTCTTACGAAACCTTATATAACCCAAACACATTAGGGAAGAAGTTAAAACACATTATACAACTTGGCCATGAAGAATACTAGGAATATTACTACAGATGGGCAAGAAATAGGGCTTCCATTTCACACTTACGAAATCTTATATAATATCAAAAACAACTTATTAGTTTCAACCAAATAGGAAATTCTTACGAAACCTTATATAACCCAAACACATTAGGGAAGAAGTTAAAAACACATTATACAACTTGGCCATGAAGATACAAGGAATATTACTACAGATGGGGCAAGAAATAGGGCTTCCATTAGCTTTAGGGGATGGTGAAAGGTGAAGATAATCATATAAAAGCCGGGATTTTTGAGTGAAAAAGGCAGAAGGGCAGCGGGACCGATATACTATAAAAAAGCCGATAAAGAATAGACACATATACATGTGTATTATACCAAAAAATAGGGCATAAATATTCACCCTTTAAATGCGGATTGAAATCTCCATCCAAATATACATAAGTGTTTTATAGATAAAAAACTAAGGAAAAAATAATATAAAATAACTTTCCACATCAATATATTTGTCAAATAATGAAGTCACACTTACGAAATCTTATATAATATCAAAAACAACTTATGAGGCAGATTAAGTAGGGCCAGACTCACGGCGCATCCTATACATCTGAGGACGAGGGCAGCATAACGCTCAAGGACCAACCACACCCTGTACATCTAAGGACGCAGGGCAGCTGCCAGGACCATCTACACAATCTCGTGGTCGGAGCATAAGATGGGTGAACGTCCCAGACTCGCAATCAGCTGAGGCAAACACCTCATAAGCAGTGTAAAGAAACAACCCAGGCCAATTATAAAAATACCCAGGCAATAATAAAAAATAATAATGACCTTCTCCAACGCCAAACCTTGGCCTAACAGCCTACATTCCAAATTTTTCCTATAGAAGAGTCAAGAAAACAAACTCCACATCAAGATTAATTCCTATCAAACCTTTCACAAGTTCTCCTTGGACCTAACTTGGTTTTGGGGTTAAAAGAACTAGGCATACCTAAATCAAAGGCCTACCTGGACCAACGGCAGCTGAAAATGAACCACCACGACCTCAAGCAATGAGAACAAAACGCAATCCTCCATCAAGGGCAAGCCTACACGAACCTGGACCTTCAAGCTAGCCACAGCAGACACCACAGTTTTTATTAAGTTTTACAGTGATCCGGTTCACGGAATAGAACCGTCAGAGTGAATAACAAAAAGAAACCGTCGAAGTGCAATAACAAAGTAACGAAAAGTGATTAAGTGCGTCGGAAATAAATAAGAGTGAAAGTGCGTCGTTTCAAAAGAAACCACAGAAGGTTTAAAAACGAAGACGAGAAGATTTTTTTTATATAGTCGATATTTTTTGTTTTTTTCAGCAATAAACATTATTTTTCTTTAAACAATAGGCATATTGTATTAAGAGCCGCAAAGGCTGGCTATGTTGTGATTTTTGTTTTTTTTTTAAGTATGGTGGTTCTCACTAAGTAAACGGATCTTCACGATACTTTTCGACGCAATTAAAGGTATCCGGGGCAATTTACAAGTAAAAAAAAACGATCTAACCTCTTAGGTTGAGAACAAAATACTTCCAGGACAGATGGAATCGCCAATTGACGACGTCAGTTCCACTCTCACTTAAAGATAAACTAATAAGATAAATGTCAGGACCAACCCACGAGAGGTGAGAGATGATCCCTGTAAGGAAAAAAGACTTTCGGTTTTTCAACCCTACAGTCTTATTTAGGGGGGGGGAATATTATAAAACATTAGGGGCCTAACTGTAATAATAATAAATACTATAAAAAAAGCCGATAAAGAAATAGACACATATACATGTGTATTATACCAAAAATAGGGCATAAATATTCACCCTTTAAATGCGGATTGAAATCTCCATCCAAATATACATAAGTGTTTTATAGATAAAAAACTAAGGAAAAAATAATATAAAATAACTTTCCACATCAATATATTTGTCAAATAATGAAGTCACACTTACGAAATCTTATATAATATCAAAAACAACTTATTAGTTTCAACCAAATAGGAAATTCTTACGAAACCTTATATAACCCAAACACATTAGGGAAGAAGTTAAAACACATTATACAACTTGGCCATGAAGATACTAGGAATATTACTACAGATGGGGCAAGAAATAGGGCTTCCATTAGCTTTAGGGGATGGTGAAAGGTGAAGATAATCATATAAAAGCCGGGATTTTTGAGTGAAAAAGGCAGAAGGGCAGCGGGACCGATTGCGGTCCCCTCAGCGGGGCCCAGCGGGACGGTGGCAACTACATGGGTAATATGAAAACTTTCTTTCATTTTTGGTCATTTTCAGACTTAGAATTTAAATAAGGGACCAAATGGTCCTAGAAACTTAAGATAACGAACAAAGTTGAATATTTTTACGTTTGACAATGTGGCGATTTCAGCTGTTTTAAATAACTTTTTTATATGTTATGGTTTCAATATCTCTTTATGTTTGAATTTATTCTAATAAATTATGTTAATTTTTCGTTTACTGTGTTTTAACATGTTTAATTGTGGAACTCTTCCTCCAAAACCAAGGCCAACCGCTCGGGCCAAAGACTACTTAAACAATAGGGAACTTAATGCTATTATTACGCAGGGGCTTAACAGACGCCCCCGCGTAACACTACAATAAGTAGTGACTTGAGGTTGAGAAAAACCGGGTATAACAGCTAGGGGACTCAACATGTTGAATACATGTCACTATTGGCAATGACTGTCCATATCTGTAAATAGTATGTGTGGATTTGAGGCAGCAGCTGGCTGGTAGGCCAAAGGTTTCCTAGGCCTATCACACCATAGAGTTCATTAATTTTATAGGAAAATACAAGTGTATAATACCATTGTAGGTATAATGAAATAGTTCAGTTATTTTTTTTCATTCACAAATATCTAAACATATTATTTATCTTCAAGGGAACTAAATATGTATATGCCTAAAAAAATTGAGGTCTGCTCATATGGCAGCAGCAACTTACTGTTCCAGCGTTTAATGCCAGACTATTTCTTGTCTATGTTCACTAAAGAACACGGATAACAATATATTAATGTTTTAAGAAATTAACCACTATATTCAGTACATCTAAATGATTAATGATTAAGACATTTTGTCTATATATTCTTACCTCATCTGTATTTGCTGACGATGCGGCTTAGAAGCCTTGAAACATAAGTTTGACAAAAACAACCATAAGAGGTAAGATTGTACAGACAAAATGTTTTAATTATTAAACAAACCTCTTAATATTATTTCCTATTGTATTTTAAAATCTAAATGATTAATAAGTGAGGTTCTTCTTGATAAATAAAGTGAATCTGAATAATAAATTGAGTTAGATTTGACAACTCGCCCCATAATTGTAGATTTCTTGAAGACTAGTTTTGATGCGTAACTTAATTTATTAATTAAAACTAACTTTATAGTATTACTTGCTTTAAATGTTAATGAAAAAAGGTGAAACAGGTCATCTTACCTCATAAATACTTAATGTTTCATTTGATATGTTTCAGTGTGTTACAACATACCGAAACAAGCTGAATGAAACATCAAGCAATTATTATGAGTTAGGGTTTTAGACTCACCTCATATTTTTTTATATTTCTTGCAGACTAGTTTCTTCACACTTGGTCTCTCTCTCTCTCTCTCTCTCTCTCTCTCTCTCTCTCTCTCTCTCCTCTCTCTCTCTCTCTCTCTCTCTCTCTCTCTCTCTCTCTCTCTCTCTCTCTCTATTGGTTGACCGATGAACTTCCAAATCATTTTTTTTTTCCCTGGGAATTTCAAAATGTCACACATTTGAAGGAACTAGTCTGCAAGAAATATAAAAAATAAGAGAAGAGTCTAAAATCCTAACTCATAATAATTAAAAGAAACATCCAGTATCTATGAGGTAAGATGACCAGATTCACATTTATCTAAATGATTCTCTGTGTGCCATAGACCTTGCCTGGTCTTCAGGACATTGGCTGGTTCTCTCTCTACTTGTTTATTTTAATCTTGCTGCATTATGAATGTTCCGTTATCAAATTGTATTTAATACTAAATATATTTTTTTATATTAGGTTATGGCGACTCAAGTCCAGTTACCCCATCAGAGATTGGTGTAGTATCTGATGGTAAATTTTTATTCAATTGGATTAAAGATAGATCAAAAAATGCTCCACTTTATGTTTGGGGTCACTCTTTAGGAACAGGGTAAGTATTATTTTTAAAATATTTGCATTTTTATTATTCAATTCCGTTGAATAGTGCTAAAATTAAAGATACTGGTGGCATAATGCATTATGCCAGTTTTATTTTGCTTCTATAATGTTATATTACCTTTTAATTTAAGAAATTATCTTAATGTAAATTATAAGTTTGTTTCAAATGTGACTTATTACTGTATTTACTCAAATAATTTACCCCCTCGCGTAATCCCCCCCTATGTTTTCATATGTTTTTTTTTTAAATCCACATCTGATACAATGTGCATTACCTAGGCCAAAAATTTAGAGTTACAACTTTGGACACTTATAAAAATTTCAAGTACAGCACAAAAGAATTCATGAAAAACCCAAGGTCGAATCCGTCCCCTTATACAAAGACCTAATGCTACCTGCAGTCTCTGTCACCTGCACATCTGTTGTCGTCAGTCAGAATACAGTTAGGTATCATTGTGCATTGGTAACAGTATTATTCCGTCTCAGTGTCATTAAACTCAACTATGGGTAGAATGTATAAGAGCTACACTGCAAATTTTAAATTACAAGTGATAAATTTCACCAAGGAAAACGGAGTAAAACATGTGGGAAAAAAGTTTAATGTAGAACCGAGATAAGTGCTGTATTGGAGGTCTCAAAAAGAACAACTAGAAAAAGCAAAATTGACATGTCATTTGTTTCGTGACCCTTGTGTGGCATCCCTTGGCAGGGTATTATTTCTTTAACATTTATGAATAATAGAGGAGCGTGTTTTGGCCTTCACCTTCATTGTGTTCCAATATACCATTATCTTTTGTACAGTTTGAATGTCTGAAAATAGAGAAACATTCAATACAACCTACTCTTTCAATTTGTCAAAATGTTTTTGTGAGTAAAATTCAATGACCATAATGAAATTACCATAGATGTCTAATTGATTGTGTTATACATTATACATATTCATCGAATAATTTCCCCCCTTAAATTTTCAGTCCTAAATCTTAAACGGGGGAAATTACTCGAGTAAATGTGGTAATTTAAATAGGGAGCTACAGCAAAATAAACATGGTTATATATTCAACGTTTATATTTATCATTTTTCACCAAACAACAAATTATATTTGAAGAGGGAAAATTGCTATTATAATCTGTGGTAATTTTTTTTTTTGAACAGGGAATCAAACCTTAAGCCTTCAGCTTTTCATGCTGGTGCTATGACCACTGAACTAATTTAAGCTTCATTCTCATCCAAGCATAAATTCCTTTACCTTACCCACTTGGTCCCACATCCAATGCAATGAATCATCATTCACAAATACACATTGAATAGATTCAACATTAAGAAGACATGATGGGACTCCACAAACTATAGCATTACTTATTAAATTGAAGGTTCGGGGTTTGATTCCTGGTTCATGCAAATTTTTTTCTCTCTGCCAATTGATTACAATAGCTTAGTTGTGTACATTAATTTACTTATTTTAATCATAGTAATACCTTTAGCTTCTTAATATTAATTTAATTAGAAACATTTACACTTAAACTGGGATTTGAACCCAAGGTCTCTGGTTTTATACACCAGTACTCTACCACTGAGCTGATTAGGCATCTCAATATAGATGGAAAAATTTCTCTCTCTTATATTGTGGGGATTATATAAGAGAGAGAAAAATGTAGATTTATGCTTATATAAGACTACATATGACTGAAAGGTAGTGGAAAGTAGGAGCTATTTCAAATGAGTAAATATGGTAGTGAACACCATGTTTAATATAAGCCTACAAATGACAAGGTAAGGTGGAAAGTTGCAGCTATTTCAAATGGGCAAGTATGGTAATGAGCACCACGTTTAATATAAAACTATAAAATGATTGAAGGTAGTGGAAAGTTGCAGTTATTTATTTCGTACAGTATTGGTTTTATCATTTTTTACAGATAAATAACATTATAGATTAATGTTTTTATTACCTCACCTCATATCCTTTTTCTTCTAGACTGCAGTTTCGGAGCTTATCTCCATCCGATGTTCTGTTGTTTCTTGGCAGTTTTATTCTTCCTTCTACATAACACCGGTCGACCAGAGGCTACTGATGATGGAAATAAGCTCCGAAACTGCAGTCTAGAAGAAAAAAGGATATGAGGTGAGGTAATAAAAATATTAATTTAATTCTTAATTAAGCCTCATAGTGTTTTTTCCCTGTGAAAGTTAAGTAAACATTATAGATATTTTATGGAATTACATTTAACTTTATAAGAAGTAACACTATGAGGTTTATATTAAATATTAAACAATTTATATCACGTGACTTCATATCTTGTATTATTTTTTACTGGTCTAAAAAAGAAGACAAAGTATGAAGTTAGGTGATAAAAGTTTTTTCAGGGTTTTTCCTCACCTGCAAGACAAATGTCAGGAAGCTTAGGGCCCAACGGTTCCCAAAAATCATCTGGCCATCATCATCCTCCTTCACCGGTGTGGAAAGCAACAGGAAGCTACCATACCTATAATTCCCTAGTAAAGCTGCAAAAGCACAGCATGAAAATGATATGATTGCAGTGAAAGACCTGCCCTCGGGCAGAATTACTATGGATGGATGGATTATATTTATATTTATTACAATAAATGTATTATTTGACCAGTTTCATGGGTTAATGTCAGCATTTCTAACTACAGTTCATGAGGTCCCGGGTCAAACCATAGGAATTTTTTCTTAAAGGGAATTATTCCTATGGTTGCTCATGGTATAGAATTTAGGTTAAGTTTAGGTTAAGAATTCTCCTGGCATTTCATTATCATTTATCGCCCATCATATCATCAGGGTAATGTAACTCCGCCTTCCAAGTGCCCCAACCTAAGAAATGGATTACAACTCTGCCAATGCCAGGTGAGAAAACCAGAAATGTCATAAAAGACAACCTGGTAGCATTAGACAAAAAAAAAAATATATATATATATATATATATATATATATATATATATATATTTAGAAAGAATATAGTAGATATATGATACAGACTTTACCTGCAGTAATATGCTTTTTTTTTTCGCCTGGAGATAATTTCAGTGAAAGTGAATACCTGCAACAATGCTTATTTTATTCTTTCCACTTGACAATAAACAGAGAATTTAGAATTATCAGAACACATTGGTCAGTATAAGTTTATACATGTGAACAGACGATAGTGTGAATATTGAACAAGTGCTTTATTTTGATTTGGTCATGGAAAATGTTTGATTAAAAAAGGAAAATTTGAATCTCAAGTACTGTGTTATCATCACTATCAACAATGATATAATGATGATTATAATTATAATGGCGATAATAAAAAAAAATAATAATAATAAGTGTGTTGCTATATTATATGTGTTCAATAAAGCATGTTGGCAGTTTAAAAAAAGGTTTGGAAGTATCTGCTCTCAAAGTGTTGTAGTTGCTTTAGTTGGATTTATTTTTTTCCAGTGTATCTTCACATGCATTATCTTTACTTGCAAAAGAAGGGAAGAAAGCTGATGGGCTCATTCTGGAATCACCATTTAACAATCTTCGTGATGAATTAAAAGAACATCCATTTTCAAAGGTAGGATTGATTAATGTTTTTGTTCAAAATTTATACTGCTTATGATGTTTTTATTACATACATCTCAATGATGGATAAATCATATTTGAAGAGAGAAATTATAGCTCAGACTGGGGCTTGAACCCAGGACCTTTGGCTTTCTAGGCCAATACTTTACCGGCTGAGCTACCTGAGCAAGTTCCAATCTAAATGCAAATCTTTCTCTTATATACGCTGTTAATTCCTGTGCACCAAATGCTATGAAACCTTTGCTTCTATCTTGCTGGTGGCTTCTTTATCCAGGAGACATTTATTTGGGAATTTTCATTTACATTATAAAGCCAGTAAAGCTTCTTTCTATGTTTTTATTATTCATTTCATACATCTTAATGATGGATAAATCATATTTAAAGAGAAAAATTATGCACTCAGACTGGGGCTTGAACCCAGGACCTTTGGCCAGTCTGAGAGTATACTTTTCTCTTCAAATATGATTTAGACTACTTATGTTTATTCAAATATAAATATACTAATTTAATTAGGATAAGGGTATGAAAATATAAACTGTAGAGAGTTTTGGAATTTAATAATTAGTCTTGAGACTGAACATTTTTATATAAAAATTTTCAGCGCTGGTGGCCGCCAAATACAAACATAGTTAGTTAGAATATATACATGCTATCTGGATAAAGTATTGTTCCTTTTGGCTCCAATAATAATCTTTTCAGACATTTTTTAGACATTATGGCCTATTTGTACTATGATAGCATAAAATTTGTACATTTCGTCCATTGTGACTTAGGCTGCTGTGCTGCATAAAATTTTGTACATTTCCTCCATTGTGACTCAAGCTGCTGTGCTGAGATACCAGCAACATGTTGATGGAAATATCTATTTCTTTTGATTGCTAGAATCTCAAAAAAATTATGGAAAAAAATTCTTACGGTAATATAAGAATATGGTTAAAGGAGAAGAGTCAGGTGCAGCTGATTGTTCTATTCCATTTTCAGATCCAATGAATTTGTGAATTTTGGCAACATCAGTGTCTCTTCAGTGTTTATTTTCTCCTCATCTGAAGAAGATATTGAAATGTTTCTAGAATTCTGAGGTTCATTTCATCAAGTTTTTTTTAAATTTTGTCCCATCAAAATTTCCACTATTTCCTGTGATTCCAAAGGTTTTGAATATTTTTCTCTTTTTTGAGGTTCCATTGTTTGAATAACTAAATTGTATGGCACTAGATCCACACACACACATACACACTCACACATATACATAAGTAAAATTAAATTATTAATTACAATCTGCCACTGAAAATTCACTTGTGTACACAGAACACTTCTGACGAAAAATGTCACTTCTAATGAGTGTGTTTATTAATGATTTTAAACATCTTATTGAAAAAAGTTTGATTCAATTTAAATATTGTTAAAATATTCTAGGAATAATTTCAAAATCCATCACTGATGTTTACAAAATATTTCACGAGCTCAGTTACACAACCAGTGGCAACTTTAGCTTCAAAGAAACTAGTCATCAAATATGGTGTGTTGTTTTAGAGAAATAACCTTTTCTAAGTGTGAAAAGGAAACAAGAAATTACAATATTGGACATAAATAAATACCTAATGAACAACTTGGATTTTTACAGAGAAGGAAACCCTCATTTATTGATAAGGGTCCTGATTTGTTTGTACAGTTTTATAGAAAGTGTAAAGTGATCTCACTACAGGCATCAGGAGACCCATGGGGTAGTAGGAGGTTAAGGCTCCCACTTTTTCTGGACAATCGGCATTTGATGTCAGCTGGGTTGTCAGCCCTGCATGACGGCTGTCTTTATCCCCAGAACAAGTGTTTAGTACTCATTTCCGTTAGAGGTTGAGTCGACCCTAGAGCCATAGTGCCGCCAGAAGGTTTGGGTCAGTTTAAAAATCCTGACCTCACCGGGACCCAAATTTTCGACTTTCCGGCTTGTAGCATAGTGCCTTAACCACTACGCTACAGTTTTATAACAACAATAAATCTCTCATACCCACTTAAAGTTGCAGCTGAAACATGTCAGATACCATATTTTACAGACAGTAAGATGCACTTTTTTCTTTGAAAAATTGTCACCAAAATTCAGGTGCGTCTTATACTTGAAATTAATATAGAAATGTCCAGTGTTTGATTTAAAATTTCTCTGCCAGTCTTAAAAATGGCCATATATTCGATGCTGCAGGAATTCGACCTCTATCTGACAACATTGAATTCAACTGGCAGCAACAGTGCACCGATGCGACGAACATGAGTTGTGAGGATTCACAAGCTTGCTAACACTGTCTCCCTCCCTCCCTCCCTCCCAGCCATCACAAACCCAGAACACTGTCTAGCCTATAATGTGTCAATGCAGTCTACGATGCCAGTGAACTTGAACAAATGGATGATGGATGAAACCCAACATGAATTCACATCAAAGGGAGCTTAAAACAACATACAATCAAACAAGTGTGTCAGCGGATAAAATAGACATGGTCTAGAGTGAGAGAAGACATTATTCTTAAATCTTTGAAGAAGTGTGGCGTAAGTTACGCTCTCCATGGCAATGAAGACCATCTTATATATGAAGAGGACAACGATGTTGAAGAGGAAGAGGAAGAAGAAGAAAAAAGTTCAGATGACGATTTTCAGGGATTTTAAAGATCAGAACAGTTTTATAAACTAAGATTTTTTTTAGTCTGGCTTTGCAATCTAATAATAAAAATGGTAAAGATATTTATTTTTAAAAATTAAGGTGCATCTTATAGTCCATAAAATACAGTATATCTATCTATCGGCAGTAGAGGCCATATAATTGTCATCACATATATATGACATTTGTCCTTTAAAGATTAATGGGTTTCTAGAATTTGAAAACAAATCTTTTTGTTGGGGGTCTTTATAGAGATCCAACAGTGATTTACAGAATTATAATTTTGTTTTTATGTTATATGAACTAGGAAGTAGCAAAATAACATTTTTAAAAATGTAGGTGCTAATTTAAGGGGAGTGATTATATCATTTATGATAATTAGATTGTATTACTTTAAGATTTATACAGTGCTCTTACCTAATCAGCAGCAATTGGATTAGAATAAAAATTTGAGGATCATGCACAGTTATGTATCAACATGATACAACTAATCACAGTGATCTTGAGTTTCCGGGTGAGGAAACAGTTAAAGCTCTCATGTATCATGTAAGATGCAAATGGATTGAAAAGGATATTATTAATAATAAGTATTTTTTTCTGAGTTATTTAAATTAGTGTATAATATGAATGGATACACAACAAATGAGGGAATTTTGAAGAAAAGGCAGAATTAGAATACCTGGGAAGAATAATTACAAATAGGAATAAGCATAGAAAGAAATTAAACATGCAGTCCATTTTGCATTTAATGAATGAATGTTTCACTTCTTATCTTATCTTGTATTTCATGTTTTTTAAACATGAAAACTGCAAGTTCTCAAAAGGAGTCCCTCTTATCTTCAGATCAGATAAGATAAGAGGGACTTCTCTTGAAAACTGCAGTTCCGTGTTTAAAAAAAAAAACATTAAGTATGAGGTAAGATAAGAAGTGACTCATTCATTCATTGAATTAAGAACCTCATAATGTTATTTCCCATATTTAACTATGAATATTTTTGCACTACTCTGGACCAACGAATGACAAACAGATAGGTATAGCATTAACTATGATTTGAGGAAAATGTATTATGCAAAGATGGTTGGAAAATATTAACTCAGGATGGGGATGCATGGAGAGCTTATGTTTGCACTACCATAAATCTCCAGGTTGATAATCCCAGTGAGTTAGTGTATAAAAGAGAATGTAATTTTTGCCTATATTTTACAGCTTTACAGGCAGCTTCCATGGTTTGAATATTTCTTCGTGGATCCTGTAGGAGAAAACCAGTTGTTGTTTGAAACAGACAAACACTTAGGAGTTGTAATGTGTCCAGTATTAATTCTCCATGCTGAGGATGACATGGTTATACCTTATCGATTGGGAAAAAGAGTAAGTATTGTGTTTTATTAATTATTCAAAATTCTAATGATATTTTATTAGATTTTTTTAGATTCATGTTTGACAAACATCAGGGAAACCTCATTCTACTTTGTTGTTAATGAGATATTAATTATATAACTTTTACCTGGTAAGTCAGTCGTCCTCTACTAAATTATTTAACTTCAAGTTATTTTAATATGGAGGCCTTTCGAAAACAATGTTTCATCTTCTGCATTTTAACTGGAGTTGATGGTGTTATATAGGTTGTATGAATTTCAAAAGTGTTGATTGTTGTTAATCAGGAGCCAGACATGATACCTGTGAGACATTTTGATTACAGTAGATGCTGATTATTATGATCACTCTGGGAGGAAGATAATATGATTGAACTTTTATAGGAAAAATCACTATGAAGTTTAATTTAAGATTTAAATTAAAATTCTTTATACATCACCTCATATCCAGCCTTATAATAAAACCGGTTTCAAAACCTGGGTGGTTTCATCTTCAGTAATATCTCAACCAATGTTATGTCGTTCAGGAGAACAGCTTCTAACTCCATCTGTTGGTGGATCAACGAGAAGACCCTATAAGAGCATAATAATTTTATTAATTTAATGGGTTGGTTTATCATTTTAATTTTTAAGATTATTTTGTTGGGGTGATAGGAAGATAAAATTCCCTTGCAAGTTTTTCTTTACTTGGTTAATCCATCTTTCCCTTGATCTTCCTCTGTTATTTTCCTTGTATATGTGTTTGTATTTCTAATGCCACCCACTGCACACAGGTTCCATACTGGGCAGATATATAGCATTAAAGGTCTATTTTCAATTTACACATCGCTTTGGCGGGTCACTTTATTTAGATGATGTATTCTTGTATTGTGTACAGAGAGGAGTTTAGGATTAGTGTATTTTTATGTGTTTGTGTTGTGTAAAGTATCCAGTATGAGGGATGATGATGAAGAGAAGGAAGAAGATGAATCCAGTGCCAGCATGTAGCCTATTGCTGCCAAAAGCACCAAGATGGCTGGCTGGTAGGCTTAACATCATCATCCGATAGACGAATCGCTCTCAACAGTACCTTCTCAACATAAATACTGCAGAGGGATTAGCAATTTAATACAGGAATCTGGTGCACAATGTAATGATTAAAAATGATATACCACATCCTCTCCTGGCCCCAAATTGAAAATTTTGCAATAAAATTAATTTATAAGAATCAAATGAATCGTGAATTCTTCTTACCTCATGTATCTATGTTTTTTAACACAGAATTGCAGTATTGGAAAAACATCTTTTCCATCTTCACCTGTTTTCAGTTCTGTGTTGAAAAACATAGATGTATGAGGTAAGAAGAATTCACAATTCATTTGATTCTTATTAAGAAAACCTCATAATGTAAAAATTCCAAAATGTTTTATATTAAAATTAATTTCATTTAATTAATTTAAAAATTAAAATTTTTAACTCTGCTGGGTATTGAACCTGGGTTTGGTAGTCAGGAAGTAGGCATGCTATCACCTGAGTCGACATGACATATTGTTGTTTTCCTTGCACTTTGATATTTAACATTCTCTGGGGAAGTCTTTTCTTTTCCATTCTTTTCAGATGTCCAAACCAATTTAATCTATATTTCTCTATGTCTGTTGTTAATTTTTCCCTTTAATGTCTCCCTAATTTCACTTATGTAGCTTGCATTTTATAATTCTGGTAAGTTCCATGTAGCAAAACATCTAATGCCTGTTACATTTAGGTATTTGTTGGGGGTTGAGATGTTTTTATGCCAAGAATAATGTCTTAATGATTCATTAGCTCACACAGAAGGGTAGTGATATTTGTAGTTATGAAGAATGAGTCATTTTTTACATCGTACCTCATAGTTTATGTTTTGTTAAACACGGGAACTTGCAGTTTTGAAAAGGATGCACCGGCATTATGACTATGATATATATATATATATATATATGGGGATGATATTTTCTCTGTGATAAATTCTAAATATATTGAAAATGCATTGAAATTACTGTAATCTTTAAGATGAATCTGTAAAATTTACTATGGAATTGGAAAAGAATAACCACATCCCATTTTTTAACCCCTCCATAATAAGGAATGAACAACAGCAAAGAATTGAATTCAATATATACAGGAAGGACACTCATACTGACAAATACATAATTATAAAGTCTTCAGGTTTCATTCGTATTGCGCATAAACATGCAATTTTCAACAGTGTGATATATAGATTATTAAATGTTCCACTAAATGAAGAAGATTTTAAGAAAGAATACAATTATGTTTTGAACATAACTAATTTAAATGGTTTTGGAAAGGAAATAATTATAAATTAATTAAAGAAATTCAGACAACAAAAAAAGATTAAAAGAATATATCACCCTGCAATCTGATTCAAAGAAAGGAAAACAATTTAAGGAAATTACGTATCATCCTGAAATTACATAACAAATTTCAAAAAAATTTCAATATTACATTGGCACCGATAATAAATTTAGCCTATGATAATCTATTAATAGCCAATAAGAAATTGAATACCCCAGATAGTAAAAAATCTGGAATTTATCAAATTAGTTGTAGAGACTGCAATAAAGTATACATAGGATAAGCAAAAAGGAATTTGGACACTCGCACAAAGGAACACTTTAGAAATATTAAAAATGGTGAAATTGAAAAATCAGCTATTGCAGCACATAATTTGTTGGAGAGTCATAAAATTGAAAAAGAGGCCAAACTTCTAAAACATTTAGAAAAATCTTTAGAATTGAACAGTTTGAGAGAAGATATATATTCTGAAGAACAAATTTCAATCCATGAATTTCGAAATTCCTGATGAACGGGACCTGATCTCGAAGTTCATCAAATCAACACCAGATGCAACGTTATAGATGGAGATTCCAATGAAAATCCGGTAGTCATAATGTCGGTTGAGAATGGAAGGAATGTGTCCTTTTGAAAATTGCAGTTCCTGTGTTCTATCTATCTATCTTCTTAATGTATCCAGCTATTTGCTGACAACACATTGTTCTTCATTTTACAAAAGATGGATATAGCGCCCGATGTTTGTAGTATATTCCAGCTGCTAGAGTCCAAAAGATGAGGAGTAGTCAGGATATATGGTTGTGCTTTGTGCTTTTTCCAAAGTTCCAGGTATTAAAGATTTGAGTTTAGTTTTTTGAAGGTTTGGAAAAGAGCAATTTATGAAAATGTTGTTTCTATTATTAATTTAACATTTCTCACTGAAAGATAAATTATATTTGAAGAGAAAAATTTTCGCCTAGACCGAGACTCGAACCCGGGACCTTTGGCTTGCATTTGGCCCGGCAAGCCAAAGGTCCTGGGTTCGAGTCTCGGTCTAGGTGAAAAATTTTTCTCTTCAAATATAATTATGAAAATGTGTTCAAGATCTTCTTCATGACTGTTATATCAACAGCAGGTACTAGAATCAATGAGATTAAAACAAAATAGGTATTTCTGGGTGACTATGTGGCCTGTCCTTGCTCTTGTTAAGAAAGTTTGTATAATTCTGGGGATAGTTTTGTACATTTGTAAATCAGTTGGCTTGGTTTGTATAGTTTTCAGTGTTTTACCTTTGTCAGATGAAAGCCATGTTTTGATCCATGACTTTATTATATGGGAATTGGTTGTAGAATAGGCACTAGATAAAGATGTTATTAGCGACGGTTTAGGTTGTAGGTAGGCTGCTTGTTTAGCAATATTATTAACTATTTCATTTCCAGTTATGCAACAGTGACTTGGTGTCTGTGTTTAAGAAAATATAAACTATGAGGTAAGATGTAAAAAATTACTCATTCTTCATGATTAAGAACCTCATTATGTTATTTCCCATATCCATCCATCCATAGTAATTCTGCCCAAAGGCAGGTCCTTCACTGCAATCATAGCATTTTCATACTATACTTGCAGCTTTACTAGGGAATGTAGGTGTGGTAGCTTCCCGTTGCTTTCCACACTGGTGAAGGATGATGATGAGGGTGATGATGGCCATATGATTTTGGGGACCGTTTGGGCCTTAAAGTTTTCCTGACATTTGTCTTACAGGTGAGGAAAAACCCCGATAAAAAATCTCACCCAGAAAAACTGCCCCGACTGAGGATCGAACCCGGGCCCGCTGCCTTGAGACCACATCAGTGGACATTTCCCATATTTAACTTTGATTATTTGTAGTTACATTGTTGCATTGTGTTGATTCATTTTAGACAGTTTGTCATAATATTCTATTATTGAAAGTTTTACTTTAATGCCTAAATAGTTTTCATTTGCTTTGTACACTAGCAATCCTCCACCATTATGGATAGTTTCCTCCTCCTGGAGCCACTAATTATTGAATCTACCCAAATTCCTCATGAAGCTGGGTGGGCATCAGTCCCATAACTAGCTGGTATTGAATGAGAAAATTTCTTCCCCCATGGGGACTCGAAGTTTCCATAGCTCCAAGACATCATACCTTAAACTGCATGACTTTGACATGGGACATTACTTACAAAACAATGAATAATAAAGACCAAAGTAATCTGATGCAGAACAATTACTTGGGGAAAAAATCATGGAAGCAGAATGCTATAATATTAACCAAATATGTGATCCCAATAAACTAAATTTTCTCAATGCTTTGTATTGGACCTACTCCATACAGGAATTCATAAGAACATAACCTGACTGATAACATCCATGATTACAATAAGCTGAACATACTGTATGTTAATATTTAATTTTAGGAAGTTATATTTTGAGGTTATTTTAATTATATTATTTTTGGTCTGGACATCTTACCTCAATATTAATGTTGATTTGTTCTTGGACATGTTTCAAAACAATTCTGTTTTATCGTCAGCTTTCCCAGACTGGTTTTATTTATGTTGCATTATGTTGCACCACCTGGATGTCGATGTCAGCTCCATCCTGTGGTTGGCCAAAGAACCTCCAAACAAGGTCACCCTCCATCGGAATATCAAAATTCATAACTCTGTTTCTGTTCTTCTGAATATAAATTTTTTCCCAAATAGTCAGCTCTTTTGTATTTTCTAACTGTTTTAATAATTTAGTGTCTGAATTTATATTATGTTTTTCAGACCAAACATGAGCAGCAACTGCAGATTTTTCAATTTCTCCATTTTTAATATTTCTTTGTGTTCTTTGGTTCTAATTTTTAGGTTTCTTTTTGTTTTCCCTATATATATCTTTCACAACCCATGCATTCAATTTGATATATTCCTGACTTT
Organism: Diploptera punctata; assembly: GCA_030220185.1. NCBI lineage: Eukaryota > Metazoa > Arthropoda > Insecta > Blattodea > Blaberidae > Diploptera > Diploptera punctata. Next base: position 488,219 of record JASPKZ010003049.1, on the reverse strand, counting down.
TTATTTTTATCAGTTTTTTCATTTTTGTTGGTTTTTATTAGTTTATTTAAACTGTAGTTATTTTTTGGTGCTAATTTAATATTAAACTTCTCAAATATATTTTAAAATCTATTATGTACCCAGGGGTGATATGTGAATTTCTTATATTTTTTCATAGGTGGTTCTTCTTTTTCAAGATTACTTCTGTTTATCATTTTTTGTTTTTTATACTTTTCTATCCTTTTATGTACCTTTTTTCATCAAACCCATTTTCTCTTGCTACTTTGATTATGTGTTTTTTCTCATGTTTGAAATCTTCTTCGTTTAAGGGTAAGTTTACAAATCTATGAGTTAAACTATTAAATGCTGCTAATTTATGTCCAATTGGATTGAACCTTGTTGATTTTATAAAATTTTCCGTATCAGTTTCTTTCCTATGAATCCTGAATTCAATTTTTCAGGATTGAATTCAGGATTCATAGGAAAGAAACTGATACGGAAAATTTTATAAAATCAACAAGGTTCAATCCAATTGGACATAAATTAGCAGCATTTAATAGTTTAACTCATAGATTTGTAAACTTACCCTTAAACGAAGAAGATTTCAAACATGAGAAAAAACACATAATCAAAGTAGCAAGAGAAAATGGGTTTGATGAAAAAAGGTACATAAAAGGATAGAAAAGTATAAAAAACAAAAAATGATAAACAGAAGTAATCTTGAAAAAGAAGAACTATGAAAAAATATAAGAAATTCACATATCACCCCTGGGTACATAATAAATTTCAAAATATATTTGAGAAGTTTAATATTAAATTAGCACCAAAAAATAACTACAGTTTAAATAAACTAATAAAAACCAACAAAAATGAAAAAAACTGATAAAAATAAAAAGTCAGGAATATATCAAATTGAATGCATGGGTTGTGAAAAGATATATATAGGGAAAACAAAAAGAAACCTAAAAATTAGAACCAAAGAACACATCATCATCATCATGAACAAATTCGTTTTAGGCCATGTGGCCTGTACGGTAAACCTAGCGAAGAGGGTCTTGATCTTTCCACCGATGCTTTGGTCTTCCTTGGTCCCTATGTCCAGTTGGGGTATATTGGAATGCCAATTTTGGAAGTCTATTTCTTGCCATTCTTCTCAGATGATTTTTCCATTCTTGTTGGTATCTTTGGATATCTTCATTTAAACTTGCTACTCCAAGTTTTCCTCTGATAGTAGTGTTCCTTTGGTGATCCAGTCTATTAACTCCTAACAATGATCGTAAGAAGCGCATTTGGCTTACTTGAAGTTTATGAGAGTTTCTTTTATTTAAAATCCAAATTTCACTTCCATATTTTAGAGCAGCTTTTGATGTGACGTTATGTAATCTTAGTTTTGTCTCTGTCCTCATCTGTTTACCAAAATGTCTTCGTATTAACCCATTCATTTTATTATATTTTTGTAATTTTGAATCAATGTCACTCTTATACTCTGCAAATACACTTCCTAAGTAAGAGAAATCTGACACTTGTTCTATAATTTTTCCATCAATCTCAATTTTCACCCGTTGTATGTTTTTTCCACACATTGCCATTGTTTTGGATTTTGATGTGGAAATTTTCATATTATATTTGCTGGCAATTTTGAATAATTGATATGCTGCTATTTGTAAGCTATCTTCGGAATCTGATAATATTATTTGATCATCAGCATATAATATTGTTTGAATTATTTTATTCCTAGTTATTGAAATTCCACTGTTTACTGTTTGTTTCCATTCTTGCACTATTCTGTTAATATATATATTAAATAAGAGTGGAGATAGTCCACATCCTTGTCGAACACCTTTGCCTGTGTTTATGTGTTCTGTTATTTCTCCATCTGGTAATTTAATTTTGATTTTAGAATTTTGATATAAGCTTTGTATGGCTCGTATTACATGTGAGTGTATATGTTCTTCATGCAGTATCTGCCAAAGTTTATCTCGGTTTAACATTATCATATGCCTTTTCATAATCTATAAATAGTATGTACAGTGGGAGATTAAATTCTCTCCTTTTTTCCATAATTTGTTGCAGGGTAAATATTGCATCTATAGTGCTCCTCCCTTTTCTAAATCCATATTGTTCTTCTTCCAAAAATGTTTCAGTACTTACTGATAACTTATTTTTAATTATGTTGGCATATAATTTAGATGCAGTTGGGAGTAAGGTAATGCCTCGGTAGTTATCACATTTGTTTTTCTGACCTTTTTTATGTATATTAATTACTAGACCCGTTTCCCAATCCGTTGGAATATTAAGACAATGCCAAATATTGTTAAAAAGTTCTAATAGTTTCTCTTTCAAGGCAGTTCCTCCATACTTAAAAAGTTCTAAATTTAAATCATCTAAACCTGGACTTTTCCTGTTCTTGGCCTTCTTTAAAACTTCTTCTAGTTCGTCCATTGTTATGTCTGGTTTTTCTATTTCATTTTCACAAGTCAAATTCGAAGTAATTTTTTCAATTGTGAGTGTTCGGTTCTGACCAAAGATTTTTGTAGTAAGTAATCCAGTCTTGTTTTGGTATCAGATTAACATTAATTTTGTCTTTTGTTTCCATCTGTAATTTTTTGAATATTTTAAATCCCTGTCTTTGTGCTCCTGTAATATCACGTTCTAAGGATTTTACAAATTTATCCCAATCATCCCTTCTGTATTTTCTAGACAATTTACGAACCTTAGCTCTGAGTTTTTTATATTCTGTATAATGTTCCTCTTGTTTAGTTTGTAAATACATAAGAACACATAAGAAATATTAAAAATGGAGAAATTGAAAAATCTGCAGTTGCTGCTCATGTTTGGTGTGAAAAACATAATATAAATTCAGACACTAAATTATTAAAACAGTTAGAAAATACAAAAGAGCTGACTATTTGGGAAAAAATTTATATTCAGAAGAACAGAAACAGAGTTATGAATTTTGATATTCTGATGGAGGGTGACCTTGTTTGGAGGTTCTTTGGCCAACCACAGGATGGAGCTGACATCGACATCCAGGTGGTGCAACATAATGCAACATAAATAAAACCAGTCTGGGAAAGCTGACGATAAAACAGAATTATTTTGAAACATGTCCAAGAACAAATCAACATTAATATTGAGGTAAGATGTCCAGACCAAAAATAATATAATACTGTATGTTGTTACTGTACTCGTAAGAAGTTCTAGGTCACTTTCTATATTTGAACTTAGGTTACCAAAGTTAAAAGTCACCTCATGTTAATGTTTTGTTCTATCTTGTTATTTTTTTTATGGTCATGATTTCTTTTTTTAAATTCTCTTCTTAAAGATAATTTTCTTTGTATTAACATATGATTGTTTTCATTAATATTTAAAGGCAGTGACACTATGAGGTTTATTTTAATAATAGTTTAGATAGAGCTGAAGATGGTACAAAGAAATATTGAAACTAGTTTTCAAGAAATTTACAATTATGAGATGAGGTGTTATATCTAACTCTATTGTTAATTAATATAATTTGTTGCTATTTTTATTTTCTTAACAGCTCTATAACACAGCTATACAGATTCGCCCCAAAGGTTCTGGGGCAGTAGAATTTGTACTATTTGAAAGTAAATATAAATATGGACATAAATACATATGCAGATCTCCAGATCTACCTAGAATTGTTTCGTAAGTATCAGAATATTTTAATGTTCATATTACTTGTTAACGTATAGAAAATTAAGTCTCAAAATTTTAACAAATTTTTCTGTTCTCCCTTTTCATTTCTCTAATTACAGTTACTTTTTTTTTTCATACAGTATTGTAAACATTTCATATTTTAGAATTTGAATGTTTAATTATGTTTTAATGCTGTTAGTTTATGCTGATGATGTAGTATTGTTGGCCGATAGCGAGGAGATACTAAAGGACAACACGCACACACTATTGAGTAACATTAAGAAATTAGGACTGGAAGTAAATATCAATAAAACTAAATATATGGTCACAAGTAGAAATTCATTAAATAATGGAAATGGACAGCTAATGACAAATGAGGGAAATTTTGAGGAAGTGGCTGAATTCAAATACCTAGGAACAATAATCACAAATAGGAATGAGATGAACAAAGAAATTAAACATAGGCTCAATTCTGGAAATGCATGCTATTATGCATTGCAGAGACTCTTGATGTCCCAACTTCTTTCAAAAAACGTTAAACTGAAAATATATAAAACTATTATTCTACCAGTTATATTATATGGGTGCGAAACATGGACTCTTACTTTAAGGGAGGAAAGGAGATTACGAGTATTTGAGAATAAAGTACTTAGGAAAATTTTTGGACCAAAGAGAGATGAACAGACAGGTGAATGGAGAAGACTACATAACAATGAACTACATGGTCTTTATAGGAAGCCAGATATAATAAGAACAGTTAAGTCTCGTAGACTGCGATGGGCAGGACATGTTGCCCGTATGGGGAATGAAAGACTTGCATGGAGGCTTCTTGTGGGAAAGCCAGAGGGAAAACGCCCAGTTGGTAGACCAAGAATGAGGTGGGAGAATAACATTAACTATGATTTGAGGGAAGTAGATTATACAGGGAATGATTGGAAAGCATTAGCTCAGGATAGGGATATATGGAGAGCTTATGTCCGTGCGGCCATGAACCTATGGGTTCGATAGTGCCAGTGAGTAAGTAAGTAAGTAAGTAATTATGTTTTAATTTTTTTTGCCTTAAATGTTATTTATAAATCCTTAAATCCTTTAAAGGTTATATTGCATCTTGAGTCTTTGGTTGTATTCAACTGCTGTTCATTTCTGTTGTGGTGTTTGTCATGTTTAGAGCAAGGATTTTTATGAAATTTCATGTTTTAAACTATTAGAGTAATTGATTGAGTTGGTGTTTACTTGATGAAAATCCATATTTATTAATTAAATAAAAATAAAACTTAGTTTTATTTGATTTTCATACGAGGGTGAATCAAATATAAACTGGAATTATTGTTTACAATTTTATTGAATTAACAAAAAAATACAAAACCACCACCTCATTTTTCTGCATAGTCTCCTGCAGTTCCAACACACTTCTGCCATTTTTTTGATGCCGTCCTTGAAGAATGAGGGATGACGTGTAGTCAGCCAATTGCGCACAAACTCCTCTACCGCTGCATTGTCACCAAACCACCTTCCTCCCAGGTCTTCTTTCAGTGGCCCAGACAAATGGTAGTCACAGGGTGACAAATCTGGACTGTAAGGAAGATGTTCCAGAGGTGTCCAATGCATTTTCGTCAGTTTTTCTTGTGTCAACCAAGCAGTGTGTGGCCTTGCATTTTCATGCAGCACAATCACATTTCGGATCGGTTTCCGGCGGCGCTTGTTGCGATATGCTGCTTTCCGAAGCTTATTCCAATGTGTGAAGCAATTTCAGAAATTGTTACGCGCCGATCCTCCTCAATAAGGTCCCGTACAGCACGAATGTTGTCTGCAGTGATGCTTGTTCGTTGCCGTCTTTGGTGGGGCTCATTTTCCACTAAATCCCGGCCCGCTAAAATTTTTTTGCGCCAATCATACACCTGCGTCTTTGAAAGGGTAGCTTCCCCGAACTGCACTTGGAGCCTTCTCAAAATTTCAGAAGGTTTAGTGCCTTCTTTCGCCAAAAACTTAATAATAATGCGTTGCACAACAGACATGTGTACCTCTTGCTCGCTCATGGCGTACTGAAGCAAGCAGCCGCTCTTCGTAGTGTGACACATCAAGATCCCTACTCCAGACACCTCCACCAACTTCCCCTCCAAACCGCAACCTTTGCAATTTGCTACCAGAGCCTCCAGATACAAATTCCGGTTTATATTTGATCCACCCTCGTATTTATTAAGATATAATTCAGTGACAGCTGTTTCGGTACACTGTACCTTCTTCAGACATATTAAATTATGATTGTGTTATTATAGTATGTATCAACTGATCTAAGCAACAATACAACAATAATTTATTTAAATTTTTTACTTTAACAAAGGCGATTCGTTCAAATCAAGTTGAGAATTTAACAGTTTATTACTACTTTTCAATTTATTTATTTCTACAGCCTGTTTCTATTAGTCAGAGAACGCTGAGACTAAGTATCTTTACATTTTATGATATGTAGAATCAAATAAGATCTACATATGTTTTCATATTTCATAATATTTTGGCAAAATGTTCATATTTTAGTAAAAATTTAATATTCCTTCATATTTTTCAACTTTCAATATTTTAAAATAAAATTTCTACTAATTGGTTAAAAACAATTTTGAAGTGGCTAGTTTTTTAATTTTTTGACAATGTAATATGGTAGACAGGCGAAAATTCCTCAGTATCCCATCTAGAACAAGATAAATAGATTTGATAAAAGAAAATAATTGAAAAAAGGAGACATGGAATGTCCAAGCAGAGGCTTTTGTCCGAAACTACACAACAAGAACACGGATTTCCTAATCTGTGACAAGAACATGAATAAGTAGAACAACAATATTAGAATAATAACCACCTACTCTTTCTCTCAGGTAGCAACCTGTTCCTTTTTGCTACCTAAGGACATTCCTTATTTTGTGAATGGATTATAGTATTTAAATGTAGGGAAGACTGCTGCTGCTAAACTTGAAGTTGTGTTGGGAAATAAGGTGTTACTCCACAGTTTATGAAATTAGTAAAGTTCTTGTAGGTAAGGCCAATATTATTCTCACTTATATCAAACTATCATATATAGTGTGGTACATGTTTGCTCCCATAACATCATATGGTGTGGAGCATACTTTTTGATCGTACAAAATAATTCTGACAGACAGGCATTAAAAAATATAGAAAAAGCTCCTAACTGTGTATTATGAACAGAATTGATAATTTGATTATTCAAAGCACAAGTATACCATACTGTAAAATTCATGGTAAGTTTCCGTTGAGGTATTAGTTCACAGTAATATAATGTACGGTTAAAAACTATTTTATAGTTTTTAACCGTACATTATATTACTGTATACCATACTGTGCTCGGGCAAATTTCATGGAAAAACTAATGTTAAAATAATTCTAACTACATTTCAATATTGAGTTATGTAGATAGGAAATAACACTATGAGGTTTTTAATATTGTTTATTTTTTATTTCAATATGTTCATACGTGTAATGTATAGGATTAAAAATAATTATAATTGAAAATAAAGTTTTGAAATACTCCCTAGAATTATTTGTGTATTCATTTATTTTAACATCTTATTTCTCAAAAATATGACATACAGTACTTGGTCTACTGCGATGGGCAGGACATGTTGCACAGATGGGGGAATGAAAGACATGCATGGAAGCTTCTTGTAGAAAAACCAGAGGGAAAACGCCCAGTTGGTAGACCAAGAATGAAGTGGGAGAATAACATTGACCATGATTTGAGGGAATTAGATTATAGAGGGGATGATTGGAAAACATTGGCTCAGGATAGGGATGTATGGAGAGCTTATGTCTGTGCGACCATGAACCTACTGGTTCAATTGTGCTAGCTAGCTAGTTAGTTAGTTAGTTAGTTTGGACTTGGTCTACATGTGTTCTGATTCATCAAATTTAATGTTATAGTGACATTTACAATACTGGAATTCATCATCTTTATTCAAGGTAAATAGAAGTCATCCAAACTGTACCTACTCTAAAGTTTGTCAGTGGTATATTCAATGGAAACGTGTTACCTACGGTTACTATGTTTAGTTTTTTGTTTATGTTTGGATTTTGTAATTAAATATCATTAGATAATCTCAGGGGTCCTCATCTAGGGGAAATGTGGATGGCGACCACAAGGTGCCCAAGCTGAGCAAAACATTTCTTCCACTTACTTATGTTTTGCACTCTTTTAACTTTACTATTTAACCTCTCTTGGTTAACTCTTGTTTTTTTCAACCCCGACGTTATTAGGGCATCTGAGGGCTAGGGAGTCTTTCCTTTCTTCCATTTCTTCTTTCCTTTATTTTCTTTTCTTCTCCAGGAAGCCTGATTAGAGGCTATAAGATGGCAGCCGCATCACTGGTCTTGCCTTCCTTTGGCCAGCAACCAATTGAAGGGACTATTATTATACTTTCAAGTCTTATACGAGAATTTCCCAGAAGGATCGGAAAATTTTATATAGGATCGTAACATTCCTTGGCTAATACTTGGAAGGAAGAAGAAGAAGAAGATAAATTAATTGATTGTGTTTTATATAAGCCCAGTATTAATTTATTGAAATAATGTGTCAAACTACAGGCTTGGGAGGCCCTTGGGGGTAGATGGATGTTGAGACTTCCACATTTCTAGACAATCGCCAAGGGATGGCCACTGGGTTCTCAGTCCTGCATGATGGCTGCCTTTGCCCCAGAACATGTGTCTGATACTCATTTAAATTAAGAGCTGAGTAGACCCTAGGGCTATGATGCTGCCAGAAGGTTTGGTCCAGCTAAAAACCTGACCCCATTGAGACTCAAACCCATGACCTGCTTGTTAGCGTGATTCCTCACACAATACACTTTCATGTGAGCCATTAAAATTGCTTCAAATCATGGACATGATATTTTATATTGAGTCAGAATTAATTAAAATGGAAATACAGTGAAACTCTTGATTTCTTGAGCTACAAAAAGGTCTTCTTGTCTCATTTGTGTTCTGGTATGTATACCCATAAATTATACAGGGCTTGTGTATATAAATATATGTAAAAAGTTAAGACAAATAGTAGCTTTATAATATTTTTGTGTCCTAATTATATTTTGTTATTATGATTTCATATTTTAGTATAATTTTCTTCATATAATTCCTCGCTGTAGTCATGTTTTTTCCTGTTGAACTTGACTAATTTAAATTTGAATGCTGATTGTGATCAAATGGAACCTTGTTACAAAATATGAATCTAGCAATTGTCTTCACAAATGATGGAAATCAAGAAAAAACATCCATTAGGTTTGTCAGTCCAAAGATTTGAACTCAGGACCCCCCAAATATGAGTCTTACATGCTACCCCTAGAGCCAAATCTTGATGCTTTAAAATTATTTATTTTTATCCTAAAATGCATTGCTAATATTATGGTATAATTTTTTATTTTTAAAATTTCTTAAAGTTTCCTCATAATTTTAAATGTTTCTGATATAGTACAATCTAATGCTAGTCTTGATACTTAAATCATACAATGTAGTATGAATATAGAAGCGTTACATTTATGGAGATCAAATTATATTCTCTAGCATCCATCCATAGTAATTCTGCCCGAAGGCAGGTCCTTCACTGCAATCATAGCATTTTCATGCTTTGCTTGCAGCTTTACTAGGGAATTGTAGGTGTGGTAGCTTCCCGTTGCTTTCCACACCGGTGAAGGATGATAATGGCGATGATGATGATAATGATAAGGATGATGGCCATATGATTTCGGGGACTGTTTGGGCCTTAAAGTTTTCCTGACATTTGTCTTACAGGTGAGGAAAAACCCCGATAAAAACCTCACCCAGAAAAACTGCCCCAACCGGGGATCAAACCCGGGCCTGCTGCGTGACAAGGCAGCACGCTACCACGAGCCCACAGTGGTGGACTTTTTCTAGCATATTTGTCTAATATTACCTCATATTTTAAGCTCCACTATACATTACTAGTGTAATTTTTTCCATCTGTCCCATTCTATTTTTGTACACACGTAGATTTTTCACTGAGAAAATTTGTATATTGATAATTTTTTTTTTCAGAAAATTTGTGATGCAGAGAAAGTTAGAGTGATTGGTTTGAAATAAATAACAGCAGACAAGATAAGTGGCGAGTGATTGAGAAGTGGACACGCTGATTATTATATGCATAATTCATATCTGTGTTGTTATGTCAATTCTTAGAAAAACAATAAAATTAAAACTGGTATGCAAGGCCTACATTTTATAGTAATGCCAGTATTTGACAGACTAGTAATTAGATTGGATGTTAATATTCTGCAGTTGTTAAAAAAGACATTAAGTTTATAGTTTGATAAGTCATCAAATATTTATAATTTTATTGCTTAAGTTATAAGAGAGAAATTATTTATTTCCATTTTTTTTAGTTCATATTTGAATATATTTCAAATTAAATAAAATATTTAAAAATTGGAATGATCATAATTCAAGTGATAGTCATATTTCTAAGACACGTTTCGAAAAGAAAAACCTTTAATTTTGTTTTCCAAGTGATTAAATACATTATGTCTTAAAATGATTATATTTCACAGAACTTTATGACTTGTAATATTAGAATGATAGATTATTTCTCCATGTTCCTTACTTTTCCGGAAAGAAAACAATGGTATGCCAGTAATTAAGTTAAATATTTCATCAAAATTCATATTAATTTTTTGGAGTGAATTTATATGTTAGTGATTTTTCTATTAATTTCCCATATTTCAATGAAACTGATGTATAATATGGCTCTTAAAGGGATAGGAAAATGGGACTAATAAAAAAAAAGTTTCTGGAGAACATTAACTAGAATATTAAATTTAGTAATATGATGTCTTGTCGACTTATAATTGAAGTATTAAAATTCAAGAAAACTTTGAATTGGAATTGGTTTCCAAAATAATTCGAGTCCAGTCACACCAGTTCTCAATATTTATATTAAACTATGTTACTCCTCGATATAAAATGTTTATCACTAACTACAGAATTTTCTGTAACTTGTACTCCATGAGGTTTATCTTGGCATTGCTCTCTCTTGAAACTATAAATTTTATAGTAGAGAAATACGGGTTTTGATTTTTTTTAATGAAGCTTTACCACTTAAAAGTAATGTTTAAATTTTCAATAAAAATACATCAGATAGTGATCATTTTGATGTGCAGAGTCAGAGATCTGGGGTTTGAGTCCCAGTTCGAATGTTAATTTTTCTTTTAATTTAATTTAACATTGGACAGAGTATATTTTAATAACTCACCCCACAAATTTTGTTTATTTCATGATACTGTGGTTTCAGACGGGATCCCATTCATCTTCAGTCACGACTCCAACTTAATTTTTCTTTCTAAAATAAAAATAGTAAAATGTATGTCCAGTTCTGGAAAGGGTTAATTTAAAATATAACATCAAAAAATGGGTTTTGATATTCCTTTAAAAGTGGATAATATGATTATTTTCCACCAAACCCATGGAAGGTTAATAAATGATTTATACTATTTCTATTTTGTGCAAGTTTAAGTGTGATATAATATTGTTAATGCTTTATTTAAAATTGTATTTTATTCAGATAATGTTGAAAGTGTGAATCAACATTAAGTGTGATATTTGAAGTATGACAGTTGTTGATAGTGATGTGAAAAATGAGTGAATTTCATGTCGTTTTATACTAGTAGTGTGTTTATATCTGAAACTGTAGTAAAATTTTTATTAACAGTGTGTTGAACAATCATTCATCCCCCCTTACTTATGGTTCTTAAAACATTTTATTATTGTAGCAGTTGGCCAGGGATTCATCTTTACGTAGTTTATGTCATAAATAATCACAGATTATTGTGTAATATTTAACTATAACTTTATATGATTCTACAAACTTTCAATAACGGTTCACTCACAGTTTGCACTAATAAATTAAACTTTGAATTAAATTAATAATTAAGACATTTTATCTGTACATTCTTATCTCTTATAGTTGTTTTTGTCGAGCATATGTTTCAAGGCTTCTGAGCCCCAGCATCAGTGATTACAGATGGAGCTCAGAAGCCTTGAAACATATGTTCGACAAAAACAACCATAAGAGGTAAAAATGTACAGGTAAAATGTCTTTATTATTAAACAAACCTCTTAATTAAGTTATGTAGATAGGAAATAACACTATGAGGTTCTTTAATATTGTTTATTTTTTATTATTTCACTCACCTCATACTTCATACGTTATTCTTGTTTTCCTATGACTTGATAGCCAACTTTATTAAGTTATGTAGATAGGAAATAACACTATGAGGTTCTTTAATATTGTTTATTTTTTATTATTTCACTCACCTCATACTTCATACATTATTCTTGTTTTCCTATGACTTGATAGCCAACTTTATTAAGTTATGTAGATAGGAAATAACACTATGAGGTTCTTTAATATTGTTTATTTTTTATTATTTCACTCACCTCATACTTCATGAAGTATGAGGTGAGTGAAATAATAAAAAATAAACAAACCTCTTAATTATATTTGAAGAGAAAAATTTTCGCCTAGACCAGGACTCGAACCCGGGACCCTTGGCTTTCCAGGCCAAGTGCTCTACCAACTGAGCTACCGAGGCGAGTTACGATCTAGACGCAAATTTTTCTCTTATGTATGTTGTAATTCCCTCGCGCCAAATGCTTGAAACCATAGCTTCTATCTTTGCAAATGGCGGCTTCTTAGTTCAGAAGACATTTATTGGGAATTTAACACTACTTTATAGCCAGTAGGGCTTCTATTGACGATTTTTTTTATTAATTTAACACTTCTCATAGAAGGATAAATTATATTTGAAGAGAAAAATTTTCGCCTAGACCGGGACTCGAACCCGGGACCCTTGGCTTTCCAGGCCAAGTGCTCTACCAACTGAGCTACCGAGGCGAGTTACGATCTAGACGCAAATTTTTCTCTTATGTATGTTGTAATTCCCTCGTGCCAAATGCTTGAAACCATAGCTTCTATCTTTGCAAATGGCGGCTTCTTAGTTAAGAAGACATTTATTGGGAATTTAACACTACTTTATAGCCAGTAGGGCTTCTATTGACGATTTTTATTATTAATTTAACACTTCTCATAGAAGGATAAATTATATTTGAAGAGAAAAATTTTCGCCTAGACCGGGACTCGAACCCAGGACCCTTGGCTTTCCAGGCCAAGTGCTCTATCAACTGAGCTACCGAGGCGAGTTACGATCTAGACGCAAATTTTTCTCTTATGTATGTTGTAATTCCCTCGCGCCAAATGCTTGAAACCATAGCTTCTATCTTTGCAAATGTCGGCTTCTTAGTTAAGAAGACATTTATTGGGAATTTAACACTACTTTATTTTTCTCTTCAAATATAATTTATCCTTCTATGAGAAGTGTTAAATTAATAATAAAAATCGTCAATAGAAGCCCTACTGGCTATAAAGTAGTGTTAAATTCCCAATAAATGTCTTCTTAACTAAGAAGCCGCCATTTGCAAAGATAGAAGCTATGGTTTCAAGCATTTGGCGCGAGGGAATTACAACATACATAAGAGAAAATTTGCGTCTAGATCGTAACTCGCCTCGGTAGCTCAGTTGGTAGAGCACTTGGCCTGGAAAGCCAAGGGTCCCGGGTTCGAGTCCCGGTCTAGGCGAAAATTTTTCTCTTCAAATATAATTTATCCTTCTATGAGAAGTGTTAAATTAATAATAAAAATCGTCAATAGAAGCCCTACTGGCTATAAAGTAGTGTTAAATTCCCAATAAATGTCTTCTTAACTAAGAAGCCGCCATTTGCAAAGATAGAAGCTATGGTTTCAAGCATTTGGCGCGAGGGAATTACAACATACATAGGAGAAAAATTTGCGTCTAGATCGTAACTCGCCTCGGTAGCTCAGTTGGTAGAGCACTTGGCCTGGAAAGCCAAGGGTCCCGGGTTCGAGTCCCGGTCTAGGCAAAAATTTTTCTCTTCAAATATAATTTATCCTTCTATGAGAAGTGTTAAATTAATAATAAAAATCGTCAAACCTCTTAATGTTACTTCCTATTGTATTTTAAAATAAACTTTAACTTTGAATTAAAGTGTATCTCATACACAATTATTTTACAGTCTCTGATGAGTATACTCACTACAGTTTGTTCTCACTTATCGCTGTTAAAAACACGACTGACTCACTTCCTGCCTTTGCCACAGATATATAGGGCAGGGGATGGAAACTTTTAGGCCCGAAGTCAAGACACTTCTAAATTGAACCTTCTGGCCATCAATCTTTCCCAAAAGGAGAAGTAGAGACTAGCAGAGATCTCTGGAATGAGAGCCTAGACATTTTGTTTGATTGTCTGCGCAGGTCATTCAACTTGCAAGTTGACTCACAAATGTATTTCTACCAATGCGAGACCACTATTCTTGCCTTTGCCTGCGAAATTTAAACATTATTACAACACATATTATTAACAAATATAAAGCTATGGATTCAGTTTGTTTATTTAGCATGGTTTATAAAATTTACATAAATTCACTTTTTATATAAATTCCATGTTTTAAATTATTTAAAGAGATGCAAATAACTGCTTTGTAGAGATTTTCCAAGCAAACATTGTAAATTTTTTTTCGATGTTTTTATTATTAATTTCATACATCTCAATGATGGATAAATCATATTTGACATTGAGATGTATGAAATTAATAATAAAAACATCGAAAAAAGCCGTACTGGCATTTATAATGTAATGTATAATTCCCAAATATGTCTTCTTAATAAAGGAGCCGCCATTTGCAAAGATAGAAGCAAAGGCTTCAAAGCATTTGGTGGGCGGGAATTACAACGTATATAGAGAAAAAATTTGCGTTTAGATCGGTACTTGCTCAGGTAGCTCAGATGGTGGAGCAAATGGACTAGAAAACCAAGGGTCCCGGGTTCAAGTCCTGGTCTGAGTGTATAATTTTTCTCTTCAAATATGATTTATCCATCATTGAGATGTATGAAATTAATAATAAAAACATCGAAAAAAGCCGTACTGGCATTTATAATGTAATGTAAAATTCCCAAATATGTTTTCTTAATAAAGGAGCCGCCATTTGGAAAGATAGAAGCAAAGGCTTCAAAGCATTTGGTGGGTGGAAATTACAACGTATATAGAGAAAAAATTTGCGTTTAGATCGGTACTTGCTCAGGTAGCTCAGATGGTAGAGCACTTGGACTAGAAAACCAAGGGTCCCGGGTTCAAATCCCGGTCTGAGCGTATAATTTTTCTCTTCAAATATGATTGTAAATTTTTGTTGAATTTTTATAATTTCAGACTCTCATAGCAGTTCCTTTCATAAAATCCGTACAAGCTGATGAGAAAAGACCAATAGTTTAAATTTGTGGTCTAATAAAAGAATTCAGATTTGGTCTCTTTCTAAAAACAAAAAAATGATTTATTGGTAAGAATTACAATAAATAAATAAAAAAATATATGTAAAATAAATTGACACATAAGTGTGCATTTTTTTTTAATTTGTTCATTTTAATCAGTGACTTTGGATTGAGAATAAGAGTCTATGCCCTTGAGAACACCATTTATATTTGCTTATTTGCAGTTATAAAAAACAATACATGATAAACTATTATCAATTTAAAGTTGTGAACTTTTCACTTTATTTTTTAATAATTTGCTGCATTCATTCAGATGAAAGCTAAGTTTCCCACATTTCAGTGTATTTTAAGATCGAAGAATGTGAATTGCATTCTCTGGATGATTGAACATAAGCCATATTTTTAATTTATTTATTTATTTATATTGTAAGACTAAAGTTTTTTTTTTTAAGTAGGATCCTTCTGTTACATTCAGTAAATCATCATTTTTGTACCATTTACTAACAAATGTATGGAATACATTCCCATCCAAATTCTTAGGTGTATATGTTTTTTTCTTTGACAAGTTAGGGCTGTCTGAATGAAATCAATGAGTGACATGTTGCCTGAAATTGAGAATGGGGACAATTTTCTGTCACTTTTTTTAGCCTTGTTTGTCACTTTCTTGCCTCATTCTGTCTGTAATCTTAACTGAATGAAACCAACGAGTGAAATTTTGCCTGAAATTGAGAATGTGGACAATTTTCTATCACTTTTTATTTTAGTCCTTTAGCCTTATTTGTCCCTTTCTTGCCCCATTCTGTATGTAATCCCCCTTTTCTGACTGTTTTGTGTTACTTTATTAAATATTTTTATGTAGGGAATTATGCTGTTTAATTTGCTTTACATTGTCCAATATAGATATCAAATTACTATTTATCATTATTAAATTGACTTCTCGTCAGCTTGCTATGAACATGGAGTAGTGAATCTGTCTTCGTTCAGTGGACACAGGACTAAACAAAATTTAAATACAGCACACCTGTAACAATGGAACCTTTTTGCTTTTTTAATCTAACTGGAATCAGTAGCAGTGATTTTACACATTCTAGTTGTTGACAAGTTAGCATTGAGTTTTATTCAGATTGAAATTTAAAAATGCTGTAATAGGGAATAAAAATAGATTCTTTTTCTCAGTATGCTTCCGTTTGTGAATCTAAATGGCTTGATTTGTAACAAGTTTAGTGCTCACCATGTAAACATGGCTCTGTTTCAGAAGTTCAAGCAGGATTGCATCAAACCATGCATTGTTTTAATATAATAAATTTGGGAATTTTTAACATTATAAGGTTTTATTGTTGAGAATCAAATGAATTGTGAATTCTTCTTACCTCATACTTCTATTTTTTTAAACACAGCACCGCAGTATCGGCGACCATTGTCACCATCATCAGCTGTTTTCACGACTCAATTTTTTTCTTTTGCCGGTAATTATCCAAACTGCCATCTGGTGTCCTTTTGAAGGAGTCATTTTCTAAATTGCCATCTGTTGTATTTTTGAAGAACTTGGTTCGTCTGGAATCTCAAAGTTCATGGTTCTAGTATAGTTTTTTGTATATATATCTTTTCCCAAACTGTTAAATCCAAAGATTTGAATAGATGTTTCAAAAGTTTTGCTTCTTTTTCAATTCTATGATTCTCTAATAAACTATGTGCTGCTATAGCTGATTTTTCAATTTCTCCATTCTTTATGTTTCTAAAGTGTTCTTTTTACGAGTTTCCAAGTTCCTTTTTGTTTTTCCTATATATATCCTATTGCAATCTTTGCAATCAAGTTAACACCCCAGACAACAAAAGATCTGGAATTTATCAAATTGATTGCAAAGATTACAATAGGATATATATAGGAAAAACAAAAAGGAACTTGGAAACTCGTAAAAAAGAACACTTTAGAAACATAAAGAATGGAGAAATTGAAAATCAGCTATAGCAGCACATAGTTTATTAGAGATTCATAGAATTGAAAAAGAAGCAAAACTTTTAAAACATCTATCCAAACCTTTGGATTTAACAGTTTGGGAAAAGATATATATTCAAAAAAACCATACTAGAACCATGAACTTCAAGATTTCAGACGAACCAAGCTTGATTACAAAGTTCTTCAAAAATACAACAGATGGCAGTTTGGATAATTACCGGCAAAAGAAAAAATTGACAGACGTGAAAACAGCTAATGATGGTGACGATGGTTGCCGATACTGCGTTGCTGTGTTTAAAAAAACATAGAAGTATGAGGTAAGAAGAATTCACAATTCATTTGATTCTTATCATGCATTGTTTGTTATTCAGGAATCACATTGGATGATGAAGATAAGTAAGTCTGTATCCTACAACAGATTTCTACTTTGAAACATCATTATTTATATTTGCCCCACATCACCCAGAGCTTAAAGGGACACAACCTATCAGGAGAAGATTTTAAATTCTTGATCAAACACATACTTTCTTTTGACCACATCAGAAGGGTCTGTGCAGATGAGTGGTCAGCTCAATGCCAGGGTCATTTCTGAGAAAACATGAACAATTAAGACAAAAACACACCAGTCACTCATACATTCATACTAAACAGGACGAATATGATAGGATGAAATGATGGCTAGATGATGTTTGGGGATTATTTGGGCATTAAAGTTTCCTGACATATTTCTTATAAGTGAGGAAAAAAACCTCACCTAGTGAAATTCATCCCAGTTGGAGACCAAACCCAGGTTTTGAGGCAACAATGTTACATCATAGGGGTGGACTAAAAAACTCCTTCACTTTACAAATATTGGCATTTTATTTCTGTACATTTTCAATTTTTTAATGTTTAACACATATGGGCTATAAAATAAAGAGCACCTTTTTGTCCCCTTTTTTGGCTTATTTTAGTATATTTTTCCCTTCCTTTTTTTCATGATAGTAAATATATATAGTTCTTCATTAAAACATATTCTCCACTTACCTTTTTTTAAATTGGTCTGTAAGTTCTCCTTAAATTTCTTCAGATGCACATAATAATAATAATATAACTCAAAAATAGAATATAAAAATACATTCAAGAAAATAATGGAAATATGTAAAGTTACATAAATTATTTAATATTTGTAGGAAATAACACTATGAGGTTTCTTCTTACATAAATTACTTTTTTAGGAATTAACACTATAAGATATTAATTATTTAAGGAAAATTTTATCACCTCACCTCATATTCTTCTTCTTAGACTGGTTTCGGAACTTTCTTCTTCAATTCTGTCCTCAGTATTTTCACGACCGTAGTTTTGTGAAAATACTGAGGATGGAACTGAAGAAGGAAGTTCCAAAACTGGTCTAAGAAGAAGAAGAATATGAGATGAGGTGATAAAATTGTACTTAAATAAGTATTAATTCTTTGTAAACCAGAATATTTATGTATAATGCAAAATATGTGTTGTAGCAAATGAAGGCAATATTTTTTTTTTCATGTCATTCACTGAACTTTTCATACATGTTACATATATAATGCTATGGATGTTTCAAAATCCTAATAATAGACAATAAATATAGCTAACCAAAGATTCCAGGTTTGGGTCCCGGTCTGGGCAAGAATTTTTCTCTTCAAATTAAATAAATATAGTTATTGAACATTGGGCTTTTGGGGCCAATGGGGTTTAATATTTATTTACATTTTTACCCTCTTACTAATAATCCATATATAACTTTTATACAAGGTTTATACACATCTCAGTTGAAAATTCTTACTAATGTACACTGTATTAGCTGCTCAAAATGTATAAGAGTTGTACAACTTTACATGCCTCCAGCCTTGTTTAAGGATTGTATAACTAGACAAAATGTCGGACTTTCATATCAACTGATTGTTTCCTTATGATATTGATGAACATTTCCTTAAATTTAACGCAAAATGCAAACACTTTAACAACTGTTTGATGGATGCACAGGACATAAATAATATTAATAAAGCTCTGGGTAGGAAAATAAAGCATCATAAAATGCCTTTTTTGTTACACTCATTCTCGATTAGGCCTAATAATATTTTAAAGTTGAACATTGATTCACAAAAGAATATGTTCTACAATAATTGCTATAGATAAGATTTAACCTGAATGTACTTTATTCATAATATTATGTTAACAAAACTTTCTTGCATCATTAATACATAATACACATACAGATATCTTCTTCTTCTTCTTCATGGTTTAGGCTTATTTACTAGCCTGTTCCGGCTCCAAATTGCTGCTCTTTCCATCTTTTTTCTTGTTCTTCCCAAACTTCTTCCTCGTGGTGAATAGTTGTATGCTGCTTTTGGTATTCTATTCTCAGTCATCCTTGCCAAGTGTTCTTTCCAGTTTGTTCTGTATTTCTCTATTGTTGAGTTTAATTCCGCTATTTTTAGTTGTTGTCTTATTTCTGTGTTATGTTTTTTGTCTGTTCTTTGATAACCTGCTATTGATCTGAGGAATCTCATTTCAGCAGCTTGTATTCTGGCAGATTGTTGTGTTGTCACTGGCCATGTTTCAGATCCATAAGTAATAATAGGCACTGCCATTGTCTTGTATAATTTCATTATAGAGTCTTTCCTGGCTTTATTTTTCAAAGTTCTTTTTAGTGTACCTGTTATATAATTAACTTATTTATTTTGTTATTTATATCTGTTTCTGTTGTATATGATATTTCACAACCTAGGAAGTTATATGTTACTACTTGTTCTATTGGTCTATTTTCTAATATTATCTTTGTCCGAACTGGATGAGCACCCTTGAAGGCCATTGTTTTTTATTTTTGTGAGGATATTTCCATGTTGTATTTTTTTGATATTTCATTTAGTTTATATAGTATTCTTTGTAGTTCGTCTTCTGTTTTTGCTATTAAAAAGCTGGTCATCTGCAAAGGCTACTGTTTTTATTACTATATTTCCTAAGTTAATTGCCCCAGTCGTCATTTGCTTCCATGATCTTATCGTGTCGTCGAAATAAATGTTAAAAAGCGTGGTTGATAGTGGCCAACCTTGTCTAACTCCTCCTGTTATATGTATTGGTTCCCTTTGATTTATTTTTATTTTTGTTTTCTCATACATTTTCTTAATTACTGCTATCAAGTGTAGTGGAATTCCTATTTCACTTAATATGTTCCATAATGTTGGTCTAGACACTTTATCAAGGGCCTTCTTATAATCTATAAATAGGATGTGCATCTCTAAGTTGAATTCTCTTTGTTTCTGTATTATTTGTTTTAAAGTGAATACGTTGTCTGTGCAGCTTCTTCCTTTCCTAAATCCTGTCTGCTCTTCTGATATTATTGCATCTACTATAGTTGTTAATCTTTGGTTGATCATTTTTGCATATATTTTGTATGCTGCACATAGTAAGCTTATGCCTCTATAGTTTTCTGGCTTTGTTTTTTCGCCTTTTTTAAATATTGAGATTATTTTTCCAATTTTCCATTCTTCTGGTATTGTATTTTGTTTCCAGCACTTGTTATAGAATTTTAATAATCTTTCTTGAAAATTCTTTGGGGCACTTTTTATCAGTTCTATGTTTATATTGTCTATTCCTCATGCTTTATTATTTTTATATTTCTTTAATACTTTTATCATTTCTTGCATCTCTAACTCATCTACTTCTGCATATTGTTTGTTTGTTTCTATGAGTGTTATTTCTTCTTTATTTCGTTTGTCCATCCACAGTTCTTTATAATAATTTTCTAATTCTATATCTTGTATAGTTAGCAGATTTGTTTTGTCTTTTACTTCAGAATTAAGACTTCTTATAAATTTATATACTTAGTCTTGTCTTCCGTGTAAATTGTGTTCCATTTCTGCTATGTATCTTTCCCGATGTTCTCTATTTAATTTTCTGGTATATTTTTTTACTAATGCTCTTGTTCTATTCTATTCTATTCTGTTTTGGTCATTCTTGTTGTTTAAGTATTTTAAGTAGGCCTCCTTTTTATCTCTTACCAATTTCTGGATTTCGGGATCCCATTTTTTAGTCCTTTGTTTCTTCCTCCTACTTTCTTTGTTCCTAATACTTCTTTTGCTGTTTTATGTATGAGTCCTTTTATACTATTCCATTCTTTTTCAATTTCCTTTTTTGACTTTTCTGCATTTGTATAATCTTCTAGCCTTCTTTTGTATAAATCTTGTATCGATTCTAATTCTAACAAATTTATTTTATAAAATTCTTGTTTGTTTTCTTCCTTCCTCTTTAATTCTTTATTCCAATTTCTATACCATTTCTTTTGTATATCTATTTTACTAATCAATAGGTATAAAAATGTATTTAATTATAGAGGTACTATTATTGCAGCAAGTCACATGTTAGCTTGATAGTCTTGTAGTTAGAGCTTCTGACTATAGTCCGTGGGGTCCTAGGTTCGATTCCCGATCAAACTGCAGATGATTGTTTTTTTTTTGCTTAAAACGTTATTCTGTTGTCGCTAACATTTCCTACTATTTTGAACGTTTTCTAACGCATCTTAAAACACTGCATATAATTCATAAGTAATGGGAAAAACTTTTATTAGTTTCCAAGTTCTTTGCGTTAGATGGCAGCACATTATCTGTGAACTAATTCTACGATATATTTGACATAGTTTAAACAAAAATGTAAATAAATTAAAACACACTTATTTTTTCCGTACCTCTCCAATTAGGGAATCTCTCTCTATTCTTATCCATACTCATTTCTTACACAAGTAATCACTAGTTGATGTCGTTTTCTTTCTGTTACAAACTGCGTGTAATATGTTCCAACATCATAATGATGATGAATATGTGACGTATTGTGTGTAACGGTTGTATTGTTGTATAGCTCCTGCACAATGTTTATTAGTAAGAAAATTATACATGATCTACATAAGGCTTATACATTGTATAATTAAACAATTGATGAAAGCCAGTGTAAGAGATTTTTATTAGTAAGACCGTTAATATATAATGTTCATATATGAGAACCTTATGATTAGATTTTGTTACGGGATAGGATAAAATTATTCCA
Source organism: Diploptera punctata (assembly GCA_030220185.1). Taxonomy (NCBI): domain Eukaryota; kingdom Metazoa; phylum Arthropoda; class Insecta; order Blattodea; family Blaberidae; genus Diploptera; species Diploptera punctata. The sequence continues at coordinate 466,216 of JASPKZ010003049.1, read as the reverse complement.
ACTCTTATTAAGTAATTGTTCACATTTGTATGGAGAAAAGGCAGATGTTCATCTTATTCCTGACTTTTATGTGGAGTAAATGCAAAAAAAACCCTGTCTTTTGTATGTTATATATGGGTATTACACGTTTACTTTTTTTGTGACTTTTGATTTGGTTAAGTGGGTTTTTACTGTATATTATAAATGAGTTTCCTATCTTACATGGTATGACCAAAGTGCTTTTGAGTTGACAACTAGTTGTATTTTACTGAACACCAATAGAGTAAAAAGTGAGGAATTTACAGTAATTGTTAAACTTGCCTAATTTCATGCATAGTCCTTTGTGAATATTATGTTATAGTGTATTTGGATTAAATTCATCCCTTTTTACCACCTTTACTGTGGTCAATTAAGACCCTTTGTAAACAAATAGCAGATATATATATGTATATATTATATTGCAGATTTTCGCAGGCATAAGTATGAATAAGAAAGTTTTCTTGGGTTTTCTGCGTCATGGATTCAAGTTTTGCCTCTGGCCACTGATTCTGACATTTCGGCATGATCCCACATGCCATTATCAAGGAATGATAAGTTTGAATTACAGGTTTAGGTCTTATATAATTAAACACACAGAGTTTTCGCTCTGGTCCGTTTCCGAAGACGTACGCCCATCCAGGTTTAGTTCTTATGTAGTTAAACACCTTCAGTTTTCAGTGTGATCCGTTTCCAAAGCCGTACACCCATCCAAGGTTTAGTTTTTATGTAGTTAAACACCTTCAGTTTTCAGTGTGGTCCGTTTCCAAAGCTGTACACCCATCCAAGGTTTAGTTCTTATGTAGTTAAACACCTTCAGTTTTCAGTGTGGTCCATTTCCAAAGCTGTACACCCATCTAAGGTTTAGTTCTTTTGTAGTTAAACACCTTCAGTTTTCAGTGTGGTCCATTTTTGGATGTTTTGAATGTTTTTAACTATATAAGAACTAAATCTTGGATGGGTGTATGGCTTCGGAAATGGACCACACTGAAAACTGAAGGTGTTTAACTACATAAGATGGGTGTACGTCCGGAAACGGATCACAGCAAAAACTCTATCCCTCTTACTAATAATCCATATATAACTTTTATACAAGGTTTATACACATCTCAGTTGAAAATTTTTACTAATAAACGCTGTATTAGCTGTTCAGTGTATAAGAGGTGTACAACTTTACATGGGAATCGTTATACATGCCTCCAGCCTTGTTTAAAGATTGTATAACTAGACAAAATGTCGGACTTCAAGATCAACTGATTGTTTTCTTATGATATTGATGAAAGTGTCCCTAAATTTAACGCAAAATGCAACACTTTAACGAATGTTTGATGGATGCACAGGACATAAATAATATTAATAAAGCTCTGGGTAGGAAAATAATGGCATCATAAAATGCCTTTTGTTACACTCATTCTCGATTAGGCCTAATATTTTTAAATTGAACATTGATTCGCAAAAGAATATGTTCTACATAAATTGCTGTAGACAAGATTTTACCTGAATGTAGTTTAAATCCTTCATAATATTATGTTAACAAAACTTTCTTGCATCATTAATACATAATACACATACCGATATAAAAATGTATTTAATTATAGAGGTACTATTATTGCAGCAAGCAACATGTTAGCTTCATAGTCTTGTGGTTAGAGCTTCTGACTACAGTGCGTGGGGTCCTAGGTTCGATTCCCAATCAAACTGCAATGATTTTTTCTTGCTTAAAGCGTTATTCTGTTGTCGGTAACATTTCCTACTATTTTGAACTTTTCTAACGCATCTTAAAACACTGCATATAATTCATAAGTAATGGGAAAAACTTTTATTAGTTTCCAAGAATTGTTCAAAATATTTGACATAGCGTAAAGGAAAATGTACATAAATTAAAACACACTTATTTTTTTCCGTACCTCCCCAATTAGGGAATCTCTGTTAATTCTTATCCATACTCATTTCTTACACAATTACTAGTTGATGTTGTTTTATTTCTGTTACAAATTGCACGAAGTATTGTTCTGACGTCATAATGATGACGAATATGTGACGTATTGTGTATAGCAGTTATATTGTTATATAACTCCGGCACAACGTTTATTAGTAAGGAAATTATACATGATCTACGTAAGGCTTATATATTGTATAACTAAACAATTAATGAAAGCCTGTATAAGAGATTTTTATTAGTAAGACTGTAGGCGTTTAATTATATAAGACCTAAACCTGTGACTCGAACTTATCATTCCTTGATAATGGCATGTGGGATCATGCCGAAACGTCGGAATCAGTGGCCAGAGGCCAAACTTGAATCCATGACGTGGAAAACCCAAGAAAACTTTCTTATTCATATATATAGCTTATTTTGCTCAATTTCTTATAACTCTTGAGAAAGTTCTCTAAAATGTATAATGGATGTTAGATTTTGTACCTGATACATATGTTTGGTTTATTTATTCTTTAAAGTAGAAAATTATTTTCCAGTATCAAGTGAAGTCACGAGTGTGCAATTGTAGTAGATGAATTTATTAATTGAAGATCTCCCTCAAATAAAGATGTAACCAACAATAAACTTTATTACATTAATTTTAAATGGAATACTATCTTATAGCAGTATATTAACTGCTTATTGAGTAAATGGGGAAGATTACATAAATAAGAGAGAATATTGCATTTAACACCTTAAAGTTGCATTTGCAGAAATGGTTGTTACATACTAAAAAGGGAGCTATTCAGTTTACAAAATGTAATTTAACAAAATAAAATGTTGCTAATTATATATTTGTTTGCTCAGTTATACAATTGAATTACAATAAGAAGTTTTGGGAATTAGGATAATTAAAATAATGAAGTATCAAAGGAGCAAGAAACTGAATAAAATGTTGTAAAAACACATAATGAAATATATTGAATAATTGTAACATTCCATAAATAATACAAACGTTTAATGTCACTGTATTTAGTGAACCTCAGAGTCACTATAGAATGTAATTGTCTTGTGATTCATGAGTTGTTACAGTTTAAATCAACACATTTACAAAAGAAAATTTACTTCATGGTATCACATTTTCATAAATCTTGCAAAGGTGTAATATTCATATAGACTTGGGAAAATACCAAATTTCAAGATATGTGAAATTGTTTGTTTTTTATTACAGCTATGTAAAGTTTTAAAATATTGGCAGGAAACCATGAATGGAAACTTTTTTAATTGCTCTAGGAACTTTCCTTATTGAGCTAGAGAGCTAGGAATGGTGACATTTTACAACATTTTTCATGTCCTTTCATGTGGTATTCAACACTAAAAAGAAAAATGTGATCAGAATCTAAATAAAATTTGCAACTTTTTCAAAAAGGTGATATTAAAAATTTTCAAATTGATTCCATGATTAGTTAGTATTATTGTAAATCATCTTTCAAAATGTAAATATGGAATGATAATTGGTTCATTGTTAAAATAATTTAAAATTGGATCTTGTTTTTTCATCCAAACATTCTGTATTTGAATGATATATTATTATATGTGTAATAGTTTTACAACATAAAACAATAGAATACAGTCTATACCCTCATAAACAAAACTTATAATTTTCCAACTATGTTATTTCAAGTTGGGCACGGTGGACGAGTAGTTTTATATGTTCCTTGCATCTGATCCCAAAGGGTCACAGGTTCAAACCTGACCAGAGTCAATTGATTTTTTTTAGGGTGGAAAAATCCAAGGAGCAAGTCCTCTGGGAGGGACATTAAGCTGTGGGCCTGAGTCTGAAGATTTTCAGGCTCGTAAAATGTCCTTAAGCCTCAATAAAAAGGCCACTAAGCAAAATTTACTGACCTCATCATCCTAGTAATACCTTAGTTGCCTGCTAGATGTTTCATTGGGTCGGTGTGTTGATTGCACACCATTCATGACTTCTGTGGACAATGAAGCATAACTAAATTAACTTGGTCTTGTAACTCCTAACAAAGGAGAGGCTAAGGCTCAAGATTGGGCTATGCCATTACAGATTAGATATTGTTTCAATATCAAATTCATTTTCAGTAACCAACAATGCAGATGTGACATTAACAATAGAAATAAACAACTGATCTATTTAGGGCCGCATGCAAATACATTAGTCTCTACTCAAATTGCTTCCAATCACTGGTGAGCTGACTCACCGTGAGCAAGTGCAAAGATCGAATTAGCTACCCACTAACTGGTCATGCATGAAAGTCGTTGTTTTCATAATATTGGCAAGAAATTACCCAGAATTCTCAGCGACAAAACCACTTCTGTTATTTTCATCTGCTAGAAGTATGCATTTACACTTGCGTCCCGCAAATAATACCGTATACAACGACGTCTGTATCGCACAATATTACGCCGATTCTCCTGTTCTTCCAGTTGAATTCTTTGGTAGACTCTATTAAATTCCTGTTCTCCGCGTATACCGAAAACAAGATCGAAGTCTTCAAGGTCTGACATCTTGGATAAAGCAGCAAGGTTTCAAAGTACATTGGTTCCCATCGGGATTCTCACAATTTGTTTCTCTCCTAAGTCACCTCGGCAGGTAGCTTAGGGATTTCAACAATTATTATTGCATGAACAGATTTTTGAGTACGCAAAAACGTATTTGGATATAACTTTCAACAGAGAATGACTTTTACGGCCTAAAGCGTTCAAAGATTCGAGCCTTAGACAGTTGCTACCGCATGGGAATGGGATGAAAGGACTATAAATTGACTGTAGAATCTTTAAATTGGAACAGGAAGATGTCAAAGACATTGTAAAACCTAAGAATAAATAAATAAATAATTAAGACTATAACCCTTAAGAATATGAATGAAAAAGAAGCTTGTATCATGCCAACATAAGTAACAAAAGGTTGTTAGTGAATCATTATGATTATAGACCCGATTATATTTTGTTTATGTGGTATGAAATAAAGAAAATATTTTTAAATCAACACATCTCTGAACTACAAGTTAAAGGGTGTAAAAACATTTTTGAATTGTGTTAATGATACTAAGAAGTAACAGGATGCTTTTAAGTCATTTACAAAAAGAACCTGCTGCATCCTGCCCCATCTCAAGTCCTGAGAATAACAGAATAAAATGGTATGGGTATAAATCAATGAATAATTTTTTATTACTTCTTTACATCTTACCTCATGTTGAAAGAATGAATACTTGAAGGATATCAGGACAAGCAAGGGAATTTAAATTAGGAGGGAAGAGACCAAGAGATAGACTGAGATATAGATTGAAAGACAAATTAATTGGAATGCCAAGATAAGAGGAATTGAATGGATGGTAGTAATGGAAGAGGAGGCATGGAATAATCAAGATAGATGGAGACTCTCGTCCAAAACTTGACCCCTGGAACAGGGACATGAGACTAGAAAAAAAGGAAGATGAATCGATAGTTTATTTGGCCAACATTGCCTTAAGTACGAGGGTCATCCTGAAAGTTGTGAGCAACCCATTGTTAAAATTCAAATTTCAACAATGTAACAAAAACAACTGCAGGATCGTAATCTACAGACTTTATACCACAACATTGCCGTTTTGTGGCATCATAGCTTGTATCATGTGACCACACGCAATGTTTCCAAAATGGCAGACATCAATGTTTCGTTTTGTAAGCGCGCTGTCATTGAATTCCTTGTTAAAGAGGAACAATCTGCTGTTGATATTCACCAAAGACTTCAATGTGCTTACGGAGATGCCTGCATGGGTGCCAGCAGTGTTAGGAGATGGGTGAAACATTTTAAAGATGGGAACATGAGTATCAAAGATGAGCCTCGTAGCGGTCGCCCACGCTCTGCCTCCACAGATTGCAACAAGGAAAGAGTTGATGCGCTCATTAGAGACGACAGGCGTGACACAGTGCAGTGCAAGAAATGATTCACAGCTTAGGTTACCGAAAAGTTAGTGCCCGTTGGGTTCCACGTTTATTGAGTGAAGACCACAAACTTCAGAGAAGAACCATCACCAATAACCTTCTTCAGGGATTTTGAAATGAAGTTGATGATTTTTTGACGAGTATTGTGACAGGTGACGAAAGCTGGTTTCATCGCTACTAACCTGAAACAAAACGCCAGATTATGGAATGGCACCACTTTAATTCACCATCAAAGAAAAAAGCGAAGACGGTGCAATCTGTTGGGAAAGTTATGGGCAGCGTCTTCTGGGATGCGCAAGGTTGCATTCTGGTTGAATTTCATGAACCTGGACAAACCATAAATGCTGCCCGCTATATCCAGACACTTGTGAAGCTCTGTCGTTCATTGCACGACAAACGCCCTGGAAGGAAGATCATTCTGCAACACGATAACACGCGTCCTCACACTGCTCGTGCCACTGTGGAGAAGATCAGGACATTTGGGTTGGAAACTCTTCCACATCCTCCCTATAGTCCCGATTTGGCACCCTCTGACTACCATCTTTTCGGTTCTGTGAAGGAGCAGATGAGAGGCCAACGCTACGAGACGCTGGAGGATATTCGGAAAGCAGTGCATCAGTGTCTTCGAGCAGCTGGAACGGACTTCTATCATAAGGGAATTTTCAAGCTTGTAGAACGCTAGACAAAATGTGTGCAAAGAAATGGAGACTATGTTGAAAAGTAGCACAAAGGTCTGTAGATTGGTGTACTTGGTTTGTCTAAAATAAATATTATGATTGTTTAAAAAAATGTTGCTCATGACTTTCAGTATGACCCTCGTAGATCCTCTATTTTCTCCTTCCTATACGTTGTTTTCACCCAACATAAGTTTTTCAAAATAATTAAATATTTCAGTGCAAATCTTGTTTTCAAATCTCACTAAATGGCATGTTTGTTTGATTTTACAAAAAAATGACATTTCTTGTTTTCATCTGACATCATTCAAATATAAATATAAGTTTTGCATTTTAGAATATTGTTAGTTTGCAACTCTTGCTTCAAGGAACATAATGTTATTCACAACATAATTGTATCTTCGTAGCATGTCGTGTGGTATAAATACATGTAGACCTGCTGGATCTTCTTTCTGTTGACCTTCAGCAAGATGCTTTACCAAGTCATTCACCTGCAACAGAAAGTTTCACAGTTTGTGAAATGTTGTATATTCTTAATTAGATAAATATAATGTATTTGTTATAAATAGAGCTAACTGTCTCTTTACTGAATGGATTGGTTTACACAGAAGCACTTCAGACTCATATTTGGAAGATCCCAAGTTCCCACTGCTAAACTATGTAATTAGGGTTTTTTCTATGAGATTCATGAGTCATCAAAACATGCTGTATTGAATAGGTTAGAGAAATTTAAAAATGAGGATATCAGAAAAGAATTAAATGTAATATCATTAGAGGAAAGGATTCATCATTATAGAGATCAATGAACTGAATACCTAGAAAGGCTACAATCATATTCCTAGAAGAATTGAGGGACTTAGGGCAGTAACATGATAAGCCACATTCTGTTAAGAAATGTCATTTATTACAATGATAGCAAATAAATGTATTGAAATGTCCATAAAATCATTTGTAAGTGCGCCAGTGATGAGTTAAAACATATAGACACACAATGTATTAACAACACTACTGCCCAATTAGTATTTATAATTTTTTTAAACATTAAAATTCTTATATTTCAATTAATATTGGGAAGTAAACATTATGAGGTTATATCATTAATAGTGAGTGGAGAACATATTTTAATCGACTCACCTCATATATTTTCAAACTTCTTTGATACCGACGTTTTCAGACAAAATCATGTCCTTCTTCAGTCATGGCTTCCACTGATGAAATTCCGTGATTGTTGAAGTGATGTCACTAAAGAAATCAACAATCACAGAATTTCAACAGTGGAAGCCATGACTGAAGAAGGATATGATTTTGTCTGAAACCGTCGGTATCAAAGAAGTTTGAAAATGTATGAGGTGAGTCGATTAAATATGTTCTCCACTCACTATTAATTAAAATTCTTATATCTCAGAAAGAACAATATGTGGCTTATCATGTTATTGCCCTAAGCCCTTCAATTCTTTATTATCAACCTGAAGGAAGGAGAGATTTGGGAAGACCAAAGAAATGTTGGTTGGAAAATATGTGAAGCCAGAACAGGTTTAAGAGCCTGATTGAAGAAGAAGCTAAATTGGAATTTCATTACCATTTCATAGTTAAATATGGGAAATAACATTATGAGGTTCTTAATTCATAAATTAATGAGTCATTTTTTTACATCTTGCCTCATATTTTATGTTTCCTTAAACACGGGAACTAGTTTTCAAGAGAACTATCTCTCTCATTTTCAACTGACATTATGACCCTCATATTTTATGTTATGAGAGAGATGGTTCTCTTGAAAATTAGTTCCCGTGTTTAAGGAAACATAAAATATGAGGTAAGATGTAAAAAAAGACTCGTTAATTTACATATTCATTATCACTGTCCATTTTACTATTTTATCATCATGATGTGACATGCCTAGAAAACATTTGGCCAACAACCAGTTTTCTGGCAATTTCATTCACATGTGTCAAACACAGAGATGGACAATTTTCCTTCCAGCATAGAGGGGACAAGTAGTCAGCATGTAGAGTCCTCTAGCCATTATATCTAGTTTTCTCAATCTATGTATACTACTTATTGCAGCTACCGAAATTCCTTACAATGTCATTCATCATTGATTGACATTTCATAATTCATTAAATGAGCATTTTTTTGCATTTTCAGAAAACATTTCAATGCATGCAGCAGTAGATATACACAATTAAAGGTATAATCCATGATCATCAGTTCAATATGTTCAAAGGTGTTGAAGCAACTCAAAACAATATCATCATTATCATATTCCACACATGTAATTAATCTATTGTTGAGCCATTTTGGTTCCAGCTAAACAAGAGTCCATAAGACATTACATTGGACTTCCAGGTTACCATCAACTCAAAGGATGATATTGGAGCATTTCTTGTGGTGTCATATCTGCTACCATTCAATACATCATTGGCCAGCAATCAAAACCTCGTAACTCCATAATTGAAAAAAATGTCAAAAGAAAGAATAACCTTATAACTGGTTGATTTTTTAAGTCAAAATCTATTATATTTTTAAATTAGTTTCTGGAAAGTATTACACCAGAGATGTGAGTTTTTGGTTCTGAGATTAGAGCAAATGAAACCTTGCTATTCCTCCCTACCAGAGATGCGAGTTTTTGGTACAGAGGTTAATAGCTTAGGAAATGTATGGTTCCTGTAATCATTAACCACTCTAGTGGTTATGACGTGAGGGGTGCGTCATGCCTGATCCCTCCTGTAGTAGCTATGATGAGCGGGCACGTCACACCTTATGTTTAACACAGTGGCTATGACGTCTATGCGCGTTATGCTTGTTGTAAGTATGTAAAAATTCAAGACCCTACCAATCCCATGGAATTTTTTAACTATTTATTACGCAAGAAATTTATGATCATATAAGTGATGAAACAAATCGCTATGCTGAGCAGTTCCTCGAAAAAAACACATTTAATAAAAGATAGATCAAGAAGCCCATAAATGAAATGAAACGAATAGTGACAAAATAATGAATTTGCTGGCATTTTTGTTATTACAAGGGTTACACCAACAACCTGAAAAAGTTATTTTTCAAGCAGGAAAATTTTGGAAAGCCCAATATTTTTGGAACTTTTTTCAGAACGGAGATTCCACCTTCTGATTAAATTTTACATTTTGTAAATAATGAGGAGTATGATGAGGCGACATGAAGAGACTGTACAAACTCAAACAGATTTTAAATCACCTTAACAATAGATTTAGAAGTGTTTACACTCTGGATTATGATATTTCGATAGATAAGTCGATGATGTGGAAGGGAAGACTAGCTTGGAAAATGTTCATTCCTTCTGAACGTTCCCGATTTGGCATAAAATCGTTTGAATTATGCGAGGCAAAATCGGGCTACGTATGGAACTTCCTTACATATGTAGGGAAGGATACAATATTCGACCAGTCATTAAAAAATGAGGCTTATGGGTCTGAAGTTGTGTTGGAACTAATGAATCCTCTCATGTGGTATATGGTTACCATGGACATACGAGTCCTGATTTATTTGAAAAATTGTGTCAACAAGGAACTGACGCAATTGGAACTTTACGCCAAAGCAGAAAAGGTGTAAATATTGAAATAAGAGAAGCCAAGCTAAAAAGAAGGGAGAACATATATCGGCCTATCTAGCTCACTGGCACTATCGAACCTGTAGGTTCATGGCCGTGCAGACATAAGCTCTCCTCCATACATCCCTATCCTGAGCCAGTGTTTTCCAATCATCTCCTGTCTAATCTATTTCCCTCATAGTTAATGTTATTCTCCCACCTCATTTGTGGTCTGTCAACTGGGCATTTTCTCTCTGGTTTTCCTACAAGAAGCTTCCATGCATGTCTTTCATTTCCCATTTGTGCCACATGTCCTGCCCATCACAGTCTGCATGACTTAACTGTTCTCATTATATCTGGCTTCATATAAAGACCATGTAATTCACTGTTTGCAGTCTTCTCACATGTATCGGCCTACAAGGATTAATTGATGGTGATGAAGTGGAAGGATAAGAAGTACAACTCATGATGAGAAGATGGTATCTACCAAGGTTCGAGGCCAGGACGTCACAAAGCCTAAAGTTATACTCAACTACAATTTGAAAATGGAAGTTGTAGATCTTAGCGACACTCATCTTGTGAGTTATCGTAGCACAAGAAAGAGGATGAAGAAATATTACCAGAACCAATTTAGGCATTTCATAGACATATGCTGCCTGAATTCATATTTGCTCTATGTCAAATCAGAGGGCAATATAAAACGTATGAAATTTAAATTTAAATTGATCGAGAACATGATACTGAAGTATCATAAATCTGAAAACAAGTCCTCTGGTAGACCTGCAAAATTAGCACACCATCAACATCCAAACAGAAACCCTGACGTCGCTATGTCCCATACTATAAGAAAGGTGAACGGCATCAAACAATATTCGCTATGATGACTGCAATGTGGCATTATGTGCAGTGTCCTGTTTCAAGCGGTATCACACTGTCGTGGATTACTGAGGGCAAAATGGGATGAAGTTGATATTCAACAAAATAAATCTAAGAAATTGTGAGTAGAATGCAAGCAAACAGTATGTAATTACATTTTCAGGTAGAGGGACACGTCTAGCATTGTTTGTTACGATCTTATCATTTACTTTGTTACAGCCCCTCCACCCTCTTTCAAATATACTGTTGTTGTATGAGTGAAGGTCAAAAAAAAATTCTAACTGAACTTGTGTGAGGGTCAGAAAAATGTACGAAAGTGAACTAGTTTACACTGCAGTTTGTTAGGCTAAATTTGACAGTTTCTTGGAATTTATGACACCCAGCTGGATATTGAAAGACTGGGGAGAAAGTGCATTCTTACAGGTTCAGTGTTGTGCATGCTAAAGCTAAGCAGTGGTGTGCTTACATGTTCGTACAATTTATTTTTGATTATTTTTTGTCTGTTTGTTAATATTTTTATTTTTTATTTTATTTCAATTATATTTTCTTCTATCGTTAATGCATATATAGAAACTACAATATTCACATAATATAAAAATTTTTATTTGAAATAATTAAAAAACATATTAACAGAAATATTATCATTAGAAAATAAAGTTGTAATTCTTTAAAGGAATACAACATTTAAATGTCCCACTGAGGGTAGCCACTATCTGGTTTAAATGTCCCATTGAGGGAGGCGCGCTGTAAATGTGTAGCTACCACTTAACTGGTTAATAGATGTGTGCAAAATCCTCTTGAAGGTACAAAACTTTAACTTTAACAGCATGTACATGATGCCTGTTTCAAGATATAAAATAAATTCTGGCACATAAAATATTGAAAAATAATCTAAAGGTAATTGTATGTATTTCTAATTCTTTGGTACAAAGTCATTCCACAATAAAATTATATAAAACTCTTGCACTATCAACTTTCCTCTATGGAACCAAGAATTTAATTCTAAAACAAAAACAGAAATAAGTTACTTTTTCAGGAATTAAAACTATGAAGTATTATTTATTTAAGTAACATTTTATCACCTCATCTCATATTCTTCTTCAGTATCATTCTCAGTATTTTCATGACCATTATTTTGTCGATACTAAAGATGACAAAACAACAGTTGTGAAAATACTAAGGATGGAACTGAAGAAAAATATGAGGTGAGGTGATAAAATTTTACCTAAATAAAAAAAAAAGAATGAAAGTTGCTGAAATGAGATATCTGTGAAGAACCTCAAGATATAAACTTTTATACTGTACAAGGAATGACAAGATACTATGATAATTCAACCAGTGGAGGAGAAAATCTCCAAATATAAAGAGAGATAAATGGTTTCAACATGTTTCTTGAATGACGCTGTTAGGACACCTCAAGAAATCCTCTAATATCACCCACAAAGACAATAGAGAACTGGACATATACTGCAATGTCTTCTGGACTCTGTCTAGCTGGAACTGAAAGGAGGCAACAATGACCTAATTCTGCATGTGGAAAATGATATGTTTTCATTTCTTTTGTGATCAAGGAGGGAGTATTTGGCAGTTTTTTTTCATGAAATGCATTTCACATCTTGTTAATCTCCTTTCTTCTGTTTTTCCGATGCCCAAGGCCTTGCTTGCATATGTAAGAGCTGGTCGTTCAAGGGTTTTAAAGACCTTAAATCAAGTAAATCATTGTATTTGAGAAGGCTTAAAAACTAGTTTAATTATGCCCGAGATCTTGGTGAATTTGGAAATTTTAATCTTCATGCCTTCTTCTTCAATAAATAAAGGACACTGAGCAAAATGGTTTAATGTTGTGTTGTTGACAACACTAAACTATTTTAGCCAGTTTTTATCTTCTAGATATTTATTTTATTTATTAATGCAAGCTTTGCACTTACTGGCACTATTGAATCCATAGGTTTATGGCCATGCGGACATAAGCTCTCCATACTTCCCTATACTGAGTTAATTTTTCCAATCTCTTGTAAAATTCACCTCCCTCAAATCATGGTTAATGTTATCCTCCCACCTCATTCGTGCTCTACATACTGGATACTTTCCCTCTAGTTTTTCTTAGAGCTTCCAAGCCTCTTTTTCAATCCCTTTTCATGCCACATGTTTTGCCCATCTCAGTGTATGAGATTTAACTTTTTTATTATATCTGGGTTATTACCATGTTATAACAGTTAAGTCTCATAGACTGTGATGGGCAGAACATGAGGCACGAACAGGGAATGAAAGAGGAGAATTTGCAGCAGATACAAGTTAATAATCAATTTGGACTGTGACTGAAAATTTATAGCATCGTCAGAATCACTTTAATGATTGTAAAACCATACTGTGAACAGCAACAGGAAACCCTATATTACTTTTTGTAGGAAACCATAGATGAAGAAAGCATGGAGCAAAAATAAAATCATTTAACCATGTCATTAAAAATGAGTGTGAAGAAATGCTAAAATTAATTTGTATTTTTTGTTACTATGTGTTTTCATTTTCTACTTTAAACCTTAATACATTCCATTTAATTATTACCTAGTTTTCAAATCATTTGCCTAGCCTATAAGTTTAAAGCTTTATTTTTAAAACTGACAGGAAATAATACTATGAGGTTATCAAGAGATTGAATAGGTAATATATATATATTTCACCTCGTATTTTGGTCTCTCATCTGGAAAATGTTTTGGTGGACATTTCCAATATTTTCAGCCGAAAACCAATTACTGTGTTGAACCATTGGAAGTCATATACAGTAAAACTTGTTCAAAGCGGAATCGCATGGGACCAATTTTTTTTTTCCACATTAGACAACATTCCACATTATAAAAAAACAAAACAAATTAACCAGTTTTAGATTATAGAGCACCGTATATATCTTGGATTAATTGTAGTTCCGCTGCCATTGAAAAGCAAGGTATAGTATGTACGAGTGGCCTAGATGGTAACATGCGTTTCGTAAGCGTTAAAAATGTCTCTTAGGCGCTTATCCTGAAATTTAAGTATGCAGTTTCGGTTTCCACTTACAAACTATACTTTCGTCCACGTCCTTTGATTCCCCACAAATTTCATTCCACACTACATTGTGTCATCTTTTAAAACTGTCCACAACCAACCTGAGGATGCCTTGAAATCTTTATTCGCTAGGAATATAGCGACAGCTATAGCTTGACTTTGGAGGATCGGTCCGGAAATTTGGAAAATTTGTATCTTTTTCTTTATTAATTTTTTTCTCTTCATTTGATTCATTTTCTTGCATCTATTCATTCATTCATTATTTTTCCTTTGTGTTTTAAAATCTCATAAACTTGGATTTTTCCACAGTTAAATTTAGTCATTATTTCGCATAGTGAGAGTTTGTTTTTCTTTATCTTCAATCATTTTCACTTTTTCGTTTAATGACAATGATACATACAATTTAGCCATATGTATGCCATAAATTCACAATGCTATCTGTGAAAGATACGTACACAATCGGTTTCGGAACTAATTTAAGATTTTACAGTGCACTGGGTATTTGTAAGACAGATGTCATAGGCCAGATACTTGTTAAACCAACCTATATTTTGCAAAACGGGTGTGCAGTGAGACCGAAAGAAAATTCCAGATACAGGTAGAAACTCTATTTCACCTGGCGGCAGGAAACATCACTATTGTTAATTCGCCTAACGGGAATTCAATGAAGTGGAAACTAATTTATTTCTCTATCTTTCCGCCTTATAAACTACTTTCTTAAATTGTGTAGAAATATCCTTTCCTTTCCGCATTGGACAGATTTTGTTTTATACAAAATAAATACACGTAAAATTACTATTATTTTGCCTGGACCGATAAATTTGTTCACATTGGACAGATTTCAGCATTATTCACATTCTGGATTAAACGAGTTTTACTGTATTTTCTTCCTTTGATTTTGGACAGACAAACTTCACAATTTTCCCCGGGAACTTCAAAATTCATTATTTATCTCTATTTTCTTGGTGGAGATTTTTCCCTATGTCTCAAGTGAGACAGCAAAATATGAGGTGAGGTTTATATTGCAAATTCAGTCTTTCTTAGTTTAAACCTACCTTATCAGGTGGTTTGGTTTGATCATGTAGGATAAGACTGACTTTCTGGTTGAATGGCCACTGTAACAGTGGATCCCATTCACCTTCAAGGACCTGTAGAGAAGCTGTCATATGCCGACCAGTCCACTGACCAAGTCCATTCAGTCTTATTTCAACCTGTAATTTAACCACAATTTAATTGCTACATTTTTCACTAGATGGCTAGATTAAATTTCAAATCCCTACATATGTTGACAAGGATTTGATACTATTGATAGTAATTCTTCCATCAGATGGGGAGATTAAGCTTGGTGGTTCCCATGGTGATTTGCAACAGAAGTGGCTACATGCTGGTATCTCATCTCATCTTCATTATCCCTCATGCAACATACAGGGTGCAGCATAAGTCAGTTAATCCGAAAATGCAAATATATTATTTTCTGTAGCTTACAACATCTGAACTAAATACGACTACCAAAATTGTTCAAAGAGACCTCCATTGTTGTTTAAGCAATAGTGTTTGAGATTATATTCTGAAGGTCCCTTATTCAAACCACAATTTCAACCAATCTGATTTTTTTCCCTTGCAACTATGTGCAATGGTTAACTGACTTACGCCACAACCTTTATTTGTACTACACAAACACTAAAATTACACTTTTCCCCTACTCTTCTCTCATTCCTCTGTACACAATACAAATGTACATCATCTAGGTAAAGTGTTGTGCCATAATGGTGTATAAATCATCATATTAAACATTTTAGTAGGATCTGTCGCCTGTAGTTTACTCATGGTGATCTTGGTGAATCCATCAACATCATGGCCTTCCCAAATCTCTCTTTCCCTATGGTTGATATTGTAGAGATAGTTTGGGTAATCTTCCCCTTTCCATCCTCAAAACATGTTGTTTCCAATTTTGTTGATATTTTGTTATATCATTCAATATATTTTCGACTTTCAATTTTTTTCAGATATCAATATTTCTTTGATGTCTAACCTTGTGAATCCAAGAAGTGGTCTCAAAAATCTCATATGTGCTGCTTCCAATTTCTTTTTCTCTCTCTGATTCAGGAGCCAAACTTCACTTCCATATTTAAGTGCTGGTTTTGAAATAATATTATGTAATCTTAATTTGGTTTCTGTTGACAATGATTTTTCAACATTTCCTTTTATTATGCCATTTAATTTATTATATTTTTCTGATTTTATATCTGTATTCCTTTTATTTTCTGAATTTATGTTTCCAAGATAGTTAAAATTAGATACTTGTTCTATTACATGTCCATCTATTTTAATCCTTTGTATATCTTTACCCAAAATTCCCATTGAATTTGTTTTTGAAATAGATATCTTCATGTCATATTTTTGAGCTATTTTTTCACTCTTTATATTAGCATGACCTGTATCTATCTATGTAACAGAATATTTCAACGTGATTTTCACCCACTTAAAATCATTGGATCGACTTGAAACTTTGTATACTTGTAAAGGACCCGTGACAATACAATAATTTCATTTTTTTTTCTAAAATCCTGGCCAGAATCATCAGAAAATTAAAAAAAGTGTCTTTGTATCTATGTAACAGAATCTTTGAACACAATTTTCACTCATTTAGAAACATTAGATCGATTTGAAACTTTGTATACTTGTAAAGGACCCGTGACAATACAATAATTTCATATTTATTTTCTAAAATCCTGGCCAGAATCATCAGAAAATAAAAAAAAGTGTCTTTTTGTATCTATGTAACGGAATCTTTGAACATGATTTTCACCCACTTAGAAACATTGGATCGACTTGAAACTTTGTATACTTGTAAAGAACCCGTGACAATACAATAATTACATATTTTGTTTCTAAAATCCTGGCCAGAATCATCAGAAAATAAAAAAAAATTAAAACTGGTATAATAGGTTGCGGACTTGTCGACTTTATAGTCAATCGTTGTAAGAGCTCAGTTGGTAGAGCGGTGAACTCTAGTGGTATATAATTTCAGTAATCCATAGGCCACTGGTTAAAATCCGGCTGGGAGGATTTTTTTTAGAAGAGTATTACTTTTAGCTCATACTACAATAGTATCGAATTTAAAGATATTTACATTTTTATCCGTAGCGATAGCGTTCAGATCTCTATTGTTTAAGTGGTCTTTGGCCCGAGCGGTTGGCCTTGGTTTTGGAGGATGAATTCCACATTTAAACATGTTAAAAACACAGTAAACGAAAAAATAATATTATTTATTAAAATAAAACCAAACATAAAGAAATATTAGATCAACAACATATAAAACAATTTATTAAAATCAGCTGAAATCGCCACATTGTCAAACGTCAAAATACTAAAGTGTTAAAATTCAGAGAGAGAAATTATTCATTTAAAAGTTTCACTTTGTTCATTATTCTAAGTTCTTTGGACCATTTGGTCCTTTAATTGATTCTATGTCTGAAAAATGACCAAAAGGATGATAATAGATAACGGTTCATATTTACCCATGTAGAGCTTGTCGAGCTGCGCCCCTCTGCAGGGGGACCGCGTTCGGTCCCCGCCGTCGTTCTGCCTTCGTTAAAAAAATCGCGAATATTTATATGATAAATTTTAAGTTTCTAATTGGGGAAATTTTGGTGGAAAGTTCATGTTCTAGTTTGAAACCTTCATCTATGTCAAAATGGAAAGCTTTGTTCCACTTTCACTTCTTGCACTCACATTAATCTTATCTAATGTGGTCATCTTTCTGACTAAACAAATCTGGAATCTGTGACATTGGTTTTTATCCAGGATATAGAAACATTATGGCTTTTTACTAGCGTTTTTTTATATTATATGAGTATGACTAATATGTTTTTTTGTGCGGCTATTTATTCCCCACTCTCTGATATAATACACATGTATATGTGTCTATCCTTTATCGGCTTTTTTATAGTATTTTATTATTATGGCAGTTAGGCCCTAGTGTAGGCATAACAGATTTTTACATTTTCTTCTTAGAGACTTTACTTTTACCAATATCTGTTTATTATCAAATGTATTAATTGATATAGAGCACCCCATGCTTTTGATGGTAAAATTATTTTCTTTTTGTTGATAACTCTAGTTTTATTCTATATGTGTTGAAGATGATTTTTTTTGTTGACCACTTTAATTTTATCCCAAGCGTGTTGGAAATTAAAATTATTTTTCATTTTTTTAGTTCAGTTTTTTTAAAACTATTATTTATATTTAATCCATAAGAAGCTTCCTGTAATTCGTCTTCAAATGTTGATATCTTGATTTGATCATCAGCATAAAGAATTGTTTTAATTACTTGATTTATAATTCTTCTTCTTCATCCAACTAAGTCTTAGGACTAAAGGCCTGTTACGATCTCACTGATGAATTTTGTATCCAGTGTTTTCTTGGATGACCCAGAGATCTCTTCTCTGGTGGACAATAACAAAGCATGGCCTTGGAAACTCTATCTGAACTCATTTGTCGCAAATGATTGATTTATAAATATATCACATTAATGCCCAGCATGAAAATTGCAGCCCTCCATGGTATCTTTACCTTGTCGTGGTGGAGTGGCTTGCGTGCTTAAATGATCCTGAGAGCTATGCCGGCGGTAGCATTGCTGCCGGTAGGGTTACCCATGCCGGACTGGTCGAAGGTGATACAGCCAGACGAAAAAAGTACCTTGGTCGAAAGAGTGACGATCTTTCACCGTAAAAATAGAACCGTCAAGAAATGCGGACATGGGTTCAACTGGGGTAAAATTTTCCGGAGGTCAAATAGTCCCCTATTCGGTTCTCCGGGCGGGGACTACTTCAGGTAACCCATGCCAAAGGCTCAAACACAGGGACATGTTCCTAGGAACATGGAATGTTAGGACTTTATACAATAGCGGGGCACTAGAGATATTAACGCGGGAATTGGATAAATCGCCCTTGGATATAGTCGCTTTACAGGAAGTTAGGTGGCCAGGAGAAGGTAGTCAGGAATCAGGAAGCTTTGCATTATACTACGGGGGTGCAGAAAGACCTGCATTTGGAACGGGTTTTTTAGTCAGAAGGAGGATCCTATCTGCTATCCGAGATATTAAGTTTGTTAGTGATAGGATATCATACATAATTCTAAAGGGTAAACGACATGATTTTATAATTGTAAATGTACATGCCCCCACAGAAGATAAAGATGACAAGATCAAGGATGAGTTCTATGAAGAATTAGAATGCTTATTTGATAGCCTTTCACGATATCATATGAAAATTGTCTTAGGAGATTTTAATGCAAAAGTGGGGCGGGAAGATATATTCAAACCAACAATAGGCAAATTCAGTCTTCATGAAGATAGTAACGACAACGGGGTTAGATTAGTCACATTTGCCACATCAAAGAATCTCATTGTTAAGAGCACAACATTTCAGCATAAGGATATTCATAAATACACCTGGACGTCCCCAGATGGAGAAACTCGGAACCAGATAGATCATGTATTAGTGGATAAACGCTGGCACAGTAGCATCATTGATGTTAGATCAGTTAGAGGGACAGACTGCAATTCGGATCATCATCTGGTCAGAGTGAAAATCAGACAACGGCTATCGCTTATGAGAGGAACAAACGCTAAAGATGATTCTGTAAAATTTGAATTAAAAAACTTGAAAAATGATGAAATGCGGCAAGAATACCAAATCAAAATTGCTAATAGATTTGAAGTACTGGAATCTTCAGATGACAATGTGGCAAACGAAGAAGAAACTGATATAAATAAAGAATGGGAGGCTATAAGAGATACTATTAAATTGTCAGCATCAGAAAGCATTGGTTGTTTAAAAAAGAGGCAAAACAAGAAATGGTTTGATGAGGAATGTGCCGACATTGTAAAGAAAAGAAAGCTAGCAAAAATGAAATGGTTACACGAGCCAAATGAGGTAAATTTAGAGCAATTGGGTAGTGTTAGACGGGAAACCACCAAGTTACTAAAGAGTAAAAAGAGGGAATATTTGAGAGAGAAGATTAATGATCTTGAAATGAATGCAAAAAATAGGAACATTAGAGAATTATATCAGGGAATTAGTATAGAGAAGAAAGGGTTTCAGGCTAGAACAAACATAATTCGGAATGAAAATGGGGATATGATTGCAGATTCCAGGAGTATATTAAATAGATGGAAAAGTTACTTTAATCAGCTATTAAATGTACATACAGAACAGGACATTGAGGAGGATAAGTTACAGACAGCAGAAATGCTAGTCGCAGAGCCAAGTGCATTAGAGGTTGAAATGGCGATTGAAAAATTGAAGATGTATAAAGCATCAGGTTCAGATGAGATCCCAGCAGAACTGATAAAATCAGGGGGAGAAAAATTGATGGACAAGATACGCTGGTTGCTTAGTATGATTTGGGAAAAAGAAGCTCTTCCAGATGAATGGAAGGAATCAATTATCGTACCAATTTATAAGAAAGGAGATAAAACTGATTGCAACAACTATAGGGGCATCTCATTACTTTCAACTTCGTACAAAATTCTAACAAATATATTAGTAAGCAGACTTACTCCCTATATTGATGACATTCTAGGAGATCATCAATGTGCATTTAGAAGAAACAGGTCTACAACAGATCAGATTTTTAGTATAAGACAGATTTTAGAAAAGAAATGGGAATATAATGGTACTGTACATCAACTATATGTAGACTTCAAAAAAGCATATGATTCAATTAAGAGGGAGAAGTTATATAGTATCCTGCTGGAGTTCGGAATTCCTAAAAAGTTAGTTAGACTTATACGAATGTGTCTAAATGGCACAAAGAGTAGGGTGCGTGTAGGCAAACAGTTTTCAGACACTTTTGAAATCCAGAATGGGTTGAAGCAAGGAGATGCACTATCTCCTCTACTATTTAATTTTGTACTAGAGCATGCCATTAAATCTTTAGAGAATGAGGAAGGCTTACAACTCAATGGTATTAATAAGCTGTTAGTTTATGCTGATGATGTAGTACTACTGGCCGATAGCGAGGAGATACTAAAGGCCAACACGCACACACTATTGAGTAACACTAAGAAATTAGGACTGGAAGTAAATATCAGTAAAACTAAATATATGGTCACACGTAGAAATTCATTATATAATGGAAATGGACAGCTAATGACAAATGAGGGAAATTTTGAGGAAGTGGCTGAATTCAAATACCTAGGAACAATAATCACAAATAGGAATGAGATGCACAAAGAAATTAAACATAGGCTCAATTCTGGAAATGCATGCTATTATGCATTGCAGAGACTCTTGATGTCCCAACTCCTTTCAAAAAACGTTAAGCTGAAAATATATAAAACTATTATTCTACCAGTTATATTATATGGGTGCGAAACATGGACTCTTACTTTAAGGGAGGAAAGGAGATTACGAGTATTTGAGAATAAAGTTCTTAGGAAAATTTTTGGACCAAAGAGAGATGAACAGACAGGTGAATGGAGAAGACTACATAACAATGAACTACATGGTCTTTATAGGAAGCCAGATATAATAAGAACAGTTAAGTCTCGTAGACTGCGATGGGCAGGACATGTTGCGCGTATGGGGAATGAAAGACTTGCATGGAAGCTTCTTGTAGGAAAGCCAGAGGGAAAACGCCCAGTTGGTAGACCAAGAATGAGGTGGGAGAATAACATTAACTATGATTTGAGGGAAGTAGATTATACAGGGAATGATTGGAAAGCATTAACTCAGGATAGGGATGTATGGAGAGCTTATGTCCGTGCGGCCATGAACCTACGGGTTCGATAGTGCCAGTGAGTAAGTAAGTAAGTATGAAAATTGCAGTGGGTGGCATTGGAATATGCATATTTTCAAAATTAAAGTATTTCTTGGTATCATATATATTTTTGAATGGAATTATTTGATCCAAGATAATTTATAATAATTTTATACTGTGAATTTAATTTTATTAATTTGTGATTAAACCTTACCCTGAGTTTGTATCCATATTGTGAACTGTAGAACACAGGACTATGTAGAACTGTGTCATTCTCCTTTGCATCAGCCATCTTCTCTTCAAAATCTGATATCTTCCATAGGACATTTCCTGAAATAACCAAATAGTCGATTACACATGCCATTTATTTACTTGATTTTTCTGTGTTGTCAATTTAGAAATTCTTGTGCTCTATCTTACTAATTTAAGATTCTTAAGTGCAAAATTTTAAACAACAAGCTCCACCTCCATATACTTCAGATATAGTATATAAAGATGGAGCTTGTTGTTTTTCTTTTTAGTAGCATTTTTATTTTGATGTGATCACCTGTTCAAGGGCAAAATACATGTTGGGATCAATTTGAATATGTTTCTTGTCTTGTTTTATCACTCTTGCCAGTATCTGTAATTTTAATTTGACAACTTTGCATTCCAGATATTTTGCTGATTCTTTTAGCAAAATTACTACTAAGGTAAATTGTTTTATTTTTTATATAAATTATTTACTTGGATTAAATATTGGTTGAAGTTTTATTCAAATTTTTGAATTTACTGAATTAAAATGACTATAAACAATTATATTACAAGTGTAAGGAAATTAGATTTAAATAAATTCTGAGAAAAAATAGATTTGTAAGACTCCTGTAATATAGTCCTACACTGGACATTTATTTGTATGTATCCATTGTCTCGTTGCTACTGAGAATACACCAGTGAATATTACATAATTGAGTTAGAAATTTTTTACAACTCACTTCTTAAAAATATGTATTTCTCACCTGACTTGTTTGAAAGGCAAACATCTCCATCATCAGGTAAACTCCAACTGTTGAAATTCTTTTGATCTATGGAGTCATCATTACCAGCAGTCCATCTGCCACCTGATGTGGGTTGAATGAACTTTGAGATAATATCTTGCTTGCTGGAAACTTCAAAATTCATGGACCTGTATTTGTTCTTCTGAATGTATATATTTTTCTCAAACTAATAGTTCAGTAGATTTCTCTAAATGTTTTAATAGTTTAGTTTCTTTTCCATTTACATAATTCTGTATCAAATTATAAGCTGGAATCACTAATTTTTCAATATTACCATTTTTAATATTTGTAAAGAATTGTTTCATATGAGTATCTAAATTTCTTTTAGTTCTTCCTATGTACACTTTATACAGGTTATTACAGTTTTAATTTGGTAAATTCCAGTTTTCTTTTTATTTTTGTTTTTAGAATATTATGCAGGGTGAATTTTTTTATGAGTGACTATTGAATTTGCTAAATATTTTCTAAAATGTTTTGTGTGTTTCAGAATGGTAAGTAAATTTCTTGAATTATTTTTCTTTCTTCTTATTATTAGTTCGTAGGATGATGTATTTTCTCAATTTTTTTTTTGTCTGAACAAAAACAATTGAAAGAATGCACCATCCTACAAACTAACAGTAAAAAGAAAGAAAAACAATTCAAGAAATGTACTTACCATCTTGAAAAACACAAAAAAAATTATAAAATGTGTAGCAAATTCAATATTTACAGAGTGATTCAGAAATATGGCTATATGTTTGATCATATTTTGTGACGAAAATATTATTATTAAAGGAAATATGATGTTATCATTGGAAAGGGAATCCTTTAAATTACAACAATAGAACAAAACAAAACAAATCACTGCTCATGTGTAGCTTGGCGGGTTGATTTTGTGAGCTAGCGTCGAAAGCCTCCACAATTCTCTTCGTTGTTTCTGCATCCGTGCTAATGCGAGGCCTTCCAGGAGGTTTGATTTTCTGCATCCTTTCCGTTTCCAGCAGTCGTTTTCTCCACTTCCCCACAGTCGACAGCTGCAATGCTACGTTAAACTCACATCTTGCCCGTCTTGCGGCCTCACGATCATTAGCATACATTATTGCCCATGTAGCATTTGTAATTTGCTGTTGCATATTCAACATCATTTTAACTAATGATGTAAGTTCTATATTGTTTTGTTTTATTCCATTGTTGTAATTTGAATAATTGCCTTTTCAACGGTAATTTCATATTTCCTGTAATGGTAATATTTTCATCACACAACCACAATGCGATCAAACGTATAGCCATATTTATGATTCACCCCGTACATTTGCACCCATAAAACAATTCAGCCTGGTTAATAATCTAAAAACAAATAAGAAAAATAAAACCGTAAATATGGAATTAACCAAATTAGTTCTAGTAACTGCAATAAATTATATACAGGAAACACTTAAAGAAATTAGATGCTCATATGAAAGAACACTTAAAATAATATTAGTCATGTGATGAAAGCATGTTTTTATGAGATGAGGTGTAAAAAATCCAAACTCAATTATGTAATATTGATAATTTGCCTTATAGTGTTACTTCCCATTAGAATTTTTATTAAATACACAAGTGAGTTGAGAAACACTGAAATAAGGTGACCAGACAATATTATCTTAATTTTAGAGTAATGGTTACTTACCAATAGTAGTAATATTATTACTTCGAGTTCGTTTGACTATTGCTTCATCAAACTCTTTCACCCACTGTTTCAATTGAGCAAGTTCCTTTGATTTATCCTGTGATGTCTTATTAATTGATTCAATTTGCTCTTTTATATTGCGAACTTCGGCTAATTGTTCTGCCCATAAACCACTTATCATAACATTTTCATTTGCAAGAAATTCACTAAATTCATCCAATATGTTTAGAATATTTTGCAATATCATTCCTAAGTTCCTCAATTTCACTATTTTGCTGATCAACTAATTGTTTGCAATCATTTTCTTGCCTTTTGCACTGATCTTCTAATTTATTTCTTTCACCTTTGTCTTCTGTTCTCCAGAGCTCAATACTATAACATAGATCTTCTAATTTTGCAGCCTCCATCTTGAGCTCTGCTGCCCGTAATCTCTGTTGTCTTTCAAGAGTGATTTCTTCCAACATTTTGTTAACTTCATCTTCGTGGCCAAATTTCCAAGCTTCATTTCTATCAGTGTATTCTTGTAATCTCTCATTTAGATCAACAATCTGTTGACTTAAAAGAATTGATTTTTCAGTTTCATATGCTAATTGCTGCTCTAATTGATAGCACCTTTGTTTTTCTTCTAAGAGAGATTCTTTTAACAGCAAAACTTCTTCTTTTAGCTCATGAAACTGTATAAGTGTTACCTGAAAGAACATTTTACACATTCTATTTCAAATTTAAATATAAATGGACACTGCATATATTAAGGAAATTGTTAGCAATAGTACTAGTTTATTTAACAACAGATGTTATTAACATTTCAATTGGAAGCTGGGGTGTGAAAAGGCGGACAAAATTTACTAAGAGGATTCTTGTTTCAATTTTGAAGTTATTTTAAATGGCATGTATATCTATAATATGGTACCATGCATGGGCGTAGCCAGCATTGGATTTAGGGGGGTGCAATTGTTTTTTTCGATACATCTTCCGGGTACAAACGAATAAATAAAAAATACAAAATATTACCTTTCTTTTTAAACTAACCTCAATATATTTTGGAAGAAAACTACAGCACTATTGAAGAGGAAATATGAAGAATAATAGTGAAATAATTGCAGAATTTTTAGGCTATGGCGAATTGAATTTGTCAAGATTACTTCTTAATTTTTATACTTAATTTATTGAAACTATTAGCTATATTTTAGCTACTAATAAAGTTCAACTACACACACAGTTTGACTCGCCTTTTCATTTGAGAACATTTTTTAAGTATGCTTTGTTTCATTATTATCATTTTTAACAAGTTTTTGTGCAGATTGAGCATACACAGGCAATTAAGGCAATTTTCTATCATTGTAGAGCGGCACCATGTCTTCACTCTTTTTAGGGCACTAAACATGCGTTCAATCGACACTGTAGTGCGTGGTAAAGACAGGCGTATTACAATTGCTTTTTTGAAGGAGGGGAAAAAACCACACTCGCCCACGTTGTTAACGAAATCACCTTCTTTATCCTTGTCACCGTTTCATCCATATACGGTGCGATAGTTCAATTTCGGTGGACCCTCGATTGTATAAGACTCTGAAATTTTGTTTGCATTGCTTGGGCATCTTTCAGAGATGTTTTTAGGTTCTTAGGGTGCAGCATTTTTAGTTGAAAATATGTTTGATAAAGCTGTGTGAAGGGAATAAAGTAGGGATTTAAGATGCTACCTTAAAGTAATCTTTGGGATTACATTGTAGATTAGCTCGATGTGTCTGCTTATTGGATATTCTTGGTAGTGTAATTTCTACACCTAACTCTGAAGCAATAGTCTCCATCTCTTTCATGATGCCTTCAGATATCTCATAATCTTTTTTGCGATGATCTATTACCATGTTTTTAATGATTTCAACATGGGCTGTGCATTTAATTAAATCTAAAGCCACGGCTTGCAGTGAATTAATGACAGTTCCAAATAACTAGAATATTTTGCTATCAAGCACAAACAAAAGACTTGTTTATATATTTTATAAGTGATCAAAATTTAAAAATACTGTGAATTTAAAATTGGGAAAGCTCTGTAAATAATGGGTATCATTGAATAAGTCCAGCCATAATTGCAACTACCACTGAAAGTACTTCTATTTGCGGCAAAATGCAACTGATCAGCTTGTTTTCGACTTGGTGTGTTTCTTTCTACAGCAAATTCCAAAAAGTGTTTCTTACATATCCCAATACTTTTTATATTATTGTGACCAACAGGTTTCACAGAGCATAGGGATGTTTGTGACGTGCTGTCTTCTCAACGGCGACTCTCGAAAAAAAGTTTATAATATCCTTAATTGTAGCTATCATGTTTCTCACTTCAGGCACACTACTCAAATCATTTACCACAAAAATGAATTTGTGGCTCGCGCAGTGGAAGTAAATACCTTTGGGAAAAAAACTCGCGCAGACGTTTCTGGACCCGTTATCTTTTACTGCCATTGTTGAGCAGCCGTCGTAGCGCTGGCCGACACATTTGTGTGGGTCAATGTCCATCTCTTTAAAAAAAAAAACTCAATTTCTGCAGCAATTGACTGGGCGCCCATTCATTTTAGTTTAACAAAGTCCAACAATTCTTCTCGAGTTTTATTCAGTTTCTCATCAAAAAACCGCACACCAATGGGCAATTGCTCCTTTCCAGAAATGTCACATCTTTTATCAGCTAAAACACTGTAAGCGCTGGTATTTTTAGATCACCCGCAATAATTTTCTTTGCCTCAAGTCACATAATTCAATCAATTCATTTTTAATTTGTGGAGAAAGGTAGACAGCATTCTTGGCATTTAAATGAGGTTATAAGCTTATATCACTGGCATCAATACTGCACTGAGTCAAATCCCTGAAGACGCCTTCGTCCAGTGTTTTAACCCCTTAAATGTAAGTCATGCAAGCCACAGAAGATAATTGTATCCAAGATGGAAGACAAATATTTTAAGTTATCCACCGCAATCTTCTTATAGCAAATTTTGAGTTTTTGGCTAGCAGGGCCTCACTTAAAAACAAGCGTGCTGACTGCACAGTTTCCACATGCCAGTGGCACTCATAAATTTTTTTGACGAATTCATGTATTTTGAAAAACTTCTGGAAGGACCTTACTAATAATGACCCTTTAATGTCCTTCACAATATGTGGGGAGAATATAACACAATATATACAGAGTGCACCTTTGAGTCTTGCGGAATACTTTAGCCAGGATGAATACTGTTAGATCCTACAATGCTAGAATTTCTGCGTTTTAAATGTTCAGCATATTTGCTAAAATTGTAGCTTTCAGGTGGACTCCAGCAGTTTGTCAGAATTTTCATTTTATCTTCTTTACTCATTATCTCTGTTCTCCCGAACCAGTTGCCAATATCATTAGTGGGTAAATGGTGGGTATATTTTCTTCGGATGTGATGAATTCTAAACTATCCGAGGAAAAAATAATTTTGCAATGATACAACTTGTGTAGATACTTACCAAAGAATTTTCTTATATCCATTTTTACGCGTAGTTGAACATTAAAGCATGAGTCTAGAACCTTTGAGTAAAGAATATGTCAATTGGATAATTATTTGAGCCTAACGAACGTACTAGAAAATATGAGAACCTTTGACCAATCATAGTAAGTGGGCGTTGGCCAATATTGTATTGTATTGTAAGCCTATGTTTTCCGTTTACAGAGATTTAGGCGCTCTCCCCCTACAGGGAAGAATTTGAACCATACTAATTTAGTTATACTTGTTTTCGTATAGATGTCATTTTGAGTGGTCCATGGTCAGCGTTCCGCCTCATACTGACATCTAGGAAACCAAGGTAGTACTAGGACGGGAAAATTCGGTAAATTTTGCTTAGAGGCCTTTTCATTCGGGCTTAAGGATATTTTACGAGCCTGAAAATCTTCAGACTCGGGACCCACGGCTTAAAGTCCCTCCCGGAGGACTTGCTCCTTAGATTTTTCCATCCTAAAAAATCCATCGACCACGGCCGGGTTTGAACCTGCGACCCTCGGGACCAGAGGCAAGGAGCATAACCACTAGTCCACCACGGCCGACTGTTGGCCAATATAAGGCTGTAAAAAAAGGCATTCATTACAGAATATTTTTTTTGAGGAAGTAAACCCAATGGGTACAACTAGGGCATGACTCACACCCAGTCCCAAGGTTGAGATTTTTTAAAAATATTGTACCCTGCCGGGATTCAAACCCGGGTCACCAGAGTGGAAGGTAGGGACTCTACCGACTACACCACAGCGACATTACATAATTATGTGCAGCTAAATAAGAGTCAAGGTAAGGTAAAGCTTCTACAAGCGTCTAGGCGTCGAAAACAAAGTCTGGAACTCAGCTGAAATTTGAGAAGTGAATGATCTGTAGCCATTCATAATAGAGGTCTAGAATTTTCTGGCATACTGGTGATGCTTATGTCCACTGGGACAGGTACTTGATAAATTAATATATCACATTGATGGGGTTTGGCAGGCGTAATTTTATTCTTTTTATGTTTTACATTGATTTTTAACATTTATACCTAATTTCGGATAGAAAAAATCTTATTCTGTCTAGTGTTAATTGGTCGAAAATCAAGGGGGGTGCAAGCGCATGCCCCTGCACCCACCTCGCTACGCCCATGGTACCATGCCTTTACATTGATTCTGAAGGAAGCCATATTCAGAATTTTTATTTCCTTTAAAAATACATCGGCCCTGCGCAAACTACAGAACCAGTGGCAAACATGGTAATCACTAGTTCATCAGACTTTTCTAAAGAATAATCCCACTGTGATATGATGTAATAATTTATTTTGGATTGTGAAGTTTATCTCAATTTATTTAAAATTTATTTTCTGTTAATATCAAGAATTTCATTATTTATTCTTAGAATTTTATTTACCTTATCATGAACAATTAAATTTATTAGATTGAATGAGAAGTTGTGACAGATGTATTCTCTTCAGCTTAACTTTGGTCATGTGAACATAATGATGGGAATCTAACTAGAGTTTTCAATGCCATACAGTTATAAAATTATGTTGTAGGTTAGAAAATTACATTTTATTAACTTTATTTCACATCTGCTAACAAAAATATTATGTGAACAGGCTCGTATGGATGTGGATGCAAGGATCCTTGATTCTTAGACAAAAGTTGACTAAGAATCAAATTAATCGTGAATTCTTCTTACCTCATACTTCTATGTTTTTTTAAACACAGCACCGCAGTATTGGCGACCATTGTCGCCATCATCAGCTGATCATTTGATTCTTATCAATAAAACCTCATAATGTTAAAAATTCCCAAAGTTATTATATTAAAAGGTGACTACCTTATACTCTTGCTCACTGTAGCTCCTGTAAAGTTCTCACTTCATAGGAAACTGAATAGTTCTCAGAACTGTCTGTATATGAATGAGTTTACTTACAAGTATCTCTTCCCCTTCATTGCCTGGGATTGAATCTGGGCTATCCAGGCCATTGTTAGGATAATTTATTTGGATAAAGTTTCCAACAACTACCGCTAAAATGTTTCTAATTCCGAGGCAGACACCACGCGCATGTGCCAGATGAAAGTGGATACAATATTTAATCACACAATGCTGCCAACATACACAATGATTATTTAACTTTTGCAGGGAAAAAAACACTGAGGTTTAATTTAAGAATTAAATTAATATTTTTATTACCTCACCTCATATCCTTTTTCTTGTAGACTGCAGTTTTGGAGCTATATCTCCATCATCAGTAGCCTCTCGTCGATCGGTGTTATGTCATTTCTTTTATACACAATGTTTTTAGCCTAAAATAACCTAAAAGCTAACCCAATGCAATTTAAGTACTCTAACCTGCAAAGGAATGTAATGCCCAAAAACAGGCAGTGTAAATACTCGTAGTTGTCTTATTGAGTCTGTGTGTTGACCATATGCCACTCATGACATCTTTGGAAAATAAGGTCTGTTACCTCCTAACAAACATAAATGGGGAATGAAAGACGTGCATGGAAGCTTCATGTAGGAAACCAGAGGGAAAACTCCCAGTGGTAGACCAAGAATGAGGTGGGAGAATAACATTAACTATGATTTGAGGAAGTAGATTATACAGGGAATGATTGGAAAGCATTAGCTCAAGATAGGGGTATATGGAGAGCTTATGTCCATGCAGCCATGAACCTATGGGATTGATAGTGCCAGTGAGTAAGTAACCTCCTAACAAAGGAGAGGCTATGGCTCAACACTGGGCTATGCCATTATAGATAGATAGAAATACTCGTAAGTTTTGAAGTATATGTTGGCTGCATTCAAACAAAGAAAATGGTTGGAAAAACAGTATGACTGTATGTACTGTTAAATATTCCATTAAAATATAATGGAAAAATATTTAGAAAATGTTCAAAATAGGTTTTAAGTGATAGTTGATATTAAGAAAAATATTAATCCGTGAAAGTAAAATGAGATTAGAATGTGTGTAAGGTGTTGCAGTAGTTGTTGGAAACTTGAGCCATCTATTTATTAGTAAATACAATAAATTCAAACATTGGAAAATGGGTAAGTACTTTTGATCTATTTAGCAGATTTTATATACTGAAAATGAACTAGCTACATTATGCCATATTTATAGTTGGCGAAAATAATTGATCATTTCCAGTGGCGAATACAACTACAGGTTACAAAGTAACTAAATATAA
Source organism: Diploptera punctata (assembly GCA_030220185.1). Lineage (NCBI taxonomy): Eukaryota > Metazoa > Arthropoda > Insecta > Blattodea > Blaberidae > Diploptera > Diploptera punctata. Next base: position 435,044 of record JASPKZ010003049.1, on the reverse strand, counting down.
TGAACAAATCAAGTATTGGTAGAGTAAAATGTCAGTCTTGCTCCTTGGAAAACAGAAGATATATTAATTGGACTATTACATATATAGTCCTGCGCTTAGCCGAGTGGTTAAGGCAAGAAGCCTTTACACAGAGCTACGGGATTTGTGTTGCTTCGAGTCCCCATGGGGGAAGAAATGTTCTAATGGAATTTCGCGGCCAGTATGGGACTGGGCTTCACCCAGCATCGTGAGGCATTTGGGTAGCTACAATTAGTAGCGGCTCCAGGTTGAGAAGACCAGCTATAACAGCTGGGGGACCAGGCATGCTGACCACATGTCATCCCTACACTGGCTAGATGATTATCTACCTCTGTGATTAACACATGTGGATGTGAGGCCAGCAGCCGGCTGGTAGACCAAAGGCGTTCTAGGCCTGTTGTGCTTGGAGGGGGAAAAAAAAGTATACATTTCTATCTCTTTACTGTGGAGTGACTCTACCTTTCCATAAATTGTTAAGGACATATTTTTTAAATCTATATATTACCCAAGCATTAGACATGCAAAATATTTATTTAATTTCCTGGAAGATGTAGCCTATATGAGTACCTGTGGTAACAAACTGTTTCGAGCATTGCCTTCAGAATTTTGTAACCGCTGATTGAGTTTCTTGAATTCAACTTTCCATTCTGCTTCAGCACGAATACGTTCATTCTCTTCATTCAGTATGGCTTTCTTTATTACCATTAGAGCAGCTACTACTTTGTCATTCCATTCCTGAAAGGTGCCTTCTTGCTGTAATATTACAAAATAAACATTTTAATTTATAAATAAGGTGAGTCTATTCGGTATATTTTTGGGTGTGATTATATTTCTTTTGGATTTATTTTATTAAGATTATGGATTTGTGTTATAATAATTCTTGCTAGAGAGTCAGTATTTCGGGCAAGTTATTTTGGTGGCCTTTTTGTATTTATAATTCTGTAGAAAAATAAAATAAAACCAAAAATGTTTAAATATCGTAATGAATCTTATGTCATAAATTAATGTGTTCTTTGGGACATGTTTCAGTATGCTTGTATATTATTTTCAGCTTAGTCAGACTGAAGATAATATGCAAGATACTGAAACATGTACAAAAGAACACATCAACAGCTTAGTCAGACTGAAGATAATATGCAAGATACTGAAACATGTACAAAAGAACACATCAATTTATGACGTCAAATGAGCAGGCTCACCTTATTTATTAAGAAGAACTTCATAATGTTACTTCCTATTGTATTTTATTAACTTATATTTATATCTGTATGTTGTGTGAAGGGGGCACGCCGTAGCGTAGTGGTTAAGGCACTGCGCTACAAGCCGGAAGGACGAGGGTTCAAGTCCCGGTGGGATTTTTAAACTGACCCAAACCTTCTGGCGGCACTATGGCCCTGGGGTCAACTCAGCCTCTAACGGAAATGAGTACCAGACGCTTGTTCTGGGGTAAAGGCGGCCGTCATGCAGGGCTGACATCAAGTGCCGATTGTCTAGAAATAGTGGGAGCCTTAACCTCCTACTACCCCAAGGGCCTCCTGAGGCCTGTAGTGGGAATACTTTACTTACTTTATGTTGTGTGAAGGATATGTTTATAAAACTAATTATAGTAATGTCATGAGATTCATATAAAATTTAAATATATATATATGGATAAGCTCAAATTCTCTGCTTTGGATCTTTCTGTTCCTTTCCTAATGCATTCAAGGTTGCTAACTATAGGGAGGGCACAATTTATAAATATTCCCTTGGTATAATTAATAAGTTTATTCAGACTGCGGTTTGAACCCTGGACCTATCGCTTTCTATGTGAATGCTCTACCAACTGAGCTATCTGAGAAACTCCAATCTAGCCCAAGGGCAGGTCTTTCACTGCAATCATATCATTTTCATGCTATGCTTTGCAGCTTTACTAAGGAATTATAGGTACGGTAGCTTTCCGCACTGGTGAGGGATGATAATGATAAGGATGATGATGATGTCCGGATGATTTTTGGAGACAGTTGGGCCCTAAGTTTCCTGTTATTTGTCTTATAGGTGAGGAAAAACCCCGAAAAAATCCTGACCCAGGAGCCTGTCCTGACCTGGAATCGAACCTGGGCCTGCTGCATGACAAGGCAACACCCTACCTTGAGACCACAGCAGTGGACTTTTTCTCTTATATACACTGTTAATTCCCGAGCACCAAATGCTACGAAACCATTGCTTTGATCTTGCAAATGGCGGCATCTTATTAAGAAAACATCTTTATTATCAAAGTTTGTATCAATTTTGTTTTTCTGTTTAATGTACCAATAATTGATGTATAAAAATTCATATTGAATTAAAATGGTGTAATTTGACTTTCAGCACTCATAGTGTAATTAGTGGATCTTTGGACTTCTGACAGCTGCAACTGGAATAGGGGAAGGGTACCATGTTACCACTCATACATGGAGTGATTTTGGAGGACCATGGCATAGTTGGTTAAAGCTATACACTACAAGCCAGAAGGTTGAAGGTTCCACTCCTGATGGGGTTGAAATTTTAATCTTGCCTAAAATCTTCTGATGGCATCATGGGACTGCAGTTGATTCAGCTTCTAAGTAAAATAAGTACTAGATGCATGTTAAGGGGGTTGTCATATAGGGCTGACAATCCAGCTGACATCTCTTGCTGATAGTCTGCAAAAGTGGGAGCCTTAACTCCTACTACTCCATGCATCTCTGAAGCCCTATAGGGGGATCATTTTACATTTTTTTTAACCTACTTTAAAAAATTGAAATAAAAATTACTCTGACATAGAAAATATAGTAGCTGTTCAGCAAAACATTTGTTATAATACTAAGTCTAATGTATGGTGTATGGCTGTATTAACAAAATCAGAATACTGGTAATGCAGTAACATATTGAAAATATTCACCTGACTGTTATATTGAAAATCTTGTCTTGATGGAATTGGATTAAAGTCCAAAGTCTGTAAGCTTGTAGCAGAATGTAAAGGTGCAACTTGCAAAGTTCCTGTTGGTCTCCTTAAATTCATGCATTCATTTTCCAGATGTTTCTGCATGTCTTGTCTTTCCACAGTTACACCACATTTGTTTGGACATCCCTCAAGAACTAAATCACATTGTTTCATGTGGGCCTAAAATGTTGATAATCAAATTGTTCATATTAAAAGAATGGACATTTTATTAAATAAACTAAATGGCCTAGAAAAAAACTCTATCATTGCAAATCTACAAAGATCTTCAAAATAATGCACAAACAATTAAAGTGGTTATTTGTAGTCAGATTATAAGAGTAAACAGACTAAAAAGTGTAGGATTGAGATCTACAATTCCTTTTCAAGCCCCTGCCGTAGCTGAGTGGTTAAGGCAAAAAGCCTTTGCACACAGAGCTATGGGACTTGTGCTGGTTCAAGTCCCCATGGGGAAGAAATTTTCTCATGGAATTTCAGCCAGTATGGGACTGGTGCTCACCCAGCGTTGTGAGGCATTTGGGTACCTATAATAGCCTCAGTAGCGACTCCAGGTTGAGAAGACCAACTATAATGGCTGGGGGACCCAACATGCTAACCACATGTCACCCCTACACTAGCTAGATGATCGTCTACCTCTGTGATTAATCCATGTAGATGTGAGACCTGCAGCCGGCTGGTAGGCCAAGGGCCTGTTGCACTTGGAGTATTTGTTTAACATTTTAACATATCAGCACAAAAAAGCCCAGCTGAGATTCATCAACTATAGCCCTGACAATGGAAGGCTGTTTTCTTCACAGACAATTCAAGATATGATTTAATGAGCTGTCTTGCTCCTCCCACTGTTACTGAACATGACAGATTTGGAGGTGGTTCAATTATGATTTGGGCTGGCATTACTATAGAGTTTCAGACAGAGCTTGTAATTTTCTCAAAGTGCATGAATTTTGATATTTATATTAATGTATGAGTCCCGCACCGTAGCCGAGCGGTTAAGGCAGGAAGCCTTGGCGCAGAGCTACGGGACTTGCGCTGGTTCGAGTCTCCATGGGGGAAGAAATTTTCTCATGGTATTTCGGCCAGTATGGGACCTGTGCCCACCCAGCATCGTGAGGCAATTGGGTAGCTACAATAAGTAGCGGCTCCAGGTTGAGGAACCAGCTATAACGGCTGGGGGACTCGACATGCTAACCACATGTCACCCCTACACTGGCTGTTGATCATTACCTCTGTGATTGACACATGTGGATGTGAAGGGCCAGCAGCCGGCTGGTAAAAGGGCAACCGCTGAAAAGTGGAAAGACCCTCAATCGGATATTAATGTATGTATGTATTGAACTATTATTAGATTATGGCCTTATGACAGCTTACTTACTTACTCACTGGCACTATCGAACCCGTAGGTTCATGGCCACGTGGACATAAGCTCTCCATACATCCCTATCCTGAGCTAATGCTTTCCAATCATTCCCTGTATAATCTACTTCCCTCAAATCATAGTTAATGTCATTTTCCCACCTCATTCTTGGTCTACCAACTGGGTGTTTTCCCTCTGGCTTTCCTATAAGAAGTTTCCATGCACTTCTTTCATTCCCCATATGCGCAACATGTCCTGCCCATTGCAGTCTACGAGACTTAACTGTTCTTATTATATCTGGCTTCCTATAAAGACCATGTAGTACATTGTTATGCAGTCTTCTCCATTCACCTGTCTGTTCATCTCTCTTTGGTCCAAAAATTTTCCTAAGTACTTTATTCTCAAATACTTGTAATCTCCTTTCCTCCCTTAAAGTAAGAGTCCATGTTTCGCACCCATATAATATAACTGGTAGAATAATAGTTTTATATATATTTTCAGTTTAATGTTTTTTGAAAGGAGTTGGGACATCAAGAGTCTCTGCAATGCATAATAGCACGCATTTCCAGAATTGAGCCTATGTTTAATTTCTTTGTGCATCTCATTCCTATTTGTGATTATTGTTCCTAGGTATTGAATTCAGCCACTTCCTCAAAATTTCCCTCATTTGTCATTAGCTGTCCATTTCCATTATATAATGTATTTCTACATGTGACCATATATTCAGTTTTATTGATATTTACTTCCAGTCCTAATTTCTTAGTGTTACTCAATAGTGTGTGCGTGTTGTCCTTTAGTATCTCCTCGCTACCGGCCAATGTTTCTCCTTGCCCCTCTTTCATACCACATGTCCTACCCATTGCAGTATATGAGACTTAACTGTTCTTATTATATCTGGCTTCCTATAAAGACCATGTAGTTCATTGTTATTTAGTCTTCACCTGTCTGTTCATCTCTCTTTGGTCCAAACATTTTCCTAAGAACTTTATTCTCAAAAACTTGTAATCTCCTTTCCTCCCTTAAAGTAAGAGTCCATGTTTCGCACCGATATAATATAACTGGTAGAATAATAGTTTTATATATTTTCAGTTTAACGTTTTTTTGAAAGGAGTTGGGACATCAAAAGTCTCTGCAATGCATAATAGCATACATTTCCAGAATTGAGCCTATGTTTAATTTCTTTGTGCATCTCATTCCTATTTGTGATTATTGTTCCTAGTATTTGAATTCAGCCACTTCCTCAAAATTTCCCTCATTTGTCATTAGCTGTCCATTTCCATTATATAATGGATTTCTACGTGCGACCATATATTTACTTTTATTGATATTTACTTCCAGTCCTAATTTCTTAGTGGCCTTATGACAGCTATATATATGAATTTATATATAGACAAAAAAATTCCCTGTATTAAATTAACTTTGCCTGTGTGATACCTGATTAATGGCATAGCCCATTGTTGAACCATAGCCTCTCATTTATCAGGAGTTTATAGACCAAATTCATTTTTAGTTACCTTATTTGTCGAAAGATGACATGAGTGGCATGCGGTCAACACACCGACTCAATGAAACATCTAGCAGGCAACTAAGGTATTCGTAAATTAATGAGTCATTTTTACATCTTACCACATATTTCATGTTTCTTTAAACACGGAAATTGGTTTTCAAGAGAAACATCTCTCTCATTTTCAACCAACATTATGACTCAGTATTACTAGAATGTTTGAGATTGGTCGGTAAATTTTGCTTAGAGGCCTCTTTGTTCAGGCTTAAGGATCTTTTATGAGCCTGAAAATCTTCAGACTCGGGACCCACGGCTTAAAGTCCCTCCCAGAGAAGTTGCTCCTTGGATTTTTTCATCCTAAAAAATCCTTGACTGCAGCCGGGTTTGAACCCACAATCCTCAAAACCAGAAGCAAGGAGCATAACCACTAGTCCACCAGGGCTGACTTAGCTGAGAAATAATAGCACCACTGCAGCCCATTCATGTTGTGAAAGGTGACTAAATGGGTACCCAGTGCCTGGGGATATAGCTGGGCCACTCTGCCTCTGGGGTTGTGGAAGACCTGATCCTCAAGATTGAAGGTTGCATGTGGGACTTTCAACCCCAAAATGAAACCATTACAAAATCAGAAGAAATACAGAATGCTGGGAGGATCTTCTTACAATGACATTTGAAGAACATGTGAGTTGGAACATGGAATGAAGTTTCATAGTATAGACCTGGTGCCTTGAAAGTGCTACTGATACAATTATATTTACATAAAGTACACTTAACAGCATTAAAACAAGTGTGATGGACAGGAGACAGGATCCTAAAAAAGAAAAATTACTTATTTATGTATATAATGGTGTAGCCCATTGTTGTAATTTTTATGAAACATTTTATTTTAAAATTTTTGAAAAATATATCTTGCTCTATAATGAGAGTAACACTAAGAAATTGGGACTGGAAGTAAACATCAATGAGACTAAATATATGTTCACACATATAAATACATTATACAGGGTGAATTTTAATTACACCAACAAACTGCAGGGACTGATTCCTGACTGGAAATGGAGCAAAAAATGTCCTATGGATAAGTGTCCATAAATACATCATTGCCACGGTAGATGACATTGACGAATGCCATTATTCTCTCGGACCACTTGCAGTATGTTTTTTTGTAAATGCATCATTGCCATGGTAGATGGCACTGATGAATGGCATAGGCAGATGATATGGTTTTTGCATTATAGAGCGCCACCCCACTTCTGCATTACAGTTTGCCGACACCTCAACAAAATATTCCCCCAGCATAGGACATGGAGGCCGTGTTATATGGCCTGCTAGATCACTGGACTTAAACCCCCTGGATTTTTACCTCTTGGGGCATCTGAAAAATGTTGTGTGTGCTGAACCAGTTCCTTATATTCATACCCTTCAACAGTGTGTCCACGTTGCCTGTGATGCTATTCGCAGAGAGGCCAAAAACATGCGAAAGTGTGAAGCAATCCATGATACGACATATGAATGCATGCATTGCATCCCATGGAGACCGCTTTGAACATATTTTGTGATGTCAATGTGATTATACTATGTACTGTGTGCCGGGACAATTTGTTGTCGTTGCACATACATTGTTAATTTCCAGACACATGTTTATAGGACCTTTTTTCCTTCATATCCAGTCAGGAATCAGTCCCTGAAGTTTGTCGGTGTAATTACTGTTCAACTTGTATAATGGAAATGGACAGTTAATAACAAATGAGGGAAATTTTGAAGAAGTGGCTGAATTCAAATTCCTAGGAATAATAATTACAAATAGGAATGAGATGCACAAAGAAATTAAACATAGACTCAATTCTGGATATGTGTTCTATTATACATTATAGGGACTCTTGTTGTCTAAACTTCTCTCAAAAAAGTTAAACTGAAGATGTATAAAATTGTTATTCTTGGAAACATGGATGCCTGCTTTGAGGGAGGAAACTAGATTACAAGTTCATAGTTAAATATGGAAAATGAGAGAGATCTTTCTCTTGAAAACTAGTTCCCATGTTTAAAGAAACATAAAATATGAGGTAAGATGTAAAAAATGACTCATTAATTTATGAATGAAGATTACAAGTATTTGAGAATAAAATTCTTAGGGAAATTTTTGGACCAAAAACTGATGAACAGACAGGCAAATGGAGAAGACTTCATAACAGTGAGCTACATGATCTTTATAGGAAAGCAAATATAATAAGAACAGTTAAGTCTCATATACTGCGATGGGTAGGACATATGGCATGAATGGGGAATGAAAGAGGGGCATGGAGACTTTTTGTAGGAAAACCAGAGGGAAAATGCCCAATTAGTAAACCAAGAATGAGGTGGGAGAATAACATTAACCATGATTTGAGGAAAGTAGATTATACAGGAGATGATTGGAAAACATTAGATCAGGATAGGGATGTATGGAGAGCTTCTGTCCGTGCAGCCATGAACCTATGGGTTCAATAGAGGCAGTGAGTTAGTTAGTTATAATAAGTGCATCTTCATGAAAGTTGATCAGTGATTTTACAAAACATAACTCTATGCACTGTACAAATTTCATTACATTATCTTAAACAGTTCCAGAGAAAATGGGACATAACTTTGGTTAATTTAACGTTACTAGATATAACTTTAATACTACCCTTAATGTGTTTATAAAAATGTATAATTATTAAACATAAATATTGTCCTGTACCATAGCCAAGCAGTTTAAGACATCACGCCTTGGTGTGGAACTATTGGGCCTCATGCTGGTCTCCATAGGAGAAGAAAATTTCTCATGGAAATTTGCCCAGTATTGGACTAGTGCCCACCTAGTATCATGGGTAACTACAATAAGTGTTGGCTGACCACATGTCACTCCTATACTTGCTGGATGGTCATCCATCTCTGTGATTAACACATGTGGATGTGACACTATCAGCCAGCTGGTAGGCCAAGGGCTTTCTAGACCTGCCGTGCCATGGAGGGGAAAAAAAAACGGAAATATTAATAAAATTCCTTTCTGTCCTATTTCCATTAAATTAATTTCTTAATGTAAATTTTGATTTTTTTCTGTATTTGTTGTAAAAAGTATTCTTTGTGTAGTCTATAACTTTTTATATAAATATTCAATGCAAGTATATAGTTTACCCTCATAGCAATAACTAGAGCCCAGATTTGTATGCAAAATGCATGTTTTGTTTTATGCATTAAAAAGTATGCAGAAATGATTTACATGTTAAGTGACAATTTGAGCAGTATTTGATAATGCATAGAAATGCATATTCTGGAGAAAAAATGCTTATTTTAGATTTTTAATGCATAAATTCACATTTGTACTCCTAAATGTGGTATTAAATTATAATTTACCCTTCAGCTAAATACTAGTACTGGTAATGAATTAATAATTAATTAATTCATATTTTTTTAATTAATAGAGTCTCTGCAATCCATTAGATATAAGTGTAACGTGCATATTTACATCTGTCTAAGAGGGGAATATCCGTGGACCTTGAGAAATAATATTACGGTATTGCTAAAATCACATTTCATAAGCTTAGTGAAGTATTAAATAAAAATCCTGGCTACAATAGAAGAATTTGTCAAATTAGCAAAATGCTCTCTGGTGAAAGTGAAAAAACTATAACCAAAGAGGAATTCACTGAAGAAGAACTGTAGTGTTTTTCACTTGCACCTGTGACATCATGTATGTAGAAAGGACATTTTCATTGTATAAACCCTTCTTGACTGACAGATGAAAGAGCTTCACTCAAGAACACCTCATGAAAACCTTCCTTATCTACTGTAACAGCCAGGAATAAGCTAAGATTACCCAGGAAGCAAATCATTTATTTTGATTTTATTACAATCTGTTAGTGCATATTTTCTACATTTTTCATGCATATTTGCATGCATATTTAGTACTTTATTTTGCATACAAATCCGGATTCTAGTAATAACACTATGAATTGATGAGCTCTTTGATTTTGTTATCCTCTAAGCAACTGTAATTTATCTCAAATTTTGAAAATTGGGATTGTAATGGATATTATTCAATGTATGCTTTCTTTTCATGTTGTCATTTTCAGAAAAATTAAATAACACACTTGCAGATGTTTTTCATGGAGAATAAGACCACAGTAGTAACAGGTAATTTTGCGGCCTGGACGATGAGGTTGAATGCCTTGTTGCTTCTGCAAACTGCTACCATCTGCAATAGAAATAAATAAAGCTAAATATAGAGAGTGTTTCAAAAGTCCATTTACAACATGAGATGATAAAGATCAAGAGCAAGGATTTTTATATGCCAGAAATCAAGATATAGTGGATTAACCATCATTTTCATAAGGCAAATTCACATATTCACTTTCAGAGGTTCTTAAAACTGTCTGTCTTCGTTGTCAATATATAAGGCACATCAGCATGTCAATGATGATTTGGTTCATTTAAATACAGCAGGGGATGAGAAAATGATGACCATTGCAACTGTAGCAACACAAACAACAGTTCTTTTACAGTATTAACAGGTGTTTCATACATGAGATGTTTTATCTCCCTCTATAGAAAAGATATCAGGATATCAATGTCAAAATACAAGCCTATCTTTGTTTATCTAATGGCTATTTTTATTTTTTTATTTGATATTTATTTACAAATTATTTACTATTAAACATCATAGAGCAGTTATTAGGAAAATACATCACTACAATTTACTTTCTAAATGATAGGCTTTGCTACTGAATAAAAATATTATATAATATATATTGAAATTTAATTATTTAAAAATTGTCCAGATATCATTTATGTATTTAATATTTAAAGGAAGTGACACTATGATGTTTATATCAATTAATGGGAGTTAGAATATGATGGTTAGTTGGAATAGAAGATCTTAAAGAGCTTGATGTAAGAGACCGTGGCAACTCGTGATTTTAAAGTGAAGAGCAAGTAAAAAAGTTGTTTGTGCACTTGCTTATTTTAATGATTATTAAACACATATTTCTTGTATATCAAACCAATCCTTCGATCCTTTATGGTTGCAAACTTATCAGTGATAAATTTGTGGAATGGACGTGTCTTTGTTAACTGCAGTAGAATTTCTTTTTGAAATGTAACATTACCCAAAGAAGAAAGTATCTCAGTGAATGAATTTAGACCTCATAATATTATTTCCTATTAATTAATTAATTAAAAAATTTTGTCTGTTCATTCTTACCTCTTAGAGTTTTTTTGTCGAACATATCTTTCAGAGCTTCTTAGGCCCATCATCAGCGATTACAGAATATTTTCGACAAAAAAAACTCTTTAATTATTAAACAAACCTTTTAATGTTACTTCCTATTGTATTTTAAAATTATTTCCTATATTTAACTATGAAAAATGAAGTTCTCTTATGAAATTGCATCCCTGATGTATGCTTTTATAAGTTTATAACTTATTTTTTACCACATATTTATAGAGATTCAATAGGGTGCCCACAACTTAAAACTTCCTTTTTATCTTCATCTTTCCAATGTGAAAAAGATGTTTCCAATAAAACACACACTACATCATATAAAGGATTCATATTTAAACCACCACAAAAATAGCCGAATAACATGATACGAAAGAATTTCATACACAAAGCCTTTAAGAAGGTGGCTAATTCCCTCTCGGCTACTTTACTTAGAAGATTTTGTAACGCTAGAGCTCAGCGTGTAGTCCCATGCCGTAGCCGAGTGGTTAAGGCAAGATGCCTTGGTGCAGAGTTATAGGACTTGTGCTGGTTCGAGTCCCCATGGGGAAGAAAATTTCTCATGGAATTTCGGCCAGTATGGGACCGGTGCCCACCCAGTATCGTGAGGCATTTGGGTAGCTACAATAAGTAGCGACTCCAGGTTGAGGAAACCAGCTATAACGGCTGGGGGACCCGACATGTTGACCACATGTCACCCCTACACTGGCTTATGATCGTCTACCTCTGCGCACAGTGGACGTGAGGCCAGCAGCCGGATGGTAGGCCAAGGGCGCTTGGAGTTTTTTTTGAGACCTCAGCGGGTGACGTCATATATCATTGCGACCAGCAAGGTAAGCTCCGCCCCCAGAGGTAGGAGCAAAAATCCTTCACTTCAGCGCTGGCATAGACCACAATGACACCACGTGTCACGGGCGTTGTGTGTCACAACGATGAGTCCCGCCTCGTACAATAATACAAAAAATGTTTATACTAAAAACCAACATTCGTGAAAAGGAATATACAATTTAAAAATAATTCTGGTAAAAATAAAGGTCATTCGTGATAAGGAAAATAAAGTTTAAAAATAAGGTGGAGCGATACTTCACCTACTTCCCCTGGATAGCCGCCCCTGGTAAGAGGGTGGTTAAAAAAGACTCTGAACAAGGATTAATGGAAGAAGATCTTGTCAATAGCCATGATCAAATGGGCTGTAGTGCCATCTATGATGATGATGAAATATTGCTTCAGTGGCTTAATGATGCGAATCTCAGCTATATCATTTTTTTTTCAAGGTAAGAAATAGGGCTCATTCGCCTCGAGGAAAAACTAAAGAGCTACTTGAACTTTGAAACAGTTAATTCTGATTAGGAAAACTGAAATTAACCACATGACACGTATTTATAGACTATATGCTATAGGGTTTTCCATGTATATAAAATAGTATTGTTGTTATGGGAACGCTGTTACCATTTGACGCCGCAAACTGAGTGACAGAATTAGAAATACGAGTAGGCCTATATATCCTGTTTCTAGCTTAAGTACAGAAGCAACATAAGATTACGGTAGAATTATCTTCACTACCACTACTAAAATCTAAATCGTGATAATTCTAATGTGGTTACTAAATAACATTCAATTATGTATGTATAAATTTATTTTTTATAAAGTAGGCCTACTAGCTAATACCCGGCGTGAGCTGCTACTCCTAAATAAATATTAATGTGTTTTTACTACCAGCCGTGCGCTGTTATGCTTGCCCGGAAATCTGCTTATCCCGATTTTCTTGGCATCAATGCAAGACAAAAATGGTTATTGTGAGTTATCCGTAGAAGATAAACATAAGCTGTCGCAGACTTTTTTGTAGAGTTTTTTGAGATTGTGTACATTAATTTGGTGTATATGTTATGGTTTAGGCAGCGTATGCCATTTAAGCGTCAAAATAGGGAATTTATTTCGCGTTTTTCACTACAAAGGGTGATTTTTAGGGGTGAAGGGGTTGAGTATTACAACTCTCTTATAGCCTATGTTTATCCCCGGAATCTCCTGAACATTTTTCAAAAAGCCCCATCTCAATCGGATGAACGGTATAGCAGAGCACGCTTGTCCGGGAATTTACTTATCCCGATCTTCGTGGCATCAATGAAAGACAAAAATGGTTATTGTGAGTTATCCGTAAGAGATAAACATATGCTGTCGCGGACTTTTTTTTGTAGAGCTTTTGAGATATTCAGTTATGTGTACATTAATTTGGTGTATATGTTATGATTTAGGCAGCGTATGCCATTTAAGCGTCCAAAGAACTACTTTTTTCACGTTTTCCACTACAAAGGGCGATTTTTAAGGGTGTAGGAGTTGAGTATTACAACTCTCCTATAGCCTATGTTCATCCCGGGAATCTCCTGAACATTTTGCAAAAAACCCCATCACAATCGGATCAACAGTATGGCCGCGCATAAAGTACGAACAAACATACAAACATTAATTTTTATGTATAAGATAATGATCCACGAAAAAAAATTATATTCAAGCAAAATGAGAATAATTCACATAAAATCATAAACAACGCTCTATATATCATAAAATAGTGTAGTGTAAAGGTACGATGCCAAGATAACTTCCCGCACTAACAACATACGAGTTCCCCCCCCCTCTTCTTCTCATAAACTTGTAATTTAGTATCCTGTAGAGGGTTGTAATTGGGAAAATTTACGTAATTATTAAATGCATTTAGTATATAGTCGCTATAATTGTTGGTCGATTTAAAAAAAAAAGGTTATGCACTTTAAGCCGAATTCCTGTTTTCATAAAATCGCAATATTTGTCTGTTATATTTTCTTGGGGCTACGACTTTTCTTTTCTTTTCTTCGGAGATGCCACGAGAAGCCTCACTACGAATTCAATAAATTGGGGCTTGGAAATTCCTTGTAGGAAAACCAGAGGGAGAGCACCCAATAGGTAGGCCAATAATGAGGTGGGAGAATTACATGAACCATGATTTGAGGGAAGTAGATCATACAGGGGATGATTGGAAAATATTTCGATGCATGGAGAACTTATATCCATGAGGACATAAACTTACGGGTTCGATAGTGCCAGTGAGTTAGTGGCTTCAGAACATTCTGAAACAAGCCAATTCATACTTTCACCTGGAATACTTCTCGCAATATAGGCCTACGTATATACCGTATTCATACATTCTTGCTACTATTATGCATTCTTTACTTCTAATAATTTATTTTATACTGAAGTTTCATTTTTGCGCACTGGACTCACCGAGTAAACCACAAGCGATATATCGGGGCAGCGTAACTCCGCCTTCCAGGCGCCCCAACCTCAGAAGTGAGTTACAATAACGCCATGCCAGGAGAGAATACCAGAATGACGAAATGATAACGTGGTAGCATTGAATAAAAAAATATATATTAGTTGCATACTCTTTTTTTTAACACAGCTGTACATGGCAAAACATGTTTCGTGAAAAGAGGGGGATTCAGTGGCATCTCTGGTAGCCAGCAATTGAGTTAAACCCCCTAATTTTATTACAATATTGTATGATACTTATAAGTTCCATAATGATTTTTTTTATAAAACGGGCACTCACTTTTTTAAAAGTGTGCGGATGAAAATTATTTATTTCAAATGAATAACTTAACCGATCTACACTTTTGAAATTCACGTTAAAGCACCGTTGAAGTTATGTAATAAGATGTTAATTATATAATTTTTCTTTGTTTTCGAAAGGTCTCTATATTAGAATAACTTAAAGAAGTTTAATAACTTAGTTGAGGACGACTGACTTACCAGGTAAAAAATTATATAATTAACATCTTAACCGATCTCATATAAACAGACACGTTTATTAACAGGAATGCTCCATGAGAGCAATACTAGTTTCTAGACGTGAAACCCCTACAGCTGGTGACGGCAACTAGGCCTACTTCACTCTTTTCTCCCAATTCCTGAACTTAAATTATTTTTAGTTCACATTGACTCCTTGTTCCTGAAATATAGCCACTGCATGACAAATTTAAGAAACGAGACTCAAAAACGTTCAAATCTAGTGTAAAATGTATTAAATAGAAATCGAATTTTTAACATCATAATCAATAATTTTTATACGCAACAAGGGAAGTAGGCCAAGTAGTACATTGCTAGTCGAGGACGTGTTTGAGCCCGAGCTTTAGTGAGGGCTAGCAAATAAATTCGAGATATAATATATATATATATATATATATATATATATATATATATAAAAGAATGTTTGTTTGTTTGTTTGCTTGTTCGTACGTTATGCGCGGTCATACCGTTGATTCGATTGAGATGCGGCTTTTGCAAAATGTTCAGGAGATTCCCGGGATGAATATAGGCTATAAGAGAGTTGTGGTACTCAACTCCTACACCCTTAAAAATCGCCCTTTGTAGTGAAAAAAAAAAGTAGCTCTTTGGACGCTTAAATTGCTTATGCTGCCTAAACCATAACTAATACACAAAAATTAATGTACACAGAATTGAAGCTCTACAAAAAAGTCCGCGACAGCATATGTTTATCTCTTACGGATAACTCACAATAACCATTTTTGTCTTTCATTGATGCCAAGAAGTTCGAGACAAGTAGGCTACGTAGATTTCTGTGCAAGCATAGCAACACATGACGGGCTTCTTTTACGGATAACTCACAATAACGAATTTTGCCTTTTACTCATTTATGCCAAGAAGATCGAGATAAGTAGATTTCTGGGCAACACCGGGTAAACAGCATGGGGAATCTTAAAATAAATACGATATACATTTATAATTATTTTTCATTTTACTTATTCAACTAATCATAAGAAGTACATTAACATTTATGCCAAGAAGATCGGGATGAGTAGATTCCCGGACAACGCCGGGTAAACAGCACGGGATATCTAAAAATAATTATGATATAAACTTTTCCTTTTACTTATTTAACTAAAAATAAAACACATTAATTTTCGTATTTCAGCTCACTTATGTCAAGAAGATCGGGATAAGTAGAGTCCCGGACAACGCCGGATAATCAGCACGGGCTATCTAAAAATATAAATTTATTATTATTTTTCATTTTATTTATCCAACAAAACATAAGAGCACATTCATTTTCATTTATTTAGGTACAGCAGCGCACGCCGGGTATTAGCTAGTGCGTATATAATTTTGTTTACTCCTATACTAATAATTATGTTTAATTTTTATATTTCTTGATATCTTGATTTGAGGAGTTCAGTTGTTTTATAGCAAGGGAATGTTGATAAACAACTGCAATTGTTTATTGTTGTCTGAATTAGTGGCAGACATTTTAAATAACAGTTTCAGACTACATATTAATTACGAATATGATTATGTTCGTAGAGAAAGCGGCGAATGCTACGGTTCATTTTCTAATACCAGCTGTCGAAAAATAGATATGAAAAGTATAGAGAATATTTAAGGACTGATATAAATTAAAAAACTAGTAACATTTTTGCATTATTAATTAAGTCAATTACTTTTCTTCCCTAGGGAAGTAAGTTGAGCAATCACATGCCGTTGTTAATGGATACCAAAGTCTTTCTGGTAAATTCAACTTACTTCCCTTAAAACATAATCATAATTAGGCCATTATAGTATAGGAATGAACAAAACTCTTTCTCTCTATGGGCACTGACGAATTTTTTTTTACCATGATCATAATGCATGATAGGCCTACAACGTTAAATAAAGTAATATTAAACAGGTATTCTGTGTTCTAAAGTTGTATCTATCGAAATTAGAAGGTTTTGTTGTGACATGACTTCCTGTCATTACACTATCACCGGAAGAATGCTTTGCATACCACATTCATCAAAATAAATAACGTCATAGTTGGAGGAACGTCGATAATGCAATCGCATCAGTCATTGACTGAGTCAGGAACATCGTTCGAAATCACGATAAAAAAAAGCAAATAACATTAATAAAATATATTAAGACAGGTTTGTTAGGAACTAAAGAGTTAATTAGAAATCATACATTAATGAAAGAACCTTCTTTTTAAAAAATCTTGTATTAGTGATTACCATGTTCGTCTCTGGTCCCGAGGTTCGCAGGTTAAAACCTGACCGAGCCGGTGGATTTTTGAGGCTGTAAAAATCCCGAGAAACATGGCTTCCTTTGGTAAGAAAGAAAAGCCGCGTGTCTCTCGCTATAGTACGTAAAATAACCTCATTCCCGAAATATTTATCTGCGAAAAAATTGTCGGGGTTTTCACTCTCACAATCGAATTGCGAGCACTATAATGACCCGAACTATTAAGAAGCTGTATTAAATTAATTATTTCTAACTAGCAGATAAAAGCATTACTTTCTTAAAACTGATTAAACTATTAACAATTGATAAAATTATAACACTTATCTAGTGGATGCAATGCTCGTCTTTGGATCTGCGATTTACGGGTTCAAATACTATCGGGGTGATGACATTTTTCAGGATGTAAATATATTGACGTCTAAAAGGCTTATTTCGGGAAGCAATACCGTAAGTTTATTGGTCCCGTTTCTTAAATTTGTGTCACGTATGTTGAATGAAACTGAAGGCTAAAATCAGACGCCTCTGAGGAAAATTTGTCGGTTCTATCACGCTATACTTTGAAATGTCACACTAATGTGCTGAGATGTTAAAATGTCGTTACATAAAAATGTGTTACTGTAAGTATACTTACATCATTCTAACTCTTAACTACACAATCATTGATTATATTTAAATTAAATAAGTAAACTTTTTATTATTATTTTATCTTTCTTTTCTAAATGTCCTTAGTTTGATCTTTCCTTTGTTGATACTACTTTTACGTGTCCCTCGACTTTTGCGTCTTTCGTGAACACGAGCATGCACAGAAAAGAATTTTTACTCTGGATCACATATTTTTTTACAACCACATAAGGATGTGGAAGACTTTTCCGGATGAATAATCAATGAAGTGCTGATGCATCTCCAAGACAACAGGAACATTTAAGGCAAGACATACCATTCCATTATACATTTATATTAAACAAAACGAATATGATATGGATGATTATGATTGCCAGATGGCATTCGGGGACTATTTTGGTCCTTAACGTTTCCCAGCATTTGTCTCAGGTGAGAAAAAACCTAAAAAAAAAACTCCTGACTGGGGATCGAAATTCTAAAACAAAAACTTTTTTTTAAATAATTCAATAATGAGTAGGCCTACAATGAAATACGGTGCATTAAATGCATGATTATTGTTTGTGGTCATGTATTACGATTTTATTCTATTACCAATGTGTTAATCAATCTTTTATTTAATACACAAGTGATCTTCTTGGTGATCAAATATTAAAATATATATACAGTCAATATGCCCATTTCACCAATTAATGTTTAAAAAGGTCAACAAGTTTCCACAGCCAAGCTGTCATTCTCAAGACCAGATATTGACTGAAGACAAAATTGATAATAAATAATAAACAAATTCAGTTAAAAACAAACTACGTCACATGACGCAATCATTCATAAGTAAACAATAAAACATAATAAAACTAATCCTCTTTTGTTTCAATTAATTAACATTAATTGGTGAAATGGGCATATTGACTGTATATATATTTTAATCTTTTATTTGTTGTCCTTAGCAACCTAAAGAATTGTTTCAGTCAGGGAGTGATTAAAGACATTTATTTAATATAATTAAAATCTAATGTTTTAATTCTAAATGACATCCATATCTTCAGCCAATTGAATCCAGTTCATATCTACGTCCTAATATCGTATTTTTGATCGAACACGAACCTGCTGCGTCTGAGGCAGGACCATAGCAAGACCATAGCGGTGATTTTTTTGAGAACTTATATCCTGAGTAAATTAAATTCTACAAAAAAAAATTGAAGGTATTCAGATGGAAATTCTAGAAGAAATAAAACTACGGCATAAAATACAGTGTAATTAAACAAAAGATGAATGGTCAAATTTCAATTGTGGATTTCATAAAAAACATACAATTAAAATAGTATGGACATATAAAAAGAATCACAATCCTAAGGCAGATTCCCAAGAAAAGTGCTAAAATGGGTGCCACTGGTAGAAGAAGAAGAGGACGGCCAAAAATAACATAGATTGAGAACGTTTTAAGTAGTATGAAGGAAAAAAGATTGGGCGAAGGAGATTAGACTGACAGAGAAATATGGAGGAGAATTACAGTAGATTAATAAATTGGACGCAGGAAGATGTGAAACCTGCTAAATAAAATAAAATTTAATATAATTTTTCATTCGCTCTACGTAACACTTCATGCACTATTTACGACAATTTTATTCTGAAACTTGTGGAGATTAGGAATTTTGTTAAATAGCGCCTTAAAAATAGGCGTAAGTGCAAAATTAACGTAGGACAAGAAATGGTATAAGTATAGTGGCCCAAGATTTGTATAAAATTACCATATACAGAAAAGAAAGTAATGCAATAAAAGTAAAAAATTTATTAATTAACTAAAAATAAAACGTAGTTTTATTTGGTTTTCATATTTATAATATAATTCAGTGACAGCTGTTTCGGTACACTGTACCTTCTTCAGACATGTTAACAAATTATGAATTGTGTTCCAACTGATCTAAGCAACAATACAACAATATTTATTTAAATTTTTAAATTTAACAAAGGGGATTCATTCAAATCAAGTTGAGAATTTAACAGTTTTTTACTACTTTTAAACTTATTAATTTCTACAGCCTCCAAAAGATCTAACTTCTTACCCTTATCACAAATAAGTAAAATTTCAAAATTTGGATCGAAACAATGATTAAATTGGAATAGGTGGTTAGCATAGTTTGAATTTTCTAAATTTCTGTTATATGCTCTCATGTGTTCCTTTATCCGAGATATAAAAGGTCTACCAGTTTGTCCTATATAGACATTGTCACATGTGCCACACTTCAATTTATATACACCTGATAATTTTTCTTTTTTTGTTTTGGTTTTATTGTTTTTTATTATATTTTGTAGAGTTTTATTAGTTTTAAATGCCACATTAATGTTCAACTTTTTGAAGTGTTTAGATATTTAATTTGAAAGTGGGCCTATGTATGACATTACGACATATTTCTTATTGTTTTCTTTGGGTACAGGAAAAACTTTAATTGCTTTTTTGTAATTAATCTTCTTAATTAAACATTCTATAATTTCAGGGTCGTATCCATTATTAATAAATATGGATTTTCATCAAGTAAACACCAACTCAATTGAGTAGTAAAAAATTTATGTCAGATGACACCAAACCATAATTAATGGCGAAAATCAGAAACGTTACATGCAATACAATCGCTCTTTAAAAGCCGATTCAGGCTATTATTTTGACATGTAACTAAGTTAAATTGATTTTATTTTGAAGGTTATATTATAGATTAAAATATCACAGAAAAATGACAAAGCAATCGAAATATAGCAATTCTGTTACAGATTTACTTAAAATTAATGGTTATGATTTGAAATTTTCTATTCAGTTATTTTATATGTTATGCTAGTTATCTGCGGTATTTAATAAAGTGAATATATTTACTGTAAGTGAATGATTAGACAACTCTTCATAATTAAATTAACTTACCTCCTTTAGATCGAAGCTCTGCCATGGTGAATCACACGCGATATGTTATACTCTGGTGTGATGAAGTTTCATCTGCGAGATTATCACGCCCACCGTATCTCTTTTATGTTATCTTCAGTTACCGTTTGTTATCATGTTACCGTAATCATAGCCAGTCTTTATAAATAATCGCAATTAAAATGGCGTCTTATATCGTAAATAAAAAACATAAATATGAATTAGTATTTACGAAAAAGGAAAATTTTCCGTTCATATGTGGACAATGAATATGAATACATTTCATCTGTCCTTCAATCGACTAAACATGTCACAGACTTTTTAAAATAAAATAAACACCGGTAGCTGTTATATTTTATATTAAAAATACTGCCTAATATAAAGAATTTTAAATTGATATACGAGAGGATATTATGTAAGGATGCCGCAATAATTAAGGCCGTCCATTCTTTCCTATCCTCCACCAACTGAATCCATTTCATATCTATGATATGTAGTTCTCTAAAATCTATCCTATGTTATCCTCCCATCTACACCTCAGTCATTCCTAAATAACCCCTTCCTCCAGTGTTTTCCAATAAAATTTTGAAAACATATCTACTGTCACCCATTCGAGCTACTAGACCTATGTGACCTTTCAGTCTCAATTTCGTAGACTTAGGCTAATATCCCTGACAATATTATGATACATGAATTATATAAATTATCATTCTCATATTGACACATACAGTACCGGTATAATATATCCAATGTCTTAATCATTATTCATTACCAACGTTTAAATATATTTATGTGATTAACCTTGTTAGCTTCCACATTTCACCCATCTCCTCATCAATAAATGGTTCTAGTCTCTTTGCCAATGTTTATACTTTAAGAAAAAATGTAGTGTTTATGGGAAATTAAATTACAATTTTGGATTAAGGCTGTAATAAGCGAATATGCAAATCTAACGGGTGCAAAGTTTAAATAATAATTTAATGGTCTCTGATAGAGCTAATACCAGAAGGAACTGATGTTTATGGTGGTTTTAGTGAAATCCGAAGGGCTCCTTTCTGCCAAATTCACTTCCTCGCATTAATCATGGGGCCCTTGTGATCATTGAGATGCGAAAGAGATCATGGAACGCGGAAAGCAACGGACAGCTACCGGATTATTAATTATTGACCTTCTGATGAAGATAGAACCGATTACGAAAGTTCTCCAGATTTTTAAAAAGTTTAAACCTAACTGAGGACGACTGAATCTTAAAGGTAGGTACCAATATTAACTAAAACTTTATATTAAAATTTTATATTATGTCTGAATACCTCAATTGAATTTTATCATGGACTTTATTAGTATTATTATCCTATTAAAACTGGAGACATCACATAAGAATGCTGATTTTGGATTGAAGGACCAGGCCTTGTGCAAAAAACTGTGAATTAACAAATATAACGGGTGGTATACTAGACGACAAATGGAACATGGATATTAGAGAAGAGTTATATCTTGAAATTACATGTACATAAAAAATACAGAACAAACTGGAGAAACCATATTCAATGAATGACAGATTCGAGGATACCGAAAGCTATCCTATACTATAATCCAAAAGGAAAAATAAATATAGGTCTCATAACTTTTAATTTTAAGATGCTATATCTTCCTAAAAAATAATTTGAGTAATGAAATTAAATAATGAAATAAAAGGTATATTAAAAAATATGTATAGAATAATACAAATACAGTGTACTGTCCATACTTACATATATTTTAACGATAAATATTATTCAATAAACTTTACATATAAATTTTATTGGAGTGACTGATGTTATTGTGGAAACTGCATTTGAGCGGCAGTGGGCAGACATACTGTCAGAAGAAATTATACTCAATGGACAGAAATAGTTCATTATTCGTTATTTATTACTTACCACCAAATAAGCAAGCAAGAAACTGCGTTATACAAGATTGTAGGTTGAAATCAAGAAGCACTGTGGAGTAACGCTGAAAAGAAATTGTCAAAATATATGGTTGCGGAGAAAATATAGGAAAACTTTCATCCTGCAACCAAATGAGAATGGTTAATGATGATGTTTTGGCATACATAGTATTTATTTGTAAATGCAAGTAATACTGTAAGCGGACCTAGATTAGATCCCTAGCCGGGACAAGTTTCTTGGATATTTTTTTAAAGTTTTTTCTCTTGCCTGTGAGATAAATATCTGGAAACTACAAGGACCAACAACCCCGAGTCTAGGTTGTATTGTACACTTCAAAAACATAGTTTGGCGATGCGCTATAAGCGTAATATTGATTATTATAGGTTCGATTTTACTTTTTATTTACCGTCATGACATTATAAATTGAATACAGCGACTATTTATTTATTAATAAAATAAAATTACAGCCAAAGTTGGTTAATATGTTAACAGGAACATTTGCACCCGAGCTAGGATCTTAATTACAAACTGATCTATATTCTATCTCCAGGTTTACTTAATTTATCTTATCGTTGAGTTTCTGAGAGCATTACTTGGCCCAGGTTTTAATTGTTTTCACTTAAATCAATATTCCTCGTAATAAATGCACTAATATGATTTAATTTAAATCCATGTATCACTCTTATGGGATATTGCTATTTTTGTTTATTACCGTAAATTTAGTGGTAAATGGTATTATAAATGACTATGATATAATTTGTGTAACGTTTAACTTTACTGAGAAAATTATATTATCTTTGTTAGAGGTTATGTTAAATACATTCATCGCGCACGACGCGAAAAGTGAACATTCAAATTTCGAGATATTTTTTAAAAATTAAGTTTAAGGACGTCAAAGAAGAGAAACAAAAGAAATTGCGGACAATCGAGAAACAAACCAAGAAAACAAACATTTATAAAACATATTTTCTACATGTGCTCTAAACAAATGTATGTCGGCCGTGAAGTTGTGTTTTATAAATTACTAGTTGATTTCCGGCGATGGTCTTGGCTTCAATTAATTTACTGACTCCAAAAACTATAGATTCCATACTATTCTTGGTCAATTTGGAAATCTCATTTTTACTCCTTCCACTCTTTCTCCCTTAGAGGTGCTAGAGGTTAAACATGGGCTTAAACGTCGTCAAAGCTCTCACAGTCATATAAGCGACCATTTAGCTTACCAACCCCGAAAACTATGTATTCAACACGAATTTGACCACTTTTAATATCAAATTGTTCACCCCTTCTCAACCTCCTTCGCCCTCATTGGTCTGATGGGTTAAAACTTGGGCTTAAATACCATCTGGATTGTCCGAAATCAGGTTAGCGGCCCAGAAACTACGGATTCGACACATTATCTCGATTTTTTTCATTTTAGTTTTCATCCTCAATCATTACCTCAACCGTTTCAGGGGTGTTACGGGTCAAAT
Organism: Diploptera punctata; assembly: GCA_030220185.1. NCBI lineage: Eukaryota > Metazoa > Arthropoda > Insecta > Blattodea > Blaberidae > Diploptera > Diploptera punctata. The sequence goes on along the minus strand of JASPKZ010003049.1, from coordinate 410,999 downwards.
TTGGGTTTAAATGTCCAAAGGACTGCCACTATTGGACTTAGTCACTCCAAAGCTATGAATTCGACACTAACATTTGTCGTTTTGAATTGTATTTTAGATTTCAAGTGTGCTAGGAGTCTTTTACCCCAAGCAAACTTTTGCAGATTGTAAGTTATATGCATAGTGAATTTGGTTGAAATTGCTCCAAATGTTCTAGAGTTATACTGGAACATATTTATGTAGGTTGTTCCTGATCATTTTTCCATTTCAACTCCTTATCCCCCTAGGTCTGCTAAAGGTATTTTACTACTTAAAGCTACATTACCGGATCATCATTTATGACCAATATTGGTTTAAATTACTCCAGACGTTCGATACTCATGCCCCCCCCCACACACGCGCACGCACGCACACGCACACACACACATATTTATTTATTTATATTTATAATTATATTGAGGTTTGTTTATGGACTGTCCGCAATTTTGTTTTTGTTTTATTGTTGGACATTTATAAACTTTATTTTAAATCCAAAATTATTTTGAAATTCGGATTTTCACTTTTTGTGCCCTAACCGTTTCATATAGGCTTGAGTTAGTTACTGCTTATAATCTCTATTTTTCGTGTGAACTGCAGCTATTTCACCTTTTCCTATTTGGAAACTGCGCAAAATGTATGTTTTCATACGTAGCCATGAAGATTATGGTAGTTCTTCTCTTTTACCTAACAAAAATACATTTTTACATGATTATACTATAGTGGGAATAAAATGAAGTCCATTGTGAAAGAAAATACTTTCAAATTATAATAATTCGTTTACCACATATTTTCATCATTTCTATTTTTTCCGAAAATTTTAAGCCAAGCTGAAAGTGCATTGTGATGTTGGGAAATTATCTATTATCGTTCTCCTTTATACAATTGTCCTCGGCTTAATTTACGCAAATTCCTTGCACTATTTCACATATATTTATTTTGTGCCTATGTCTATTTTACTGTTTTCTCTAACGTGACCCCTAACCCTTACAGATTTAAAAAATAAAATTATCATAAGTATTTGAACAATTACACTCTTAGTTCCTCTTCTTGCCGTTGCTAGTCCCATTATCTCTCGTCCGTCCCTTTCCCGTTCACCCCGTTCGTCCTTGGTTCAGCCACTGCGTAGAGTGTCGGACAATTGAGGAAGGAGGTTTATATGTTAATGAATAGAAGAGGTTTTTCAAACCTAAAAAGGTCTTGCTTTAATAATATTTGACTTCAACTAGATATTCTTTCATTTCATAAATTCCATCTCCATTAATAATAAATAGTCACTTATTTCTGTATACATCCTAGGGGTCACCGAGCAAATAGAATGAAACAATAAGCCTAGAAAAAATTTGAATTGGGCGGTTCCGCTGCCGCACGCAGGCCATCGTACATTTCACAATGTTAGCTGCATGGAGATCCATATTTTAACTAAGCGCTTTTATGCAAGGGCTGCTGAATTCGCCCATTATTTACGTTTCGTCCAGGGTATCTCAATTCCGCGCACTACCGTAAGAAATTCTCTTGTTCTGCATTAAATCTGGAGCGGTTGGATACCTGGTTGAGTGATTGGTTACGTGAATGGTGGCTGCTGTGAATTTTGTGAATGACGGTGTAATTTAAAGAATGGCTTCAGATTTGAAAATTGAAGGAATTCTTATCCAAGTCAAAGATAAATTGAATCAAGAACATGTTAAATTGTGGGAACCTCCATATTATACAAAAGAAGGCGGCTCTTCTAAAGAAGAAATACAGGTTAGATTTATTTACATTTTGCTTTTTCCTTCAACTTTTCCTGGATTACACAACTTAATGAAATGACAGTATATTTTAGTAGAAAGGTTTATTAGTGTACATAATATGCGTAAGTTATTTTGTCATCCTTTTGAATTAACGTAGAATGATAGCATAAATTGTTAAATTTATTTATGCGCGCCTATAACTGCAGAATATAAGCAAAAGTTAATAACCGTCATTTATGAAACCGGTTAACGTCAAATAGTGAAATAGTCTACTTTTTAAGGCTCAGTATAATACTGTTTGCTGTGGTGTTATCATCACATAACATTATAAACTTCGAGTTTTACAGGGTTACAAACAAATATATAGATTGTGGGCGTATTCTGTATTTATTTGTGTTCGATCTCCAAACTTTGCAATTTGTCGCAATAGTCGAGTGAGTTCCTGTGTGTATGCACTTTTTGCACGTATTTTATTTTGACGAAATGATTAGGGTGAGTTATTTTTCAATTGGTCTTCGGATGAATGATAATTATATAAATGAAAATAAAGTTGACATTCTTATCGTGGCTCAGATGGTATAGTTTTGGTATCATACTGATGCATAGAATCAGAGATCCAGGGTTCAAGTCCCAGTTCGAGCATTAATTTTTCTTACTTAAATAAAACTATACAGAATGGAAAATGTTAGTTCACATTAAACAAAAAATCAAATGAGTTTTTGACAGCTGACACAGTGCTACTCACTTTGATATGGACTCCTTGCAGGTCAGAGTTGACCCCTGGGGGGTCGATATAAACCACTTCGGGAATGACAGCATTAGATGACTGCATTGCAACAGCAGACAAATACCATGGAGCCTTGAAGTCCAGTGCCATACCAATATAATGTCTTATATTTTGAATAAGCATGGATTTTTTTACCTAGTATTATTGAATCATACCCAATTTTCTCAAATACACCTTGCATATTTTTCCAAAAACCTTAAATTTAAATCAAAGTGTCCAGCTTATGTAAATCATAGATCACATGCTTATGAAGTTGTCATGACTTTAAAATTGTGTTTCAATTTTTAATCTTTAGAATAATTACAAACTGTGAATCTGGTTTTGAATGATTTCCATCTTTCTCTTTATCTCTTTGTTTGAAATTCTTACACCATTCTCTCAAATTTTCTGAAGTATAAGAATTTTTCAGGAAGTAATTTTGATTAATAGTGAGTGGAGAACTTATTTTGGATGTGGTCGGTTTTATGCCTCTCACAATTCTACACTTACATTCTTATGCCACTGATGCACTAAACACTTCTAAACATGTTTTGTACTGTTTTAAACATTTTCCAATGATCTTCAGGCTTTCTATACAACTTTTATATTTATATATTTACGTAAAACATGATCGTGGATAAATTACTTACTTCCTACTTTCCCATGTTGTTCCAACGTTGCCACCATCAACCACCCAAAAAACTCCAGAAATTGCCAACATCAACAACCGAAAAATACTTTACTAGGATTGGAGGTTCGGAACTTGGTTGAAGAGAATTGCAAAAACTTGTTTTTAATGCAAAAATTTCTAATATAATCTTATGGAAGTAATATGTACATAATTGAAAACCTTAAAACCATATATGTAGACTTTCAAATTATATTTTTAAAATATTAAAAAAATTTAGATAGTACGGAACTATATACACACATACAAATTATATTTTTAAAAAATTAACATATAAAACTGCATATAGGTTATCAAATTATATGTTCAAAAATATTTAAAAAACTAAAAAAATTGAAACTATATAAAGACATGTTTATAAAAAATTAAAAGATTAGAAAATACGAAACTGTATACGGGTTTGTAAATAATATTTAAAAAGAACTTACAAAATCAAAATTGTACGACTTTTAAAATTATGATGAAACACCTAGTAAATACTATCAGTGGGTTTACAATTGTAGGAATTACAAAATAATTAAGAGGTTGTAGATGTCGATACGAATGCGCTGCATATTCACGATTTGTTCTAACATCATGGACGGTGCACGCTATTTAATTTAATTTTGAAAAATCAATACGATTAACACTGATCGCTGAAGGTCTGTTATGGCTAATCTGTAAACTATTCTGTGTCAAATTGTTACATTGAGTCTCGCTCATGAGTTTAGGCATCGGATATCCAGGGGCGGGAAAAGTCGCCGTAACAGGGACGTTTAAATTTGTGACTTTCCATGGCACTAAGAATCTAAAATGCGATCATCAGACCCATTTCAGTAAATAATTGAAGACATTCTGTGACTAACACATATATCATGCGACAAGAAGAAAATAAATTGTGAAAAACACATGAAAAGCATTACAAAATATTAATGAAATAGAATCTTAAAGCAGGATTTTATATTGCCTAAAGAATATAAGGTTAATAAATAATTTTGTTTTTTAAGCTTCTTATAGGAAAACCCGAGGGAAAACGCCCAGTTCGTACACCAAGAATGAGGTGGGAAAATAACATTAACTGAGTGCCTCAATACCATAGGTGCCTAACTCACAATTAAAAAAAATGTTTTTCCCTGTAATTGCATTAGAAAAAATAATCTATGTCAGAGTCATATCTGTCTATAACATTACGGATGAGTTAAAATTAACACAAAAATGTTATAGGCATATGTGCAATGATTATTTCTAGTGCAATTACTGGGAAAAGCATCATTCTTTAAACTTTGGATTAGGCACCTTTGGCAATGAGGCATTATATAAATTGGTAAGAGGCACTCGAAAGAGCATTAAGTTATAAGTTTATGAATTGTCTTTTATGAGTTTGTTCAGTGATCCTGTCCATATTCTGCATTGTTTGTAATGGTATCGCTCACACTTTTGGTCGCATATCTTGCATTCACACGAATCACTCGGATGGTGGAATTTTGTATTTTTGCACATTTTGTGATGATATCCGTGTGTTGCTAAACCTATGATTCTGTGCCTTTGTGGTTGGTTACTTTCAGTCCACTCTCTGTTTACCATGGCATCTGAGGCGTAGAAATCTTCGTCGATCTCTTTTTCTCTCTGTTTCTTTTTTTCGATGACTTTCTTATATGACTCCGTTGCTGGCAGTAGTATCCTTTGCCTCAGGTCCTCTAGGAAGAAGGTTTCTCTGGCTAGCATATAGGCCATTCTGTTTGGTGTGTATTTGCTTGCACCTAATGCCTTTTTGATGAATCTTGGTTTTACTTATCAACAATGATTTGAAGGAAGTAGATTATACAGGGAATGATTGGAAAACATTAGCTCTGGATAAGGATGTATGGAGAGCTTATGTCCATGCGGTCATTTAACCTACGGGGGTCGATAGTGCCAGTGAGTTAGTTTGTTAGTCAATATTATTTTTTTTAAATAAATATGACTTAATATAAAATTATAGAATATTCACCTGAAAGGTCCGTCTCCTCAACTTATTTATCATTTAACTGTAGCGCTTTCGGGACTTGTCCCATCATCGGCAGGATTCAAAACTGGTGTTTCACTGAAGATCTGGTAGAGGGGGTTGCATGTATTGGGTTCGTTTTCGTTTATCAGGCTGTCGTTGTGAGCTGCTTTCATGATTTCCATCTCTTCGAGTACGTTTATCTTCGCTGGATTATTTTCTCTGTGCATTACTGTTAGGGTGTTTTCAATATTTAACATGCGATGTCCTTCATGGATAACGTGTTTTGCATAGCTTGATTTACCTTCTGCGTGAATGAAGTCTCGAAAATGTTCTTTGAATCTGATGTTAAAACTCCTGTTTGTCCTTCCTATATAAAATTTGTTGCAGTCCTTACATGTCAGTTTATAAACTCCTTTGCTGTTGAAAATGTTATTTTCTTCAATGTTATTGTTTATTATGTTGTTTAATTTGTTATTGGTTCTGTATGCTATTTTTACGTTTTTATCGGCTTTCTTTAGTGCATTGGCTAATTTTGTCGTTTCTTTTCCTGTGTATGTAAGTGTTATCCATTTTTTCTTGTTGTTGTCAGATTCTTTTTCTAGTTTAGTTATGTTGGTTATGTTGTTCTTCCTTTTTTGTTTTTTTACGAGCTTATCTATGAATTCTTCATTATAGCCATTGGTTTTTGCCATATACTTAATGTAGTTGAGTTCTTGGATATAATTGTCTTTGCTTAATGGGAGTTTCAACATTCTACTGACTAAGCTATTAAATGTACTAATTTTCTGTTGAAAAGGGTGTGTAGAATTTTTGTTTATGGCCAGAGCATTGTTTGTGGGTTTCCGGTAGATACCGATTTCTAGTTTATTGTTGTGTAGATTTTTGGTTATAGACAAATCTAAGTAGTTTATGCTGTTGTTAACTTCTTTCACCGAAGAAATAGAAGTTAACAACAGCATAAACTACTTAGATTTGTCTATAACCAAAAATCTACACAACAATAAACTAGAAATCGGTATCTACCGGAAACCCACAAACAATGCTCTGGCCATAAACAAAAATTCTACACACCCTTTTCAACAGAAATTAGTACATTTAATAGCTTAGTCAGTAGAATGTTGAAACTCCCATTAAGCAAAGACAATTATATCCAAGAACTCAACTACATTAAGTATATGGCAAAAACCAATGGCTATAATGAAGAATTCATAGATAAGCTCGTAAAAAACAAAAAAGGAAGAACAACATAACCAACATAACTAAACTAGAAAAAGAATCTGACAACAACAAGAAAACATGGATAACACTTACATACACAGGAAAGAAACGACAAAATTAGCCAATGCACTAAAGAAAGCCGATAAAAACGTAAAAATAGCATACAGAACCAATAACAAATTAAACAACATAATAAACAATAACATTGAAGAAAATAACATTTTCAACAGCAAAGGAGTTTATAAACTGACATGTAAGGACTGCAACAAATTTTATATAGGAAGGACAAACAGGAGTTTTAACATCAGATTCAAAGAACATTTTCGAGACTTCATTCACGCAGAAGGTAAATCAAGCTATGCAAAACACGTTATCCATGAAGGACATCGCATGTTAAATATTGAAAACACCCTAACAGTAATGCACAGAAAAATAATCCAGCGAAGATAAACGTACTCGAAGAGATGGAAATCATGAAAGCAGCTCACAACGACAGCCTGATAAACGAAAACGAACCCAATACATGCAACCCCCTCTACCAGATCTTCAGTGAAACACCAGTTTTGAATCCTGCCGATGATGGGACAAGTCCCGAAAGCGCTACAGTTAAAAGATAATTAAGTTGAGGAGACGGACCTTTCAGGTGAATATTCTATAATTTTATATTAATTTTGAATAAACCTCAACGGAACACATCATGAATCTTATAAAAGTTAAATATGACTTGAAATAAAAATCTAAATATTTCATTGTTAGTTATTGCCCAATAACATTTTCATAATAATAATAATAATAATAATAATAATATTTTAATAGATAATTTTTCAAAGTTATCTTAACTCATTGTTGCCAAAAATATATAAAATTAAACTATGCTACAGGGTAGACCACTCTGATATTTTCAATGAGTTCTTGGAAAGGATCCGCATTTCGATTTTTACAATCAAAGTGCCATAAATATTCCGCGATATGTATGTCCATATCATCGCTTTTGATACCCCTCCTAGTTAGCCTGCGTTTTGCATTCGTCAATTTCGACAATATGCCCTGGACCTCCAATTTTGCCACGATTTGCGTATTTATCCTCCATAGATGATATACACACTTCTCGACAGTAACTGAACCAATCAGCTACTGTACCTCGAGTTGGCTTTCTGTTCCTGATAGTACAATGCACAATTGTCTGATTATACGTTAATTTATGAATGAACTAAGTAAATAACTTAGAAAGGATGTAATTTGCAATTTTCGAACCAAGTTCCTTTCGTGACCGACTGGGAGAATTCCGGGTGCCCTCTCCTACAAATGAATATGCCTCGTTCCCGGAGCGAGAAGAGCATTGCATCGAGGGCACTGCATTCTAGTTCTTAAAAGCCCTTCATCGTACAGAAATCTAATACATTATCTACGATCAACTAGATCTAGGAATAGGTCTAAATTAATCAGGCTGATGAATGTAGGCATTACGAAATTATTTTCATTTTAAAACCAGCAACACAAAAGAACACACTTTACACTAGAAAATTTGTTCACACACTGGAATGGACAGGGAAGAAAAATAATTTTCAGGTTTAAAATTCATACGAACAATACGCAATAAAACATGTCGTGAGCACTTGTGGATTCTTTATTCAATTTTTGAAAACATATTTGAAGAGAAAAATTATACGCTCAGACCGGGACTTGAACCCGGGACCCTTGGTTCTCTAGACCAAGTGCTCTACCAACTGAGCTACCTGAGCAAGTACCGATCTAAACGCAAATCTTTCTCTATATACATTGTAATTCCCATCCACCAAATGCTGTGAAGCCATGCTTCTATCTTGCAAATGGCGGCTCCTTTATTAAGAAGACATATTTGGGAATTATACATTACAGCCAGTACGGCTTTTTCCAAGTTTGTATTATTGATTTCGTACATCTCAATGATGGATAAATCATATTTGAAGAGAAAAATTATACGCTCAGACCGGGACTTGAACCCGGGACCCTTGGTTCTCTAGACCAAGTGCTCTACCAACTGAGCTACCTGAGCAAGTACCGATCTAAACGCAAATCTTTCTCTATATACATTGTAATTCCAAATATGTCTTCTTAATAAAGGAGCCGCCATTTGCAAGATAGAAGCATGGCTTCACAGCATTTGGTGGATGGGAATTACAATGTATGTAGAGAAAGATTTGCGTTTAGATCGGAACTTGCTCAGGTAGCTCAGTTGGTAGAGCACTTGGTCTAGAGAACCAAGGGTCCCGGGTTCAAGTCCCGGTCTGAGCGTATAATTTTTCTCTTCAAATATGATTTATCCATCATTGAGATGTACGAAATCAATAATAATAAAAAAAAAATTTGAAAACATGTTCTGGGAATTTTCTGTCAATGTTGGTCATACTGGTTTCACTTACATATACTGCCAACTGCTGGATGTTAGATTTATCTTTCTGGGGTGACGTCATTCGCTAGCGCATGCGCGCTGCGATTCTGTGGAACTTAGAAGAATTCGTGTGAGACATATAACCGATTTTGACTCACCTCATATAATTTCAAATTTCTTTGATACCAGCGGTTTCAGACAATATCAAAGAAATTTGAAATTATATTAGGTGAGTCGTTAAAAATAAGTTCTCCACTCACTATTAATGATATAACCTCATAATGTTTATTTCCCAATATTAATTTAAATATAAGTAATTTTGATAATTAGACCTAGCCCTTATACTAGATCTTTTTAGTAACACCCCTGAAAATTTTTACACTCCTTACCATTAACATTTTCAGTTAGTTGTTTCATTCTATCTGTTGTCTATCTTGTTAAGTCTACAAAGGAATTAAGATTACATTGTTTCATAGTAAGTGAAACATTAAAAATTGCTAAAGAAGAGAAGAGACTAAAAAGTTCATGAGATTTTACGTTACCAGTTCCAGTTGGTATGAAGATCAAAGCATTTGTCAAAAATCCTCTTACTGGCTGTCAAGTCTCCAATGATGCTATACCCAATTTTTTTTTCATTATTGGTGATATATATATATGCTACGACAATAATGTTTAGATACAGATTTACTTATTACAAAAAACATATAGAACAATTATAAGACCGATTGTGACATATACATCAGAAACTTGGGTCTTATTAAAGAACACTGAAATAAGGTTAGCTATTTGGGAGAAAGAGTTTCTGAGAAGAATATATGGTCCATTTAGGGAAAAATGATGATTGGAGAGTTAGAACCAAAAATGAGGTATTTGAGCTATATGGTATTATTGCCTCACTATGATGGTTGTCCATTTATATAAAAGCAGGTGCCGCGTGACAATGCTTCACATGCGGAATTATTATAGTGGCAGTAGTCGGTGTCTTTGTATTTAATTATATATAACAGCTCCGAGGAAACAAAGTGGACCACCATCATAGTGAGACGATAATAACCTACAGATAATTGATGAAATTAAAAGTTCAAGATTAAGTTGGTTGGAACATGCAGAAATAAGTAATGAGAGATCTTGACTAAGGAAAATATATGAAGGATATCCTGGCAGTAGAAGATGTAAGGGAAGGCTGTGGAAGTGGGAGAGTGAAGGAGATGGGTGTGAGAATGTGGAGAAGAAGGGCTGAAGATAGAAGAGAATGGGCTACAATTGTACAGCAGGCTCTGGTACACCAAGGACCGTAACACCACAGGAAGAAGAAGAACTTGATACAAATTAAAACTGTTATTACGATTAACATGCAGGCTTCATTTCACACAATGGACTGCAAGCAGGACACAGGAACTGTGGATCCCCAAAATCATATGACAAACGTGAGTTGTGACTGGTCAACATGAAGGTGAGGCCTTTCACATGCAGAATTGTCTACACTCTGTCACTCACTTTCTAAGACCTCATGCACTTTAGTAATAGTTGTACAATATTATTATTTATACATTAAATAAATTTTGCATTTTTATTTGATTTTAAATTTTGAATCAGAAATTATTAAAGAAAACAACATTAGAACTTTCAAAATCGGAAAAAGGCTTGTTAATGTCCGATCACCTGATCTTTGTCTCCTGATTCACGACTGGTAGTAATTAGCAGCTGTTATATCACTCGTTTTTCAACTCAAATATTATAGGCTATCTATGGACTGAAGAGGGCATGTTAATTCCTCTTGGCTGCTGAGTGAGCTCACGAGTTAAACTGAGTGTTCACTTGGCTGGCCAGGTGGAGAACGTGTACAGTACAGGATAGGTGAACCTGCACTTCCATTCCCTAAGTCAAGTCAAGTTATTAAAGAAACTACATAGGCCTGATGTATAAAAGAAAGTACTATATTCTACAGATTGTGCAGGATATCCACAGAAATATATGATTATAAATGTAATAGTGCTATTCTCAGTAGTCATATTTACATTAAATTAATTTCAATAGAAAGAAAGACTCAATAATTTTACTGTTTACCTGATAGAACATTCAACGTGTGCTCCATGTGTCACACTGCAGACATCAGTACAATATTCCATTTCTTGTCATATATGCTCCAATATAACTATTGGGATGCACTCTATTGATGTAGAGATATGAAGCCGCAGATCTTGAGGTAGTGGGAAGTATGTAGAAAGTATCCTTTATCTAGCTGCATAAACAGAAGTCACATACGTTCAAGTCAGAGGACTTCAATGGGCACTTGCAAAAGACATCGTCTTGTCTCTAGTGTGACTCATTTTCTTCCTACCAAAAGCTCATTTAGATGTAGAAATTCTAGTATGGGAGAAATATTTACACAATATGCATAAATCTAATTTCTGCATATCTAGTTATTGGGTGACAATTGATACAAACAGGAAATACTATTAAGGTAGAATTTTTTATCACTCACCTCATATTGTTCTTCTTATTTGACTATAAACTAGTTTCGGAACATAGTTTCTCTTCCATCCTCAGTATCGTCACGACCGTTGTTCTGTCGTCTTGAAGAGCTGTCCTTCGCTCCTTCCATTGGCTGACTGAAAAACCTCGAAACCAGGTCATTCTCACCGGGAATTTCAAAGTTCATCAATTTCTTCTTTTCGCTCTTTTGAATGTAGATCTTTTCCCAAACAGTAAGTTCTTTTGGTTTTTCTATTTGTTTTAATAATTTAGCTTCTTTCTCGATAAGATGTTTTTCCTGTCAAGAAAGGGGAAGTAAAAAAATCTGCAGTGGCTGCCCATGCATGGTCTGAAAAAACATCTTATCGAGAAATAAGCTAAATTATTAAAACAAATAGAAAAACCAACTTACTGTTTGGGAAAAGAAAGATCTACATTCAAAAGAGCGAAAAGAAGAAATTGATGAACTTTGAAATTCCCGGTGAGAATGACCTGGTTTCGAGGTTTTTCAGTCAGCCAATGGAAGGAGCGAAGGACAGCTCTTCAAGACGACAGAACAACGGTCGTGATGATACTGAGGATGGAACAGAAACTATGTTCCGAAACTAGTTTATAGTCAAATAAGAACAACAATATAAGGTGAGTGATAAAAAATTCTACCTTAATGAATATACCTCATAGTGAGAATTCCTAAAATAAGGAAATACTACTTTTTTGCATATGGAACAATCTACTTTTTTTTTACTGTGTTTACACCTAAGATATTCAAAACAAAAATTCTTTGATATATTGTTTCTAATGATATGGTATAAATGAATAAGTCATTGTTACAGTGGCATAGGCCATTTTCATCAGCATTGTAGGCCTATGATTCAATTCAAATCAAACCTGATTGTTAAATTTGGATTCAGATAACACTCCTAAAATAATTATAGTTTATTTAATTTTAGGAAGTGATATTTTGAGGTTATTTCAATTATATTATTTTCAGTCTGATCATCTTACCTCAATATTAATGTTGATTTGTTCTAGGACATGTTTCAAAACAATTCTGTTTTATCGTCAGCTTGTCCAGACTGGTTAGATTTATGTTGCACACTCAGCAACTGCTCATGTTTGGTCTGAAAAACATAATATAAATTCGGACACTAAATTATTAAAACAGTTAGAAAATACAAAAGAGCTGACTATTTGGGAAAAAATCTAAATTCAGAAGAACAAAAACAGAGTTATGAATTTTGAAATACCGACGGAGCGTGACCTTGTTTGGAGATTCTTTGACCAACCACAAGATGGAGCTGACATCGACATCCAGGGTGTGCAACATAAATCTAACAAGTCTGGACAAGCTGACGATAAAGCAGAATTGTTTTGAAACATGTCCAAGAACAAATCAACATTAATATTGAGGTAAGATGATCAGACTGAAAATAATATATTATAGTTATGAAAATACAATAGGAAATAACATTATGAGGTTCTAGTTAATAAATAAGTTGATTCTTTTAAGCTTTATCACTTAAAAGTGCTGTGTAAATTCTCAATAAAAATACTTTGAATAGAAGTTGTCAGATGGTGTTGATGGTAGCGACTGCTACCGGCCTTCTGATGAAAGAGAATTGTATAAGTGGAAATAATTGTTGATGATTTTTATTATTAATTTAACACTTCTCATAGAAGGATAAATTATATTTGAAGAGAAAAATTTTCGCCTAGACCGGGACTCGAACCCGGGACCCTTGGCTTTCCGGGCCAAGTGCTCTACCAACTGAGCTACCGAGGCGAGTTACGATCTAGATGCAAATTTTTCTCTTATGTACGTTGTAATTCCCTCGCGCCAAATGCTTGAAACCATAGCTTCTATCTTTGCAAATGGCGGCTTCTTAGTTAAGAAGACATTTATTGGGAATTTAACACTACTTTATAGCCAGTAGGGCTTCTATTGACGATTTTTATTATTAATTTAACACTTCTCATAGAAGGATAAATTATATTTGAAGAGAAAAATTTTTGCCATTTGCAAAGATAGAAGCTATGGTTTCAAGCATTTGGCGCGAGGGAATTACAACGTACATAAGAGAAAAATTTGCGTCTAGATCGTAACTCGCCTCGGTAGCTCAGTTGGTAGAGCACTTGGCCTGGAAAGCCAAGGGTCCCGGGTTCGAGTCCCGGTCTAGGCGAAAATTTTTCTCTTCAAATATAATTGTTGATGTTCGGATGGTGTAATCAGTATCATACTAATGCGCAGAGTTAGAGATCCAGGATTCGAATCCCAGTCTGAACATTAATTTTTCTTTCTGAAATATAGCATATCCAATTCTGGAATGTGTTAATTTAAAATATAACATCATTGACATTTTTATTATTAATTTAACACTTCTCACTGAAGGATAAATCATATTTGAAGAGAAAAAAGGTTTCAAAGCATTTGGCGCGAAGGAATTACAACGTATATAAGAGAAACATTTGTGTCTAGATTGCAACTCACCTCTGTAGCTCAGTTGGTAGAGCATTTGACCCGGATAGCTAAAGGTCCCGGGTTCGAGTCTCGATCTAGGCAAAAATTGTTTTCTTCAAATATAATTTATCCTTCAGTGAGAAGTGTTAAATTAATAGTAAAATAGAAGCTCTACTGGCTTTATAAAGTAGTGTTAAATTCCCAATAAATGTCTTCTTAACTAAGAAGCTACCATTTGCAAAGATAGAAGCAAAGGTTTCAAAGCATTTGGCGCGAAGGAATTACAACATATATAAGAGAAAAATTTGTGTCTAGATCGCAACTCGCATCGGTAGCTCAGTTGGTAGAGCATTTGGCCCGGAAAGCCAAAGGTCCCAGGTTCAAGTCTCGGTCTAGGCAAACATTTTTCTCTTCAAATATAATTTATCCTTCAGTGAGAAGTGTTAAATTAATAATAAAAACGTCAATAGAAGCTCTACTGGCTTTATAAAGTAGTGTTAAATTCCCAATAAATGTCTTCTTAACTAAGAAGCCGCCATTTGCATAGATGGAAGCAAAGGTTTCAAAACATTTGGCGCGAAGGAATTACAATGTATATAAGAGAAAAATTTGCATCTAAATCGCAACTCGCCTCGGTAGCTCAGTTGGTAGAGTATTTGGCCCAGAAAGCCAAAGGTCGCGGGTTCAAGTCTCGGTCTGGGCGAAATTTTTTTCTCTTCAAATATACCATCATTGTTGTATAACAAATATGAGGTAAAATGAAGAAAGTACAACAAATATGAGGTAAGATGAAGAAAGTACAACAACAAATATGAGGCATGATGAAGAAAGACTCAACTTATTTATTACATTATAGTGTAACAATTTTTGTTCCCACATTAATTACAGTGATTTTTTTTTTCAATATGTTAATTTCTTTAAAACAAAGAAATGTGACTTACACCATTTAACTAACCCCATCCAAATTTTGTAGTTTATAAATTATAACAATTTATAGTTACAGAGTGTTTCTGTGGACATGCTATACATGTAGAATGTATAAAAGTGTGATATTCTCTATTTTGCAGAAACTAATGGAAAAATACAGTGCATTGCTGGGAATTGATCCTGAAAGTTGTTTAGCAGCTCTTAAAGAATTGCAACAACATGCTTTGGATCGTCTCCGAGAAAGAGAACATTTCAGAGAAACTGGCTTAGCAACTCTCAAAGTTAGAGTTCCTGATGAAAATGGAAGTCGAAGGATAATATCTTTACATACAAAATTAACTGCTACGGTAGAAGAATTTCAGAGATCTATTGCTAATGAAATAACAATTGAACCAGCAAGGTAAGGAATGTGCATTTTATGTCTTGATTTAATAGTGCAATAAAGATAAGATATGGATAAAATATTTATGCAGCATTAAAGTACAGTGCCTTCAAATATTAAACTCATGTATGAACAGCCTTTGAAAAAAATTATGGTGCAACTCTTGATGATGGAAAGTTAGAGTTTTGAAGAGCGAAACGCATCAATATATTGTTACATGTTCTGACTCGTTTGAGTATAAAGCAGACGGCGTAAGTCTCTCTTCGTGCAGCATTCGTATCATTCGCTTCAGTGGAGCAATCGGTCAGATGTTCTTTTTCCGACGATTCGGACCCACATTTGATTCTGGTCAGGTATAATTTTTTTATTAATTGTTATTTAATAACGTCGTTAATTTTCATAATGCCTACATGTTACCAGGCTTCGTTATATAAATATATATATGGAAATATTTCCGGTCGGGACAGGCTCCTGGGTAAGATTTTTTTCGGGGCTTCTCCTCACCTGTAAGATAAATGTCAGGAAACTTAGGGCCCAACAGTCCCCAAAAATCATTCGGCCATCATCATCCTTATCATTATCATCATCATTCTTCACCGATGTGAAAATAAATGGGAAGCTACCACACCTACAGTTCCCTAGTAAAGCTGCAAAGCATAGCATGAAAATGCTATGATTGCAGTGAAAGACCTGCCCTCAAGCAGAATTACTATGGAATGGAATATATGGTTGGTTGGTATCTAATGTTGAGCACTTGATAATGAAATCATTCGCTCTCTTGCACTCCAATATTTAGCAGAAAGGCTGGTCTCTTCTACAAAAGCTGGACAACGGAGGAGATGGTTTCTTTCCATATCTTCATTTAAATTGCAAAAAGGGCATTTAGGTGAATCTGTTATGCCAATTCTGTGTAGGTGTTTATTCAAGCAGTCATGTCCCGTTAGCAGTCTGAATGTTGCTACTGCAGATTTTCTTTGTAATGTAGTAATGTCATAAGCTTGTAGATTTTCCCATTCCTTTCCAGATGTTTTGGTGGTGTATTCTTCTCTAAGTTTATTGATGTATTTATTTGAGATAATTCTTTTGATAGAGTGAAAGGAAACTGGAGCAGAAGTTGGGTTTGAAACAATTTTGCTACCCTTCTTGGCTAGAAAATCGGCTATTTCATTGCCTGTCACTCCACAATGGGCCGGAATCCATTGAAGTACAACTTTTTTATGTAGACGGGATAAATGTTTTATCATTTTGTGACATTCGATAATTTTGATGCTTTTGGGTGTTGTGTCTCGTGTTATAGCAAGAATGGCTGCTTTGGAGTCACATAGAATTACAACTTTTGTAAATTTTTGGATGTGATATAAAAGATTTTGTAAACTTAAGAAAATTGCTAGAATTTCGCCATCAAAGTTTGTTGAATTTGTGTTTAGTTTACGATAAAAGGAAAAAAGTGGACATACTGCACCAGCACCAGTGCCACCATCATTTGGTAGGCTGGAGCCATCTGTAAAAATATGTATCCATTCAGGAGCTGGGTATCTTAGATTTATCATTTCCAGTGACATTTGTTTTAAAATATATGGAGGAGTTTCAGATTTCTTGATGTCTTCTGTTAAATGAAGGTTATATTCGATTTCCAAAAATTCTAGAGGGTTGTTTCTCATCTGCATATTTTCTTTTGAATGTGGAAGTTGCAATTTCTGTTTGATTTCTTGTACAATGCTTAGGAAGCTTTGCTGAGATTTTAAACATACTTGTGGTTTTCTTTGGGTCCAGTTATTATGGGGTAGCCTTAAAAATTTTTCATACTGTGTGACTGCTGTTTTCTCAATTTCAGATGCTATGTTTGGGTTATTTGTTAAGATTTGCATGGCAGTGATTGGTGTTGTTTTTAACGGCTCCTGTTATCAGACGGAGGATTTGGTTCTGCAATTTATTAAGTTTTTCCACTTTAGTAGTTACTAGGATTTCTTCACAATATTGAAGTACAGGTTTTATGTACATTTGGTAGAAGGTGTTTAGGGTTTGTGTGTTGCAACCCCACTTTTTCCCTGCTAATCGTTTTAATAATGGTAACCTTGTTTCTATCTTTGTACATATATTCTCCATGTGTTTCTTCCATGTTAATTTTGTGTCCAGAGTTATTCCTAAATATTTTGCTTCATGTGTTTGAGTTAATAATTCACCCTCCAATTTCAGAGTGATGGGTAGTGGTTTCTTTCTTAATGTAAATAGTTGATAATTTGTTTTCTGTATATTTATCTTCATTAAGTTCTGGGATGTCCAATTCTCTAACTGTATTAGTGATTGTTGGGCTATGGTTATTAATTGTTGACTTTGGTTTTTCGGTTTGGAGACCCATATTACAACATCATCAGCAAAAAGTAGGGTTTTCGTTTCGAGCTTTTCTATATGCTTAGGTAGATCATTAATGTAGATATTGAAGAGAATGGTACTGAGTACAGAACCCTGTGGTAAACCTCGATGTGTTTGTTGGTATTTAGAGAGGTGATTATTATACTTTGTAGCGATGAACCGTTGGATGAGAAAATTGCTGATCCAGAGTAGCATATTCCCTTGAATGCCTAAAGTCTGCATTTTTTCTAATAATTTATATCTCCAAATAGAGTCATATGCTCCTTGGAAATCAACAAACATTGCCAGAGTGTCTTCTTTTCTGTTGAAACTGTCTTTAATAGCTTGACTTAGGTGTACAATTTGTTGATTTGTTGATTGTAATTCTCTAAATCCAGCTTGATTGGGTGAAAGTAAATTATTGGTTTCTAAATACCAATTTAATCGATTTGAAATCATTTTTTCCATAGTTTTAACAATTACACTAGTTAGTGCTATTGGGCGATAATTTGAAAAAGTATTTGTTGATTTTTTTGTTTTCGAAATAGGTATTATAATAGCTTTTTTCCAATCATCAGGAACTTTTGTGTTCCAAGAAAGATTATAAAGGGAGAGCAATTGAGTTTTGGCTTTATTGCCAAGGTGTTTGAGAAATTCTGCATGTATATTATCTGCTCCTGGAGATTTGTTTGATTTTAAACTATTAATGGCTATGTTTAACTCTTTAATGTTGAAATTCTTATTAAAGATATTATCTTTTGTACTGCTTGTTGATTTTATGTAATTTTTTAGGTTCTCTTTTATTGTTTTTTGTTCTTTTTTGTTCTCTGAGGACAAAGTATAGGTGTTAGCGTAGTGTTTGTTGAATTTGTTGGCTATTTCACTTTCATTTGTAATCTGTTTGTTGTTGTGGATAAATGGTGTTTTTTGCCGTTCTTTTTTATTTTGTATATTGTGTACAAATCTATATGCTTTCTGGCCATCTTTCCTATAATCCATTTTTTGGAGGAAGTTATTAAAATTTTCTCTTTTATTGCTGTTAATTTCTTTTTTGAGTTGTGCGCACAGTTTTCTCCAATTTTGTACATCTTTTGGGTCTTTTGTTTTTTCTGCTTTATTTCTAGCGAGATCTCGGTCTATTTTCATTCTTTCTAATTTTGAATTCCAGAAGGGTTTGTAGTTTTTAACTATTCCTCGTGGTATATATTTTTTTGCTGTTTTTAATATTATTTTGCATATAGATTTGTTAATTTGATCTGACTGAAGTGATACGTTTAAAGGATTTTCAAATTTGGTTTCCAGTTCGTCTGTGTACAGTTTCCAATTGGCTTTTTTGAAGTTCCACCTGGGTTTAAGATGCATTGGAAGTAAGTTGTTATTCCCCAGTTGAATAGTAGCAATGATGGCTCTATGTCCTGAGCCAGGATCTTCTACAATTTGTTTTTTGGTTTTGGAGTATAAATTAGAAGATACAAAGAGTAAGTCAGGATTAGTTCCTGAACCAGAGTAATGTATATATGTTGGAGGATCCTCTTTGTTGTGTATTATTTCTATGGGTGTTGAATTTAATAAGTCTTCTACAATTTTCCCTGCATTATTAGATTTGGTATAGCCCCATCGTCGTGAATGGGCATTAAAATCTCCCATTATAATTGTGTTTGGGTTTATTGTAATATGTTCAAGATTAGGGGAGTTATTTGGTGGATTATAAATTGAATATATATTGTACTGAGATTTATTTATCCATATGTTAATTTTAATTATTTCAATTTTGTCTACATTGTCCATTTCTTTGATAATTTGAACGGATGAAGTCATATGTGTTCGAATTCCAACTAAAATACCACTGCTTATTTGTCGTCCTTTAGGAAGTATGTGAACAGTAAAATCCTTGAAGTGGTAATATTGTAACTGTTCCTGTGTGAGATTTGCTTCTTGAATTGTGAATACATCAATTTGGTGGTCAGATAGCATTTTTGTAAGTTCAGTCTTTTTAGCTTGTGATAGTCCTCCAGTATTCCACTGGAGGATTTTGATCAAGTTTGGTTTGGTATATTTGTTTCCTTGAAGAAAGGTCCCCGTCCGGAGATCCGAATGGGGGACTATTTTACCTCCGGATTTGTATTTCTTTTTCCAAGGCTTCATGTTTGTATTGGAGTACAATAAACTAGTTGTAACCGTTTAGTAGTAGGCACCACATGTGGTGGTTACGTCACCCATTGAGAGAAAGTAGGTATAGGAAGGAAGGAGAAATGAACCCCTAGGCCTCGAGTACTCTAATACCATCAGGGTCGAAAGAAACAAGAGGTCAGTCAAGGGAGACTGGATAGAAAAGTTGAAAGAGGGAATTGGTATGGGGAGGAGAAGTAATACCAATTCGGTCAAAAAAGAAAAACTCACCAAGCTGACCAGTGCTTGTTGGTGAGTAGCCCTTCCCTTTCGTTCATCATGCATAAGCATGATTACTAACAGCTGCACCACGAGAAGGTGAGGGATTGGACACTAGGTTACTGTCCAGGTCGGTTCCTTTAAGCCTTCGATGGAAGGAATTAAAGGGTCTCCTCTCTGTTAAAAACAGTAGCCTTTCCGCAGCCGGAATGGAATATATGGAAATAAATTAAAGGAAACAGCTCATATATATATATATATATATATAGAAAGTGAATAATGATTGTAACGTCTCATTACTTTGTTTACAAAACACATGGCATAATAAAATTATTTATTTCCATTACTAAAACAAATGTGTCTGATTAATTTAAATTAAGTTAATATCTAATTTCATTATACAAGTAAGTCCTGAAGTACTGCAATAACTACATACAGATAATTTTTAGGAGAGATGGTTGTGGTCTAGTGGAGGGAGCTTCTGTTTTCTTGCATGTGGTCGCGTGTTCAATTCCTGCTGTCATGCTTTTTTTTTTCTCTCTTGTCCTTATTTCAGTTAATTATCTTTCTTTTGTTTCATTTCTTATGCTTTTTTTCTCTCTTGTCCTTATTTCAGTTAATTATCTTTCTTTTGTTTCATTTCTTATGCTTTGTTTTATTATCAGTATTTACTGCACTACTTATTTACACAAAATTGTTTTCCATTGCATGACACACAATGAAATAGAATGGATTTAGTTTCTCAAACAGTTGTATACTTGTGAACCAAATAGCATGATCTCTGATCATGTGCAGTGGCTTAATTCTGAGACTTGAAAATTATCTGTGCGCCATCAATTATTTCAAAGGCTGTACATGCTATATCGAATCTAGAAAAACCTTGATCTATCTGCTAGCCTGATACCCATATTTGTCTTTTTCTTCTTCTTAAACATAATTTGTAGGATTTTCAAATCACTCCTCGGAGGAAGACGTATTGGATGTGCATACACTATCTATCCATCCCTTCTTCTCCCATCCATTGGTCTATCATATTTGTCAATCACAAAAAATGGATGATCATCCAGGCAGTAATTGGAGTGATGTTGATCAGCATGTTAGATTTCCCAGCTGTTAAAACTGGTTTCTTCAACTTGGAACCACCACTTATTATAGCTACCCAAATTCCTCACCATGCTGGGTGTGTACCAGTCCTATACCAGACCAAAATGTTTTTCCCAAGCTTACTTGAATCAGGGTACTTTTTTTTTAAATCTGCACCAAAGCATGATGCCTTAGACTGCTTGGCCATTGCACAGGACTTATATGGTATCTCAGTTTTGTTAGTTAAATCTACCAGAGTGAGAAAATCCAGATTTGAACCTACGTTTTGGTATGAATTTTAGTCTGATCAATTGAGTTAATGAACTTTTGGCCAACCAGAAAAAAAGTGAGATTTGGAGTGTGCTATGCATCATTATATATATATACACACAGGGTGTCTCCAAACTTTAGGAACATTATACCACATGACTATGAATTTAATATTTTCAGCTAAGGAACCAAGATCAGAATTGGATTTTACAGCTATCACATTTTGAAATGACAAGTGACTATTTAAGGGTGTACAAGTGTATGATATTCATCCAAATATAAGATGGAAATTTGTCTCAACCTAATTAAATCATTTATTGGTGTATTTCATCATTACTTTAATTCCTAGTATTCCTATATTTTTCATTTTATAAATAATCAATGGAATGTGTAACAACAATACAATTAAACAAATTTTACATCTTGCATCATAAGATAAATTCTTCTCATATGTCATGTTGGATCTGACCATGAATTGAGCTGCCAAAGTCATCTGATCTTTGTGGCTCTGGTGAAGAATAGATGAACTTAAAGATCAAATTTCAAAGTACATGATTATATTTTTATTCTTCTGAATATAGATTTTTTCTCCATATTAGTAATATTCTTTCTAAATACACCTTGATGTGGGCTGGATATATCAATAAATAATAATTATCAACCATTTAATAAAGGAGAACATTTTATCATACATATGGTACAGGATGAAAGAACTTCCTAAGATTTTATTTTTATAACAACAATGCTAAAAATCGAAACAAGAAAATAAAAAAAATTAGTGACATAAATTGCAATGATAAATAGCTTTTCTTATAAGTATGATAAAATTCTCTGTTATTAAATGGTGGACAATTATTTCTTGATGCCTTTAGCTTCAATATTATTTATAGTAGAACTTACAGTATGGAAAAGAGACTGCATTCAGAACAGAAATAGAATTAATAATATTTCCAGTTTGTTGCAAGCAAAATTTGATCTCCAAGTTAATCTATCCTCCAGCAGAGCTATGAAAACCACCTGACTATGGCAGATCAATTGAATTAGTTGGAAATTAGTGAGAATGGTGATGATGGTCTTCAGAATACGACCCAGGAAGAAGATTCTTGTCATATGAAATGAGGTTTAAAAATTTCTGATTCAGTTTTGAATTTTATACATATATTGAAGTCAGGCTTTTCTAGTGCAAATGACAGTCTGTAGTGGAATAACATTTAATAACATATGTTACACTGTAGAATGAACAAATATAAGATTAGGGTCAGTTATTTTAGTTAGTTCTATAAGTTTAAGACTGATGTGGGCTATTCTTTTTTAGCATAATTCTGTAAGTTGTATCCGTAATTCATAGTTATCTTCCAATGTTACATATTGTTAAAATGATATTTCTTTAAATTGTTTCTATCCCAGTATTTCATTTAATTTTCAGGGATTTTTCATACTTTAATTTGACATTAATAATTTTTGTTTGGTTTTTTATAATTTTTTTTTCTTTTTATGATGAACGGGTAGCTGGCCCATTGCATCAACCCCCAACCTGGGGGACGGGTAATTTTTGTTCAAGGTTTTCTTCCTCTAGCTTTTGATAGTCCAGTATCTTACAGCAAGGCAAGAGTGCTAGTTTTGGTCCGCCTTGGGTATTTTATTTCCCCAGTACCCGCCATATATGGTGATCTTTCCCCTATCTGCCACCTGGGGAGTTGCCCGATGGGAGACTGGTAACTCCACATGGATGGGTGTACAAGAGGAGCCGGACATCGTAGACATTATAGAAAAGAAAATATTCCAGTGGTGTGACCATGTCAAAAGGATGCCAGAGTAAAGATTGCCTAAAATTGTTATGGAATGGATCTCAATGAAAAAGTGGAAGACTGAAGAAAACTTAGATAGAAGGTGTACAAGCGGCTATGAAATCAGAGGATTGGAGGAAGATCAATGGATGGACAGAGAAGAATGGTGTTTGGTTTCTGGAAGATAGCAGCAGCTGTCATGATACCGGATGATGATGATTAATAATTTTTAGATTGTTTTTACCTTGATGTCTCATTCACTTTTCAGGTATTTTTCATATTTTCATTGGACAAAATAACACATCAGATCATTATTCTACTGCTACATAATTTATGAGTTTTAAAATTTGTTTTCATATCACTGTAGACTGTCATTTGCATTAGAATCCATTAAAGTAGACTTGTAAAATATTTTTCAATTAGTTTGCTGTTATTTGTCTTATAGTCCAATTTTTTAAAATTCATTTTAGGATTAAGCTGATCTGGAATGGAAAAGTTTTGAAATTGAATTTGGATCTTGGTACACAAGGTGTAACTAATGGGACACAATTAATGGCTGTCATACTTCAAAGTAATCCCAAAGAATTACAGGTAATTATATAACATATAATTAACTTTCTTTTAAATATTTGATGAAACATATATCATTATTCATGTCCCATACCTACAGCACAGTAGATCCATAATATTTCCAAGTTCGTATGGACATTATAGATGTTTGATATGTACACCTTTGGTTACAAATCAGACATCAATTTTGTATTCTGGTTCTTGCAACATGGCTCATATGGCCAATATCAACAAATGAATTTGTGATCCTTTCTCAGAGTTATGCTAAATGATGATGTGTAAATGGTATGTTAATTTTATTCTTGATACAACCCCATACAAAAAAAGTCAAATGTGGTTAAATCAGGTGAATGTAGAGGTTATTGAAGAAGAGGAGAGTCTTCTGCAAGTAGTCTTTTTGAACTTCCTATACTGTTCATAAATTAATTATGGGAAATAACATTATGAGGTTTTTCAATTAATAAAATGAGTCATACCTCACCTCATACTTCGCGTTCTTCAAGCATGGGATGTTGGCTGAGGATGGGAGGGATTCCTCTTGAAAACTGCAGTTCCCGTGCTTGAAGAACACAAAGTATGAGGTGAGGTATGACTCATTTTATTAATTCCCATACTGTGTATGGATTGTTTTGTCTGTAAGATACTGCAGTATGGATTATTTTTACATGAAATTTCTATTGTACAGTTACAACAGATTCACATTTAACAAGTTCTAAAATATTGTAAGCTCTCTTGTCACCAGAAGTATTGCCATTTTTGTTGTTTATATAGTTGACTGTCTCTATCGATTAAATCTACAAACATATCATGTTTCATATTGTAAATGCAAATTTGGAAAGATTCTACGCTTGTGGACATAAGTGGTTTTACTGTGTCAGCCATAGATATTGCATTATTAATGTTCAAAATTCTGGAGAGAGACATGGTTTTTTGTTTGTTTGTTTGTTTGTTTGTTTGTTTAATAATACCAAGCACTTGGCAATTCAGATCTCTTGCTCTCCAAAATTTCCCAGATACTGTAAATTTGGATGAAAGGATTGGACATTGCTGAAGAAGATCCTGTTCCATCTTTTCTTTTACAGAGTGCTTCAGAAATATGGCTATTCGTTTGATCGCATTTTGTGACGAAAATATTATTATTAAAGGAAATATGTTATCATTGGAAAGGGAATCCCCCCCTCAGGGGTCCTCATCTAGGGGATATGTGGATGGCGACCACAAGGTGCCCAAGCTGTGCAAAACATTTCTTCCACTTACTTGTGTTTTGCACTCTTTTAACTTTACTATCTAACCTCTCTTGGTTAACTCTTGTTTTTTTCGACCCCGATGCTATTAGGGCATCCGAGGGCTAGGGAGTCCCTCCTTTCTTCCATTTCTTCTTTCCTTTATTTTCTTTTCTTCTCCAGGAAGCCTGATTAGAGGCTATAAGATGGCAGCCCCATCACTGGTCTTGCCTTCCTTTGGCCAGCAACCAATTGAAGGGACTATTATTATGCTTTCAAGCCTTATACGAGAATTTCCCATAAGGAAAAATTCTCTATAGGATCGTAACAGGCCTTGG
Source organism: Diploptera punctata (assembly GCA_030220185.1). Taxonomy (NCBI): domain Eukaryota; kingdom Metazoa; phylum Arthropoda; class Insecta; order Blattodea; family Blaberidae; genus Diploptera; species Diploptera punctata. The sequence continues at coordinate 385,989 of JASPKZ010003049.1, read as the reverse complement.
CCTAATACTTGGAAGGAAGAAGAAGAAGGAAAGGGAATCCTTCAAATTATAACAATAGAACAAAACAAAACAAATCACTTACAACAACGCTAAGCGAGTCATTTTATTGCTTCAAACTGTTCGCCGTTTACATCCAAGCATAATTGGCAACGCTTTGGGAAGTCATTCATTGTGTTATGATACATATTTAGAAGAATAGCTCTAATTTCTTCCTCAATCACTAATTTCAGCATGTCGACGTCTTGAGGTTTCCGGGCATAAACCTTCTCCTTCAAATAACCCCACAACCAATAGTCACATGCTGTGAGGTCAGGGGAACGGGCTGGCCATTCAATGGGGCCCTCTTCTTCCCATCCACCTGTTTTGCAAATGATCATCCAAAATTTCCCTCACCGCATTTGCATAGTGAGGAGGCGCACCATCCTGCTGGAATAAACATTGTTCATGTTCAGCACTTTGCATTACCAGCAGGACAATTTGTCTAAGGATATCACTATAATGATCACATTAACAGTCTTATCCAAAATTTGCATTCCTAACAGTCCTTCCCATCCGATCATAGCCCAAACAGTGACTTTGCCGCATCTTAAACATGTCTCTTCAATAACATTAGGATTCTCTTTACCATAATAGTGACAATTGTGTCGATTAACACGTCCGTTCACATGGAAAACAGCTTCATCAGAAAAGTGCAATTTTCTGTACCAATGTTCGTTGTTTGCTGATTCCCTTACAACAAATGCACAAAATTCCATCTGCCTGTCAGGGTCCTCTTCATTAAGTTCGTGGACATGAATCGGTTTGAAGAGGTGGTACTTCTCACGCTTCAAAACACGACACACACTCGATTGACTAATATGAAGCTCACGTGCAGCTTGGCAGGTTGATTTTTGTGGGCTAGCGTCGAACGCCTCCACAATTCTCTTCGTTGTTTCTGCATCCGTGCTAATGCAAGGCCTTCCAGGAGGTTTGATTTTCTGCATCCTTCCTGTTTCCAGCAGTCGTTTTCTCCACTTCCCCACAGTCGACGGCTGCAATGCTACATTAAACTCATGTCTTGCGGCCTCACGATCATTAGCATATGTTATTACCCATGCAGAAATTGTAATTTGCTGTTGCATACTCAACACCATTTTGACTAATGATGTAAGTTCTACACTGTTTTGTTTTCTTCCGTTGTTATAATTTGAATAATTGCCTATCCAACGGTAACTTCATATTTCCTGTAATGGTAATATTTTCATCACACAACCACAAAGCGATCAAACGTATAGCCATATTTATTATTCACCCCGTAGATTGCACATGGGACAAGCCAATTCTGTGCAAATGTTTTGATGACAGTAATGACCTTTTATCAATCTAAAATATGCAACAGCACTTTTCTTGGATACTCAGTATAATTGGTGCACTCCTGTGTCTTATTTCTTGAAACTTCATTAAAATAATAATTGGGTGATATAATTTTAAATTCTGAAGTGATTAATATTGTAGCTGTTTGGAATGGCAAATCTGTATAAAGTTTCTGTACAATATTACAACTCTTTTCTGTTGGATAATCACCAGTTTAATTTCCAAATAAGTGCAATGTGCTGGATCTCACTTATTAACTATCTTCTTATTAAGCTTTTTCAAATGATATAGTATTTTCCAATAATCTTTTATTTTATTGCATTTAGGTATAGCTGCTATTGAATCACAAAATATTACTGCTTGTTGAAAGTAAGAAATCTGATAAATTAGGTTTTACAGTGTTGAATAGATTTCTTCAACTTTTCTATGATAGTTTGTTGTTGAAATTCATTGGAGAACATTTTTTGAAAACTCACCTCATAAATTTTGTGTTTTTCATGAAACAATGGTTTCAAGTGTAATCACACCTATCTTCAGCCACAACTCAGACTGATGAAATTCTTCAACCGTCAAATCTTCTATTGTCACCATCTTCAGCGCTGCCATCTATGGTTGAATTTATAAACTTCGAAATCAAATTTTGTTTGTTAGGAATATCAAAATTCATTGATTATATTTATTTTTCTGAATGTATATCTTCTCCCAAACTGTCAGTTCTAAAGGTTTATCCACTTGTTTTAAAAGTTTTGCTTCTCTTCCAATTTTATGATGGTTCTAATAAACTATGTGCAGCAATTGATGATTTTTCAGTTTTACAATTTTTAATATTTCTAAAGTGTTCGTTTATATGAGTTTCCAAATTCCTTTTAGTTTTTCCTATATAAACTTATTTGCAATTTTTACAACTTATTTGATAAATTCCAGATTTCTTACTGGGACATTGACTTTTTTGTTAGTATTTACAAGATTACCCAGACTAAATTTATTTACTGGTTGCCAAAGTAATATTGTATTTCAATGAATATCAATGATTATACCTCATAATTAGAGTCTAGATTTTTATGTATTAAAAGATGTTTTGGTTCCACCCACAAACACACAAACAATTGAGTAATATAATGAGCAATTAGACTCCTGATGGTCTTTTATTTTGATTTCACACACAAACAAACAGTTGAATAATATATACTATCTGTATTGCAATCTTATCTTTTATTACGTAAAAATCCGGACTCTACTCATAATGTTTACTTTCCAACATTAATTTAATATAAAGTTTGTTGTGTTAAATCCTAAGGTTCTATTAAATGAAAAGAGTTGATATGTAGAACCAGCACCTGCTTCCATTAGGTTGGAGAGAAAGGATCCATCTTAGTAAATTATGAAGTTGTTCATTTTAAGAATCAAATGAATCGTGAATTTTTCGTACCTCATACATCTATGTTTTTTTAACACAGAACTGCAGTATCGGGAAATACATCATTCACATCTTCAGCTGTTTTCACGAAACATAGATGTATGAGGTAAGAAGAATTCACGATTCATTTGATTCTTATTAAGAAAACCTCCATCAAAAATTCCCAAATTTATTATATTAAGTTGTTCATTATTTGGAAATCTAGGGTTAATACTTGTAGCTTTTAAGCCACTGTTTTTAATATGTCTTTAGGTGTGTCACTTATTTGAGGTCTTCAAAAATGGATTTAAATACACTAGTGTCCAAAATTAAAGCAACAAACTGAAATGTTTACTTTCTATCTTAATTGTGCCACAAAATATTACTGGCTCCTACTAGAACAAAAGGACTGAACTCAGTAAACATTCTAACATCATTTTTCATGAAATAACAGAAATAAAAATGATTTTCTTCTTTTTAAAGTGATCTTAAATTCACACTCAGTATTGAGAAATGTGGTTACAAGTGCTCAATATGGCGTGGTATCACCTCACAGCAACACAGGCCTAACAACGACGGTGCATGCTGAAAAAGAGGTCATCAATCTGATTTTGAGGTATGAACATCCATTCTTCCTGCAGAGTAACTCTCAAGTCCTCAAGAGTGATTGGTGGATGATGATGTGAAGCAACTTGTCTCTTTAGCATATCCCAAACATGCTCTATCGGATATAAGTCGGGAGACCAAGCAGGCCAATCTGTTCGAGTAATGTCTTCAATTTACTGGAATTCATAAACCACCGCTGCTCTGTGTGGACGAGCATTATCGTCCATCAGCAGGAAGTCTGGACCCAAAGTATCTTGAAACAAGTGTACGTGAGGTAACAAGATCTCATCACGATACCTGGCGGCGGTTAAACCTTGTCAGTTTACCGTACAACTTCCTGTAGAGGTGTTCGAGCAGTTATAATGCCTGCCCACCATTATTGAGCCACCTCCATATGAGTATCTTTCCAGAATGTTTGATGGCCGAAATCGTGTTCCAGATTCTCTCCAAATGTGAATCTGTTGAGAATCGCTCTGAAGACCGAATCTGGACTTATCTGTAAAGAGGGCATTAGTCCACTGTTTGTCCGTCCAACTGACATGTTGTTGGCTCCATTCTCGACGTCTGTTTTTATGGTCACGTTTCAGGGGTACACATACAGCGGATCTCCGACAGTAAAGACCTCTCTGTTGAAGCCTTCTTTCTGTACACTGTTTGTTGCGATACAAATGTTCCAATGGAAGCTGAGAGGTCAGATGCCAGTTGTTGTGCAGTACAACATGGTCCCGTCTTGCCCTTATTGTCAAGTAACGATCCTCTCTTTGTGTGGTGACTCTTGGTCGTCCTTGCCCTGGTCTTCGGGTTGCATTTTCTACCTCTACAAACTGTTGCCACATCCAGGAAACAACAGAACGATACACATAGCCTAGTGGCCCATCAGCTAGAGACTATCCAGCTTACATTCTCCCTATTGTCCTACAACGCAGGGAGTCTGCCTGGCGTCTTCTCTGTGTCATACTACACCTATTGTATTTCAATGAATATCAATGATTATACCTCATAATTTACACAGTGAATGCTGAAATGGGACTAAAGAGAATAAACATAAAGTACCCTTTGATAGTGCACTGACGTTATCACTTCATTGATTCTACAAAGACAGGAATGCTATCTCACATAGAGGATATGATTATACAGACATTTGCTTATGTTCTACTGCCACTTGGTACTATTCTATTGAATATTGGACACAGGAAGGCGAAATTTCAGTTTGTTGCTTTAATTTTGGACACTATTGTAGTATTTTATTGCTCCTGTAGGATTAATTATATTACGGAGATTTTCTTTACCTGAAGGAAGGTATGTACTTTCTTTAATACTTTAACTTTAGAGAGAAAATTTTGAGTTTAAATATTTATTTTAAAATGTTTTTTCTCCATTTATTAGTGAATTAATATTTTCTTCTTCTTCTTCCTTCCAAGTATTAGGCCAAGGCCTGTTACGATCCTATAGAAAATTTCATACTGAATTACAGTAACTTTTTCAAGTTCATCTGGAGGGACATGTGAATAACTCTGTGTATGTATGCAGTCCGATCACGTAAATTTTTGTTCTTAAAAAATAGTGATATGGTCCAAATAAATTTGTAAATATGCTGCATGTATTTAATAATTGTAACTTGTTTCAGGCATTTGAGTCGAGGCATAGACAGTTGGAAAGCACAAGAGCTGATGCAAAGTTACTGGCAGACAGAAGTAATGATAATAACTATTATCTCCAGGTATATTGATAATATTAAAAGATTGAATCAGAATTATATCTTGCCTCATATATTTTTTTTTCTATCTTGACATGTTTCGTCAAACATTTTCATCATTCTCAACTAGAAACTTACTGAGTCAATGTATATTTATCATATAATCTCTTACTATTTTTTAAAAATTTAAAATCTTAATAAATTATCTCATAAATATTTGTGTATCACATTTGACATGTTTCGATATGTTGTCCTACCATCATCAGCTTTTCTAAACTGTTGAATTTCATCTTGTAGTCCCTAGATGTCGATTTCCACATCATCTTTTGGTTGACAGAAGAACTTGTAAATCAAATATTTTTCCCTGTGAATTAAAAAATTCATAGTGTTACTTATCAATTTTGATAAATCAATAATATTCTAAATTCAAGAGAGAGTTTTCGAATTTTTTATTAAGAAATTGCAACAAAGTAGGCCTACTATATTTTTTAATATTATGTGCTATTGATTGAGCTGTATACTCCAATGTTTCAGTATTTCAGAGTCAAAAGATAAAAATACAAAAGTACAAAATTTATTCAACCTATTAAAATTTGTATTATTGTGGCTATTATGGATACCAGTACTGGTATCTTCTGCTTTTGCTAAACTGTTAATTTTTCATACACTATGAAAGAATAAAATCTCATTCACTTTATAGATATAAAAATCAATCAAGATATACGGTATACATGACAGAAGAAAAGTAATTTTTTGTTGATGATTAAAAGGATCATGAATGACAACCATAAGGAGTAGGACTAGATACTGGAAATAAGTTTTAAAAATCTGTTATTTCAGAAATTTGAGAAGTGGAAGACCTTTAACCCGTGAGAGCCCTGCATTACATACATGAAGAATACAGGGGAAAAGGGGGGCACATCCAAGCATTGTTGGTTAATGCAATTTGCTACGAGGCGAAAGAATGCAGAATCAAGTCCCAATAGAGACAGGATTTTAAACTGCCCTTATACTCTTTGGTGACATAATAGCTCCGGAGTTGACTCAGCCTCTAATAGAAATGTGTAAGACTACATGGAAAATGGCTGTCACATAGAGATGATAACCTGCCTGACATTTACTGTCAATTGTCTAGAAAATTGGAAGCCTCCTACTGCCCCAAGAGCTTCTTAAGACTTGTAATGGGACCACTTTATCTTTTTACAGGAATTAATCACATTAAAAAAATGTTTCATATGAACAAATTGGAAATTCAAGCACTCGCAACAAACAAAATTTTACACTTACAGAATTGACGACTTAAAAATATCAAAGAACAAATTTTTTAGTAAATATGCATGTTAATAAATTATAATATTTGTCATTTGCTTTTATCGAACCCCTGTATTTTATTTTGATTTAGAAAGATTATTATTAAATTTTGTTCCTGTAACTTTTGATTAAAAAAAACTTTATTCTGTTTTCAAAAGGTTTTGCTGCAGTTATCTTTTCCTCATTTTGTTATTAACATTTTTTCATGTTGACCTATTCTTCTAACATCAAATAGAGGGGTGGAATTGTTTGGAGCTTGCATTGCTATTATTGGTGTTGATTTTACACCATCAGTTATTAATCATAGTGCCAGATTTTGACATACTTCTAGTTTCACTTATTTTAGGAATTCTCACTATGAGGTATATTCTACCTTAATACTTCTAGTTTATTTAAATTTGAATTATTTACTGCAATTACTACATGCCCGTTGTAGAAAAGTAGTGGTTTGATAAAGTTTGTATGTGGTTAAAATTCATCGGAGAACATATTGTTTAAACAACTCACCTCATAGGATTCATGCTTCCATGATATCGCGATTTCAAACATAATCATGTTCATGAAATCGCGATATCATGGAAGCATGAATCCTATGAGGTGAGTTGTTTAAACAATATGTTCTCCGATGAATTTTAATGATTATACCTCATAATGTTTACTTCCCAACATTAATTAAATATAATTTGTATGTGGTATTCAATGTCCATTGTGAATTACCCATTTTGCTCAAATTAATCTTTTTAAAATTGAAATTTTTTTGGTTGTTTTATTTGTTGTTGCTTCAATTAGATTTTTTCTCCCCCAAGATAGCTTTGAGTTGAAAACAGTGTCAAAGTATTTTGTTTGTGTTGTTGTTTGTCTTAAGCTTACTTTGTTGTATTACAGGTTTTTTTTATTTGTTTTCTTCAGGCTAAAAATTTGGGATATAATAAATTAATGAGTCATTTTAACATCTTACCTCATATTTCATGTTTTTCAAACACGGTAACTATAGTTTTCAAATGATCTTGTCATTCATTTTCAACCGCCATTATGACTACCGGATATTCGTTGGAATCTCCCTCTATAACGTTGCCATCTGGTGTTGATTTGACGAACTTTGAGATATCGTTGCCATCTGGTGTTGATTCGATGAACTTCGAGATGAGGTCACGTTCATCCGGAATGTCGAAATTCATAGATTTAAATTTGTTCTTCTGTATAAATATTTTCTCCCAAACTGTCAAATCCAAAGGTTTTTCCAAATGTTTTAGAAGTTTAGCTTCTTTTTCAATTCTATGACCTTCCAACAAACTATGTGCTGCAATAGCTGATTTTTCAATTTCACCATTTTTAATATTTCTAAAGTGTTCCTTTGTGCGAGTGTCCAAATTTCTTTTTGTTTTTCCTATGTATACTTTATTGCAATCTCGACAATCAATTTGATAAATTCCAGATTTTTTACTATCTGGGGTGTTCATTTTCTTATTGGTTATTAATAAGTTACCAAGGCTAAATTTATTTATCGGTGCCAATGTAATATTGAATTTCTTGAAAATTTTTTGAAATTTGTTATGTATTCCAGGATGATAAGTGATTTTCTTAAATTGTTTTCCTTTCTTTGAATCAGATTGCAGGGTAGTGTATTCTTTTAATCTTTTTTGTTGTCTGAATTTCTTCAATTTAGTTATAATTATTTCCTTTCCAAAACCATTTAAATTAGCTATATCCAAAATGTGATTGTATTCTTTCTTAAAATCCTCTTCATTTAGTGGAACATTCAATAATCTATATATCAAACTGTTGAAAATTGCATGCTTATGCGCAATATGATTGAAACCTGAAGACTTTATGTAATTGTCAATATGAGTATCTTTTCTGTATATATTGAATTCAATTCTTTGTTGTTGTTCATTCCTTCTTATGTAGAGGTCCAAAAATGGGATTTGGTTATTATTTTCTAATTCCATAGTAAATTTCACAGATTCATCCTGGAGGTTGAGTAATTTTAATGCATCTTCAATATATTTAAAATTTATCACAGAGAAAATATCATCCACATATCTATACCAACATTTGAACATCCAGGGATAAGCATTGGTGATATGACATTCTAAATAACCCATAAATAAATTTGCCAAAAATGGTGAAAGTGAAAATGAATGACAAGATCATTTGAAAACTATAGTTACCGTGTTTGAAAAACATGAAATATGAGGTAAGATGTTAAAATGACTCATTAATTTATTAATTAAGAACCTCATAATGTGTTTCCCAATTTTAACTTTGAATTTGGGATATAGTTCTTCCCCCCCCATATTAATAGTCGGGATAGTATTAAAATCATAAATTTGAAAACAGAATATGGGCATTACTGTGTTAAAGAAAGTAAAAGAGAAATTGAAAACACTTAATACCTTTTTATTTAATTAGAAAGAAATGGTAATGATGCATCGAAACCTAGGTATTCAAGAAATCTACAAATATGAGGTGAGTCGTGAATAATCTAACTCCTAGGGCCACATGCAAATACATTAGTCTCTACTCAAATTACTTCCAATCACTGGTGAGCTGACTTTCCGTGAGCAAGTGCAAAGATCGAATTAGCTATCCACTAACTGGTCATGCATGAAAGTCGTCGTTTTCGTAATATTGGCAAGAAATTACCTAGAATTCTCAGCGATAAAACCACTTCCGTTATTTTCATCTGCTAGAGGAACACATTTACGCTTGCATCCCACAAATAATACCGTATACGACGACGTCTGCATTGCGCAATATTATGCCAATTCTCCTGTTCTTCCAGTTGAATTCTTTGGTAGACTTTATCAAATTCCTCTTCTCCTCCGCGTATACCAAAAACATGATCGTAGTCTTCAAGGTCCAACATATTGGATAAAGCAGCAATGTACGCGGCAAGGTTTCAAACTACATCGGTTCCCATTGGGTTGCTCACGATTCGTTTCTCTGCTAAATCACCTCGCCAGGTAGCTTAGGAATTTCAACAATTATTATTGCATGAACAGATTTTTGAGTACGCAAAAATGTATTTGGATGCAACTTTCTCAGCAGAGTACAGGCAGAGAATGACTTTTACAGTCTAATGCATTCATAGATTCAAGCCCTAGTATTTAATCGGTCTAGGCGAAAAAAAATTTTTCTCTTCAAATTAAATTTATTTAATACCATACCTAATTCATGATGTTTCAAGTTGAATGCTTTGAATTTTTTAAATGTTTTCATTAATAAGTTAGATAGAGCTAAAGATGGTACACAGATGTATCAAAACTAGTCTTTGAGAAATCTACAATTATGATGTGAGGTGTTTAAGTCCAACTCTATTATTAATTTCATAAGTGACTGTTTACTAATTCTGAGCACTTGGCACTGTATTCATTAGTTCTCATGCTCTACAGATGCTGAGCACTTGGCAATGCAGCCATTAGTTTTTGTGCTCTCTACTATTTCCCAGACACTGTAGATTTGGACGAAAGAGCTGGACATTGCTAAGATGGTTCTGATCAATCTCTTCTTGTAGAATGCTCAAGGGGCAAAGTTAGAAAAAGTAATTCCAATTTTGTTAAAATGTTTCGACAGACAATCATGATCCGTGGTCAATCAAAAGATGCAGTACCACTTTTCATTGGATACTCAGATTTTAAATAATTGTGTATTGAGGTACTCCTTTCTTTTATTTCTTAAAGTTTCGTTAAATTAATTGAACAATATACTTTTTTTAAAATCTGAAGTGATTAATTTCGTAACTGTTAGGAATGGCAAATCTGATGGAGGTTCTGCATGATATTGCAACCTTTCCTTGGTAGATAATCACCATAAGTATGTGAAGTCTGATTCAGATAAGTTATGCACTATTTTTTAAAATAAAAAACTAGGTATGGTACCTTGTTGATAAACAAGTGGCTATTTTATTATGACAGGTAGCAGATCAAGCAGGCAATACTCTGAATCTCCCTCCAGAAGAGAAAAAGGCATTGGTAATTGCTATGTCCCTCCATGAGAAAGGAAGAGCAGCTTTGAAGAAACAGGATTATTCATTGGCTCTTGTTTTGCTTCTCGAAGCCGACAAAGAATTCAGGTTTGTGTTGTTAACTCATTTATTATTTTTTTTGTTTAACTTTTACAGGAATTAATCACTATGAGGTTTAATTTATGGTTTAATAAAATATTTCCTACCTCTCCTCATACAAATCTTCTAAGTATATCGCGATTTCGAGACCATAACGATATTATCTTCAGTACTATTTTGGCGACTGATGTTATGTTGATTGGAAGAAACTCTTCTTCCCTTGTTGGTGGACTGATGAACCTCTGGATCAGGTCAGAATTTGCATCAGTCGCCAAAATAGTACTGAAGATGAGACTGCTATGGTCTCAAAATCGCAATCTACTTCAAAGATTTGTATGAGGAGAGGTAGGAAACATTTGATTTAACCATTTTTTTTTGTATCTATTCTGAAAATATTTCTTCACTACTTTTTTCTCTAGATCTCACTTTTATCAATCAGGAGAATAGAAATGTGATTTTGTATCAAAATAAACAGTTAGTTTAATAAATAACTAACTCATTGGTTCATGGCTGTGCGTGCATAAGCTCTCCATACATTCCAATTCTGAGCTAATGTTTTCCAGTCATCCTCTATATAATCTACATCCTTCAAATCATGGTTAATATTATTCTCCCACTTCATTCATGGCCTATCTACTGGTTTTTCTATAAGGAGTTTCCATGCCCATCTTTCATTCCCCATTCGTGCTACATGTCCTGCCCTTTGCAGTCTATGAGACTTAACTGTTCATATTACATCTGGTTTCCTGTAAAGTTCATGCAGCTCACTGCTCTTTAGTCATCTCCATTTGCCTATCTGTTCACCTCCAAAAATTTTCCTGAGAACTTTATTCTCAAAAACTTGTAATGTTTTCTCCTCCCTTAAACTAAGAGTCCATGTTTAATAAGTTAAGTAAATTATAACATAATTAACTCTATGACTTATATAGAACCCACAGGCTCAGTGCAGCATTCACTTACGCTCTCCACTGATTTCTATCCTCAGTAAATTACCAATATCCAGTACCCTAAAATCCATTTAAATATTGTCTTCCCACTTATGCCTAGATTTAATAACCCTGGGAATATGACAACATTATTCATTTTGGGAGTTCCTCTTATGTGAAGCTTTCTTAATTTTTCATTCTAAGGAGAATAACTTTGTTGTTAACTCCAGAGCATTAGCTACACTTAGCTATTCACTTTAGAATCCTTTTTTCAATTTATTTTAGCTTGCTCCCTCTCTCCCCCCTACCAATATAAGTATTGTTTAGTAATATTTATTATCAAAATGTAAAGTCTTATAATGCTGAAATATTAAAGACTCTATCAAATTGAATTAGGGATTTAACTTTCACAGGGAAAGATCACTATGAGGTTTAATTTAAGAATTAAATTAATGTTTTTATTCGCTCACAAAGAAGCTGTATTCAATAGTCTAACACACAGATTGGTGAATGTACCCCTGAACCAAGAAAAATATGAAGAAGAAAAAGAATACACAATTAAAGTAGCAATAGAAAATGGTTATGAAGAAAACATGGTATACAAGAAAATAAATAAGTTTAAAAGGCAAAAACTAATTAATGAAAGCACACTTAAAAAACAAACAGAAGAGAACATAAGATTAAAAAAATTCACTTACCATCCTTTAAAACACCACAAGTTCCAGAAAATTTTCAATAAGTTTAACATTCGATTGGCCCCAAAGAATGAATACAGCCTGAACAAGATAATTAAATTATATTATTTTTGGTCTGGACATCTTACCTCAATATTAATGTTGAATTGTTCTTGGACCTCAAAATATAACTTCCTAAAATTAAATATTAAGATAATTAAAACCAACAAAAATGAAAAAATTGGAGAAGAATATAAATCAGGAATATATCAGATCAAATGTCAGGATTGCGACAAAATCTATATAGGAAAAACAAAAAAAAAATTAAAAACCAGATTGAAGGAACACCTTAGAAATGTAAAAAAAGGTGAAGTGGACAAGTCAGCTGTAGCAGCCCATGCTTGGTCTGAAAAACATTTAATTGATACAGAAGCTAGCCTAATCAAACACACAGATAAACTAAAGGAACTCACAGTCTGGGAAAAAATCCACATCCAAAAAAACAAGAAAGATAAACTCATGCATTTTGAAACTCCCGCAAATTTTGACCTGATCCAGAGGTTCATCGGTCCACCGATAGAAGTAAGAAGAAAACCGCCAAGAAACGACATAACACCGGTCGACCAGAGGCTACTGACGATGGAGATAAGCTCCGAAACTGCAGTATAGAAGAAAAAGGATATGAGGTGAGGAATAAAAACATTAATTTAATTCTTGAATTAGGGATGTTGCCTTGCTGATAGCGATTGCTTGAATGTTGAATTTTGGAAGATGAAATTATACTTATTATTTAGGTTGCATGAGGAATAGTTTAAAAATGGAATTAATTAGCTTATTAGGTGCACCCTTTGGATACCACAGGTAAGATTGTTTTTTATAATTTATATAATGAATCAGAGGAAACATTTTTCATCTCTTTTTTTTATTTTAAAATCATTAGGAAGTAACATTGTGAGGTTTAATTTAATATATGAGTTTTTGTATTTTTTAAACATTCTTACCTCATATGATAGTTTTGTTGGATATTTGTTTCAAGGCTGTTGCCCCATCGTCAGCGTATCACAAACTAGTTAGTAAGAATGTTTAAAAAATACAAACTCAAATATTTTACATCTCACTCATAAAACTCTGTGATTTTCACAAGACCATCACATTCTTTCAGTTTTCTCCTGTAAAGTTGTTGTTCAGTTAAAATGTACAAAATAAAAATAAACAGAGCTTGGAGAAATGAGAACATTGTGCACATTGCTCCTTGTCATTTGAATTTTGAAAAATGAGGAATTATTATGGTAGCAGGACTTTGTGGACACACTGTATATTTATTTCTTAATCACTATATATCTGACAAATTATTATTATTATTATTATTGCTCTTGCAGATGTAATCATCTTAAAAAAATTAAAAATTCCAGTAATTTTAAGTATGAATAAGGAAAAATGGATGCAACTTCATCTATTATACAATTTTGGTAAATATTTTCATTGTAACACTGTGGAAACAACACTGCTTTTTTAAAGAATTCACTTGCTTTAGTGTTGTTGCTTAAAATGTTAGCATTAAATGTATTATATTAAATTAATGTTGGGAAGTAAACATTATGAGGTATAATCATTAAAATTCATCGGAGAACATTTTGTTTAAACAACTCACCTCATAAGATTCATGCTTCCATGATACCGTGGTTTCAAACATAGTCATGTTCATCCTCAGCCATAACTCCGACTGACGAAATTATTCGGCCGTCAACTGTTCTATTGTCACCATCTTCAGTGCTGCCACCTATGATTGAATTTATGAACTTTGAAATCAAAGTAATTTCGTTAGGAATATCAAAATTCAAGATGGTACTGAAGTAGGACCACTATGGTTTTGAAATCACGATCTACTTAGAAGATTAATATGAGGAGAGGTACAAAACGTTTGATTTTATCTTATATACACGATATTTGAACTGCATTATCAACGAACCTAAAAGCTAACCTAATGCAATTTAAGTACTCTAACCTATGAAAGAATGCACACTGATTTTATTTAGTGTAAGTTAATTAGTACAGACACTATATTGACTGCACTGGAACACAGAATATTCGTTAAAATCAATATGGCTGCCACATCTTAATGTAGTTCAATATGTAAAAAAATATATTCAAATAATTGTTAGAAAACATGTAAAAATCATTGTAAATGGTGGGAAATAATTTGAAAAATGAAACCCTAAGAATAAAATTTGATAGGAGTTTATGAAGTATTGTAAAAAGTCATGTCACATGTTGTAAAGTTTAGCCCAAATTTATCTCAAAATCAGTTTTTTGTAGTTAACACTTTACCCACACATCTGCCATATATTGGTTGATATTTCTTTTCGTGATTTTACTGTCACTGTGTGAAGTCATAGCACTGCAAATATACATTGGAAACCATACTAAAATATAAATTGAATTTAAGGTAACAAAACAAATGGATACAGAGGAATTGCAAAAAAGCAATTTGAGATATGGAATTCAAGAGTCTCATAAGAAAAAAATCCAAGTTATCACTCTTTAAAGTTATTTATATTTGAGGTGACAAGCAGAAAAGAGGCATATGCCACCAAAGTATGTTTTCTGCTACGAGTCACCAGGTATAATACTACTATGACATTGGCTCTTTCCCTGAACAAAAAATTGTGTGTGTTTCTTTTCCACTGAGCCTCTCATTTGATACTCATTATCTGGTATTAAAATCAGTGGCAGCCATTCTATCATCAGGAAAATAAAAAACAATGGCCTTCAAGGGCGCTCACCCAGTTCGGACAAAGATAATATTAGAAAATAAACCAATAGAACAAGTGGTAAAATATAACTTCCTAGGTTGTGAAATATCATACACAGCAGAAACAGATATAAATAACAAACTAAATATGTTTAATTATATAACAGGAACACTAAAAAGAACTTTAAAAAATAAAGCCAGGAAAGACTCTATAATGAAATTATACAAGACAATGGCAGTGCCTATTATTACTTATGGATCTGAAACATGGACAGTGATAACACAACAATCTGCCAGAATATAAACTGCTGAAATGAAATTTCTCAGACCAATAGCAGGATATCAAAGAACTGACAAAAAACATAACACAGAAATAAGACAACAACTAAAAGTAGAGGAATTAAACACAACAATAGTGAAGTACAAAACCTACTGGAAAAAACACTTGGCAAGGATGACTGAGAATAGAATACCGAAAGCAGCATACAGCTATTCATCACGAGGAAGAAGAAGTTTGGGAAGACCAAAAAAAAATGGAAACAGCAGCAATTTGGAGCCAGAACAGGCTAGTAAATAAGCTAAACCATGACGAAGAAGAAGCTATTCTATATGTGCTGCAGCATATTGGTGATTTAAAGAACACAATTTCAATCTAAAGTTTTTTTTTATTTTTCTTGCCTTTTTTCTGTACTCGTTCCAACAAATTTTTTCATTGTGCTAAACTAATGCAAAAATTTGAGAATGTGTTGTGTAGAATTTTGTACATTGTAGAATGTATGTAGAATTTTCCTATTTTTTTTTTTCTGTAGGTTTTGCAACATTCCATGTCATTGTTGTTGTGGAATGTAAGAATCAACTCAAAATCACTTTGTTTAAATTTAACTCTTGCAGTTCTTTTTCCTCCCAACTCTTGCTAAAGATTTGACTGCATCATAGCTTGGAAAAATAATTTGGTTTATTTTAATATTGTTTAGTTATTTCTTGACTCACTTCATACTAAACAATATTAGAATAAACCTCATAGTGTTATTTCCTACCTACGTAACTTAATTGGTTTATTTTGTTTAAATTTGGATCTTGTTGCCATATTTCATCTGTTAAAGTTCTGTGTTGCTTTCTTGTTTTTTTTCTGGTTGTAATGCCAATTTAACAACTTTTTTATTAGATACAGCATTTTTCTTTTTTTAAATGAATATAATTTTTAATGGATTCAATGTGATTTCAGCACTAGTTGTAATTGATTAAAACAATAAAGGAGTATGGAGTGATAAGGCATGGCTTTGGACCTTAATTAAGGGTGGGAGAAATCCAAATATTTGGAACTTCATCTAGTTTCATGTCCCCATTCCGGGGAGATTAAGAACTAATCAGCCATGATTTAAAAATTTAACTTTTATGAAATCTTTAAAATAGTTCATAATATATTTAAATTAATATCGGGAAGTAAACATTATGAGGTTATATTATTAATAATGAATGGAGAACATATTTTAATTGACTCACCTCATACATTTTCAAACTTCTTTGATACCGACGGTTTCAGACAAAATCATGTCCTTCATCAGTCATGGCGTCCATTGATGAAATTCCGTGATTGTTGATTTCTTTAGTGACATCACCTCTTGTGCTGCCATCTTTCGTTGGGATTATAAATTTTGTAATTAAATTTTTTATCCACCGGAATATCGAAATTCATAGATCGATATTTATTCTTCTGAATGAATATCAATTCCCAAATTGTCAATTCCAACGGTTTATCCAACTGTTTTAAAAGTTTCGCTTCTTTTTCAATTTTATGATGTTCTAGTAAACTATGTGCAGCAATTGCTGATTTTTCAATTTCACAATTTTTAATATTTCTAAAATGTTCTTTAGTGCGTGTTTCTAAATTCCTTTTTGTTTTTCCTATGTATACTTTGCTACAATCATTACAATTAATTTGATAAATTCCAGATTTCTTACTGTCTGGGATGTTGATTTTTTTATTGGTATTTAAAAGTTTTTCCAGACTAAATTTATTTATTGGTGCCAAAGTAATGTTGTATTTGTCAAATATTTTTTGAAATTTCCCATGTACTATTGGATGGTAAGTAATTTTCTTGAAATTCTTCTTTTCGTTACTAACCATTTGTAGGGTAGAGCATTCTTTAAGTTGTTTTATCTTTCTGAATTTCTTTAATTTGTTAGATATTATATCCTTTTTAAAACCATTTAATCTGGCTATATTTAGGATGTTTTCATATTCTTTCTTAAAATTTTCTCCTTTTAATGGGACCTTTATTAATCTATATAAGAGACTATTAAATATTGCATGTTTATGTGCCAGTGGATTGAAACCCGTTGATTTAATATAATTATCAGTATGTGTACCCTTCCTATATATATCAAATTCAATTTTTTGAGTTTTTTCATTCCTAATTATGTATAAATCCAAAAACGGAATTTTGTTTTCAATTTCTGATTCTATGGTAAATTTAATTGATACATCTTGTAGATTAAGTAATTTCAACGCATCATCAACATGTTTAAAATTTATTATCGAAAAAATATCATCAACATATCTGTACCAACTCTTGAAAATCCATGGGTAAGCCTTGGTGATATGGCACTCGAAGTAACTCATATATAAATTAGCCAAGAAAGGCGAAAGAGGATTTCCCATAGATAAACCCGAAACTTGTTTGTAAAATTTACCGTTAAAAGTAAAATAGGAGTTTTCAATACAACATTTTGTAAGCTTAATGTATTCTTCTATTTCTTCCTTATTTAAATCCAAAGAACTCAACCATTTTTCCAAAAAATATAACATTTTTCCTATTGGAACATTTGGAAACAATGAAACAACATCGAAAGACACAAATCTATCATTATGAACCACTCTAATGTTATTCAATTCATCAATTAGTTGTAAAGAATTTTCAATACTTTTATTTTCAAATTCTGGAAAACTTTTAAATTTCTGTACTAACCATTTTGATAAATAATAAGACGGGGACCCTATATTATTAATTATCGGTCTCATTTTATTCCCAATTTTATGAATTTTGGGGAGACCATACATTCGAGGATTAGAAGAATTTGGGACTTTCAATTTACATTTTCTGTATCAGGAATTGTATGCTCAATTTCTTTTAAAGTTTTGTCAAAAGTTTTTATAGTTTTTGGTAGGGGATCCTTTTTTAGTTCCAAATATTCTTTTGATTCTAAAAGATTTTCCATCCTCTTGATATATTCAGATTTTTCTAAAATTACTATTTTATTCCCCTTATCAGCTTTAGAAAATATTAAATTTTTGTTGTTTATCTTTTTTAAAATGGTCATATTTTTATTTGCCAACACATTTTTGGGAGTGTTTTTTATTTCTTCTAAAATTTTTTCACTTCTTTTCCGAATGATTGTTTTTTCTTCATTTTCTAAACTAACCATTGCAATTTCAATATCTGCAACAAAATCTTCAACATTATCTGAATAATTGATACAAGTTTTTAAACCTTGATTGAGCAAACTAAGTTCTTCTTTTTTCAAAGCTACTTTGAAATTTTACAAACAAGTTTCGGGTTTATCTATGGGAAATCCTCTTTCGCCTTTCTTGGCTAATTTATATATGAGTTACTTCGAGTGCCATATCACCAAGGCTTACCCATGGATTTTCAAGAGTTGGTACAGATATGTTGATGATATTTTTTCGATAATAAATTTTAAACATGTTGATGATGCGTTGAAATTACTTAATCTACAAGATGTATCAATTAAATTTACCATAGAATCAGAAATTGAAAACAAAATTCCGTTTTTGGATTTATACATAATTAGGAATGAAAAAACTCAAAAAATTGAATTTGATATATATAGGAAGGGTACACATACTGATAATTATATTAAATCAACGGGTTTCAATCCACTGGCACATAAACATGCAATATTTAATAGTCTCTTATATAGATTAATAAAGGTCCCATTAAAAGGAGAAAATTTAAGAAAGAATATGAAAACATCCTAAATATAGCCAGATTAAATGGTTTTAAAAAGGATATAATATCTAACAAATTAAAGAAATTCAGAAAGATAAAACAACTTAAAGAATGCTCTACCCTACAAATGGTTAGTAACGAAAAGAGAATTTCAAGAAAATTACTTACCATCCAATAGTACATGGGAAATTTCAAAAAATATTTGACAAATACAACATTACTTTGGCACCAATAAATAAATTTAGTCTGGAAAAACTTTTAAATACCAATAAAAAAATCAACATCCCAGACAGTAAGAAATCTGGAATTTATCAAATTAATTGTAATGATTGTAGCAAAGTATACATAGGAAAAACAAAAAGGAATTTAGAAACACGCACTAAAGAACATTTTAGAAATATTAAAAATTGTGAAATTGAAAAATCAGCAATTGCTGCACATAGTTTACTAGAACATCATAAAATTGAAAAAGAAGCGAAACTTTTAAAACAGTTGGATAAACCGTTGGAATTGACAATTTGGGAATTGATATTCATTCAGAAGAATAAATATCGATCTATGAATTTCGATATTCCGGTGGATAAAAATTTAATTACAAAATTTATAATCCCAACGAAAGATGGCAGCACAAGAGGTGATGTCACTAAAGAAATCAACAATCACGGAATTTCATCAATGGACGCCATGACTGATGAAGGACATGATTTTGTCTGAAACCGTCGGTATCAAAGAAGTTTGAAAATGTATGAGGTGAGTCAATTAAAATATGTTCTCCATTCATTATTAATAGTTCATAATATTCTTATTTTTTTCATAGATTCTTTAAAAAATTGGATTTTAAAATACATTTAATATCTGAATATGATTAGTATTTAGTGCTGAATAATTGACAATGTCATTTGTTCTCTTGTACTCCAATCTGTACTCTGAAGTTGAAATTATAGTAACTTAGTATAGGTAGGTCTGTCTTGTTGGACAACTCAAGACAGGCAACTTTTTGTTATCCCTATTCTCAAATCCAAATATTTTGTATTTTCTTAAAATTGCAAATTAAAAACTGATGTTTCTAACTGAGGTCAATTTTCTTACCTTGTAAATTTTATAGCTGCTTGCTGCATGTATCCATGTAACAAAAAATTGCAGATAATTAATTTTATTTCTTAAGGAACATTTCAAAATAAGCACGATTTGTAGATACGGTGTAAACAAGCTTGCTTTAGCACTGATATATGTTATCTATGTCAGTATTGATTATAAAAATGTTTCACCAGGCATAAGATCATCTCTCTGACAAAGATCCTGGTTTCGATTTTGAGCTATACAAGATTGGTTATTTGTGTAACATGTATTAAAAGGAAGGCTTTAGTATATGAATCTGGTTGATTATGACCAAAGTTTTGCTTTCTCTACATAATATATGTAAATATTAACCTGGGAGAGGTGAGGCCTTAGTGGCACATGTATGAGTTGGCTTGGGGGATTTTTGGATTTTTTTACCCCAAGGGGAAAAAAATAGTGTTTACTATAAACTAAATTTTAATTTTATTTATGTACGTACAGGTTATTTTTACATTAACTTAAACTGAAATTAAATTAATATTAAAGTTACTTGATATAAAAGTAGTAAAAAAACAAACATGAGAGGTCTACCAAAATAATTGTGTAACTTCAAACAAAAGATCAGGCAAATTTATGATAAGGTAAAAAAAAAAAATAATAAAGCCACTGATTTAAAAAAGTTTTTCAAATTTAATTTTGGGCCTAAATGGATACTAGAATAATTTTATGAAATTTTCATTTGACGATTGGTAATAATAATAGTTGTCTCGAAACATTGTTAGTCCTATAAATAAATATCTTATCAATATTGTTGCTACAAATAATTTAATTTTAAATTGTAGGATGTAATGATAATATGATGAAAGTTAAAAATTAAATTGTACCTGTTGGTAGGTGCCGTTGTCCTCAACTTTGTTAATGTATTGTATATAAAATTAACTGGAGCGCTTTCGGAAGTTACCTTCCATCTTCTGCAGGTTGAGTTTCCGCTACTTGTTGTTGTGTACGGTGATGTATACTCCAGCTGTTTGTAGCAGCAATTGACTTGTTTTTGACGATCTCGTATAATGGGTTTGACTGGGGTGCATTCTCATTAATGATAATAGTAATAATAATATTATAATAATTATTTGAAAAGAATTTTTAGCACAAAAATTATTTTGTTTATAAACTGAACATTTTTACACAAATTATACTGCATTTATGAAATATAGTTTTTACAAACAATTTCACTATGATCTATACAAACTTAAGGGATGATCATTAGCATTGATATGGATCCTGACACCATAATACTGGATATTTTTACACCTATCTTTAGAATTTGTGCTTCAAGGTTGAGATTACTAACATCAAACAAAAGGGAAAAAATGCAGTGAAAGGTATGTGGGCACAGGGTGACATATTCCAAATATTAATACAAACTATTGGAAGTTAAAATCATATGGGTTGGAAAATCTCCCACTCTCGGGTTAATGGAATGTTTTGATTGAATATACTGGAAGCCAGATGCAGCAAAACTGGCTATCAGCTTTTGCTATATCCCTCTATATCTAACAATTGGAGATACTAATTCACATTATATTTACAGTTCTCCACTAATATAATGTGTGTATATGTATGTATATATATATATTTAAATTTTTGAAAATTGTATTTTTCCTTGTAATTTCAAAAACCGCTCAACTTCAACAATACCTATAATTTTTATTTTTATTTTAACTTTTCATTTAATTTTTTACAGAGAACTTCTACAAAAACATCTGTAGTTAATAAATGGAATTCATATTAAAATTTCTTAATTTCATTTCTGATAGTATACAATTACAAAAACACCTTATTCAATTTATTTTTCCAATATTTAATTTTAGACTAAAAATAATATAATTATTTTTCCAAATTTTTGTTATTGTAAACATTCATTTTATTTCTTGCAGTATGAACAAAAATAATCTTTTTTTTTTTTTTAACTTTTAATGTTTTTTTAAAAAAATTAATTTCATTTCTTGCAATATAATTAATTATCAATTTTTTATTGTAAATTTTCATTTATTTCTTGCAGTATGAACAATTACTCAACTACAAAAACACTATAAAAATGTACAGGATATAACCTATAGTTTAGTTAGATAAAAATGATTTCAAAGCATAATGTCCAATAAATTTTTAAAGTCCAGACCTGGAAATATCCAATAATCAACAGTCCAAAATAAAAAAAAATCACATATATTTGTCTGAATCCAAATGTCCACAAATCAAATGACCAACATGAAAAAATGGTATTGGTGGAGTGTTGCCTCTGGTTGTGTCTGGTTTTGAGGTTCGAACCTGATAGCAGTCAATGTATTTTTAAGGGTACAAAGATTTGAAGTATGGTTTTCTTTCAGAAGATTATTGAAGGCATGAGTTCCATGTTGTAGATTTATGATATGCCCAGATTTTAATTACAATGCTAATGATCTGAATTTACACATTCTAAAAGTTAAATTCTACTAATTAATCCCTAATAATAAAATTTATTTCACACCCTTAGAAGGCATCCAATACTATTTCATACTTTTTTTTTAAGCCTTAACTGATTATGATTATCAAGTGTTTACAGATTTAACAATTGATAACTCAGATTGTTTTTTTTCCCCCCTGAGAATCTCATTTGCCTTCATCCCCTATATAACCAGATAAATTGCTTTGGTTAAATTCATTTACAACTCTGTATATGTACACATTATCTTAAACATTGAGCATTGGCTTAGAAAGCCAACGGTCCTGGGTTCAAACCCTGGTCTGAGCTTATAATTTTTCTCTTCAAATATAATTTGTTCTTCAGTGAGAAGTATTAAATTAATAATAAAAATATTGAAAGAAGCCCTACTGGCTTTATAAAGTAGTGTTTAAATTTCCAATAAATGTCTTCTTAACTAAGAAGCTGCCATTTGCATAATCGAGCAAATGATCACAGCATTCAGCGTTCGGGAATTAACAATGTATAAGAGAAAAATTTGCATTTATATTGGAGTGCTCAAGTTGTTTAGTGGTAGAGCATTGGCCTAAAAAGCCAAATGTCCTGGGTTCAAATCCTGGTCTGAATGTATAATTTTTCTCTTCAAATATAATTTGTTCTTCAGCGGGAAGTATTAAATTAATAATAAAAACATCGAAAGAAGCCCTACTGGCTTTATAAAGTAGTGTTTAAATTCCCTATAAATGTCTTCTTAAATAAAAAGCCGCCATTTGCATAATCAAGCAAATGTTTATAGCATTTGGTGCTCGGGAATTAACATGTGTAAGAGAAAAATTTACGTTGAGATTGGAGTGCTCAGGTAGCTCAAATGTCCTGGGTTCAAACCCCAGTCTGAGTGTATAATTTTTCTTCTTCAAATATAATTTGTTATTCAGCGGAAAGTATTAAAATAATAAAAAATGTCTTCTTAGATAAGAAGCTGCCATTTGCATAATCAAGCAAATGTTCATAGTATTTGGCGCTCGGGAATTAACAATGTATAAGAGAAAAAATTTGCGTTGAGATTGGAGTGCTCAGGTAGTTCAGTGGTAGAGCATTGGGGCCTAGAAAGCCAAATGTCCTGGCTTCAAATCCTGGTCTGAGCGTATAATTTTTATTTTCAAATATAATTTGTTCTTCAGTGAGAAGTATTAAATTAATAATATAAACATTGAAAGAAGCCCTACTGGCTTTATAATGTAGTGTTTAAATTTGCAATAAATGTCTTCTTAAATAAGAAGCCGCTATTTGCATAATCAAATAAATGCTCGTAGCATTTGGCGCTCGGGAAATTAACAATGTATAAGAGAAAAATTTGCATTTAGATTGGAGTGCTCAGGTAGCTCAGTGGTAGATCATTGGCCTAGAAAGCCAAAGGTCCTAGGTTGAAATCCCGGTATGAGCGTATAATTTTTCTCTTCAAATATTACCTGGTAGACTTTGACACCAGGACTGAAGAGGTTATATAAAATTCATAGAATGCTATTTTCCTAAACTGCAAAAGCTTGGAGTTTTCCCAAACTGAAATCCTGAAAATTGTCGCCATTTGTTCTCCAAAAAATTTGGAATTTTCTTAGCAGGCTGATATGCAGAGGTATGACAGATTTGTTTACTGTACAGTCGCTGTCAGTCGCAGCTTTTGAAGTCAGTAGACAACTACGCCTTGTTGAACCTAGACGTAGCATGGTGCTACCTGTGTCTGCGGAGTGTGACACATATCCCTGATGCTGAACAGAGATTGAAGGTTTGTGAACAGAACTTCCATCAAAGCTATGGTCCTAATTTAGAGAGGCTTATGGCACTAAAAGGAACAACAGGTAAGAAACATTTATATAATTTTTGCTCTCACTGGCAACTGTGAATGGTATATAAATTTATTATGTTGAAATGCCATAGAGAAATACATTTTAATCAGGCTTGTTCACTTCTAATTGAAGCTAGAATTGAAGATAGAACAGAGATGTTCTATAATATTGTCCTAAAAGAAACAACTAACATTAGTTAAGATGACAACAGACTCTACTTACTTATTAATTAGGTATTGTTAATATAGCAACCATATATTACCTTCATCACCACTCCATGATACTACAGTTCTTGAAGAAACAAGGCTTTCTCACATATTTTGTTGTATTAATTTTTCTCAGTTCCTTTTTTTTCTCTCTCTCTCTATCATTTGATACTTATTCTTCTAACATGTATGTTATTCATACATCTTGTCTTGAGTTACTCTCTATTCCTTCTTATCCTGGTATTCCTCCAAACCATTTTTGGGATCCCTGTACAAAATAATATATATATAAATAAAAACTCCACATACGTAAGTGTCCTAAAGCAAAATGTCCAGAATAGAAAATAATCCCAAAATATGTGTCCAATTAAAAAAAAAATTCAATAAAATACAAATCTAACTATTTATGTCTCTGTATCTAACATTCTGAAATGAAAACATTCAAGGAAAAAGACACAAACCATATTTATGCGACTAAATTAAGTTTATAGCCAATACAGCAGATTTACCCTCATTGTATTTAATATCCTTAAAATGTTTGTTAAATCTTGTGTTAAAATTTCTTATTGTTCTACCAATAGAACATCACCTATAATCTACTCCTGTCTTTTTTCGTAATGAGTATAGTTAGATGAACAATATAAGAAAATCTGAAATAAATAATCAATTGAGTTGGTGTTTACTTGATGAAAATCCATATTTGAAAATCCATGTCTGAAGAAGGTACAGTGTACCGAAACAGCTGTCACTGAATTATATCTTAATAAATGTGAAAATCAAATCAAACTAAGTTTTAATTTTATTTAATTAATGAAATAAATAAGTTGATTCTATTGTCATATTACCTCATATTTCGTTGTTTCTTGTAAGACATGTTTCAAAGCATCTCTGCTCCATCATCAGTTGGTACATTTATTAAGTAGAACCTTAATGTTACTTCTTATTGTATTTTCATGAAGTCTGAAATATTAAAAATAGCAATGCATATGAAAGTTGGCACACCTAAGTGAAATTATGAAAAGTTAAAAAAAGACAAATGTTTTACAGGTAATGAAGCTGCATTGTTTATGAGACTACACTTATTGCAAGCAATTGTTAATTTTCATCAAAATAAACGACAAGAAGCAGCAAAGTTATTTTCAAGAGCAGATCAAGAACTCGCTGCTCTCAAAGTGGATGATCACAGCATAAGTACGCTAATGGAGTTAGGTAGGTATATTGTACAGATAATATTAATTACAACTTTTTGTCTTTATGTGACATTGATGAAAATTAATGTTTTCATTTTCAGCATGTGAAATTAAGTTTTAATGGCCCAGAAGCCTTTTATAAATTATTTTATGCACTCTTATCATTCATAAATTAATGAATCATTTTTACATCTTACTTCATAGTTTATGTTTTCTTAAACACGGAAACTGAATTAAGTTATGTAGGTAGGAAATAACACTATGAGGTTTATTTTAATTTATGTTGAGTTGTTTTTGACTCACCTCATACTTCTTAACTCCCTCGCAGACTCGAGTTTCTTCACTGCATTTGTGACATTCTCAATGCTGTATCACGTTCACAACTGACGTCCCACGGCCTCCTCTCCTGCAGACTGACCTCCGCACCATCTGATGGCTGACCAACAAACTTCCAAATCAATCCCCTCTCCTTTTCACCGAGTATTTAAAAATTCATAGTTATGTTTTTATTCTTGAATATGTAAATTTTTTCCCAAATTGTGAGTTCCTTCAGTTTTTCCAATTGTTTAAGTTAGAAACCAAAACAAAATTACTTAAACAATTGGAAAGACCGAAGGAACTCACAATTTGGAAAAAAAATTACACATGCAAAAATAAAAACATAACTATGAATTTTGAAATACCCAGTGAAAAGGAGAGGGGATTGATTTGGAAGTTTGTTGGTCAGTCATCAGATGGCTCAGAAGTCAGTCTGCAGGAGAGGAGGCTGTTGGACGTCAGTTGTGAACATGATACAGCATTGAGAATGTCACAAATGCAGTGAAGAAACTCGAGTCTGCAAGGGAGTTCAGAAGTATGAGGTGACTCAAAAATAACTCAATATAAACGAAAACTGAAGTTTTCAATGGGTCAATCCCTTTCATTTTCAACCGCCATTATGATAATTTATATTATAGTCATAATGGTGGTTGAAAATAAAAGGGATTGACCTTTTGAAAACTTCAGTTTCCGTGTTTAAGAAAACATAAACTATGAGGTAAGATGTAAAAATGACTCGTTAATTTATGAATTAAGAATTTATACTTATGAAATTAATTTTTTTATGATTTTATATTACACCATTGAGGCTATATTTTATTATAAATAAATTGTATATATCATATTTGAAGAGAAAAATTATACGCTCAGACCGGGACTTGAACCCGGGACCCTTGGTTTTCTAGTCCAAGTGCTCTACCATTTGAGCTACCTGAGCAAGTACCGATCTAAACACAAATTTTTCTCTATATATGTTGTAATTCCCGCCCACCAAATGCTATGAAGCCTTTGCTTCTATCTTTGCAAATGGCGGCTCCTATATTAAGAAGACATATTTGGGAATTATACATTACATTATAAATGCCAGTACGGCTTTTTTTTTCGATGGTCTTATTATTGATTTCATACATCTCAATGATGGATAAATCATATTTGAAGAGAAAAATTATACGCTCAGACCGGGACTTGAACCCAGGACCCTTGGTTTTCTAGTCCAAGTGCTCTACCATTTGAGCTACCTGAGCAAGTACCGATCTAAATGCAAATTTTTCTCTATCTACGTTGTAATTCCCGCCCACCAAATGCTATGAAGCCTTTGCTTCTATCTTTGCAAATGGCGGCTCCTATATTAAGAAGACATATTTGGGAATTATACATTACATTATAAATGCCAGTACGGCTTTTTTTTTTTCGATGGTCTTATTATTAATTTCATACATCTCAATGATGGATAAATCATATTTGAAGAGAAAAATTATACGCTCAGACCGGGACTTGAACCCGGGACCCTTGGTTTTCTAGTCCAAGTGCTCTACCATTTGAGCTACCTGAGCAAGTACCGATCTAAACGCAAATTTTTCTCTATATACGTTGTAATTGGTTTGTAGTACTGGCAATTATAATGTAATCTATAATTCCCAAATATGTCTTCTTAATATAGGAGCCGCCATTTGCAAAGATAGAAGCAAAGGCTTCATAGCATTTGGTGGGCGGGAATTACAATGTATATAGAGAAAAATTTGCATTTAGATCGGTACTTGCTCAGGTAGCTCAAATGGTAGAGCACTTGGACTAGAAAACCAAGGGTCCCGGGTTCAAGTCCCGGTCTGAGCATATAATTTTTCTCTTCAAATATGATTTATCCATCATTGAGATGTATGAAATTAATAATAAGACCATCGAAATTGTATATACCTTTTTTTTTTATATTTTTACACTCCATCTTCCTCAATATTTCTTTATTATTCTATGTATTTTATTTTTGTGAAGCTTTCGAAAATTTTATTTCATCTTCATGACATTTGTTGTATTTGTTTATTTGTAAATTGTATATAATGGATTTTGGTTGCTAGGTAAAATTTTGTTTAATAAATTTATGTTTCCTGCCTCCTTGATGATTTCTATTTCTTTTAAAATATTAATTTTCTGTCTGTTGCTCTCTTTATGTACTATTTTCATTCTTTCCTCTATACTGCCAAATTGATGGTTTGTTTTTGAAATATGTTCTGTGAATTTTGATTTTCCTTCATTTTTAATATAATCTGATAAATGTTCATTGAATCTTATTTTAAAACTTCTTGTAGTTCTGCCTATATAAATTGTTTACAGTTTTTACATTTAAGTAAAAGATTAAATAAAATTTTTGAAAAGCTTCACAAGAATAAAGTACATAGAATAATAAAGAAATTACTTATTTTAGGAATTCTCACTATGAGGTATATTCATTAAGGTAGAATATTTTTATCACTCACCTCATATTGTTCTTCTTATTTGATTATAAACTAGTTTCGGAACATGGTTTCTGTTCCATCCTCAGTATCGTCACGACCGTTGTTCTGTCATCTTGAAGAGCTGTCCTTCTCTCCTTCCATTGGCTGACTGAAAAACCTCGAAACCAGGTCATTCTCACCGGGAATTTCAAAGTTCATTAATTTCTTCTTTTCGCTCTTTTGAATGTAGATCTTTTCCCAAACAGTAAGTTCTTTAGGTTTTTCTATTTGTTTTAATAATTTAGCTTCTTTCTCGATAAGATGTTTTTCAGACCATGCATGGGCAGCCACTGCAGATTTTTCTACTTCCCCTTTTCTTGACATTCCTGAGATGTTCTTTCACTCTAGTTTTCAAATTTCTTTTAGTTTTTCTTATGTAGAATTTCTCACATTCTTCACATTTAATTTGATAAATCCCTGATTTGTTTTCTTCTTTAATTTTCTCATTCTTATTAGGTCTAATCAGTCTACTGATGCTGTAGTCATTTTTGGGTGCTAACCTTATGTTGAAATCTTTAAACATTTTTTGAAACTTGTGGTGTTTTAATGGATGAAACTAGTTTATAATCAAATAAGAAGAACAATATGAGGTGAGTGATAAAAAATATTCTACCTTAATAAAGAAATATTGAGGAAGATGGAGTGTAAAAATATAAAAGAAAAAAAAAGGTATATACAATTTATTTATAATGAATTAAGAACCTCATAATGTTATTTCCCATATTTAACTTTAAACTCTTATCAATGATGTGTTCAAAATAAAGCTAGTCCCAATTTTTTATTGTACTATATGATATATGATAGGAACTGAAGAATTATTTATATATATGATAAGATCTGAAGAATTGAAGGGCTTAGAGCAGTAATATGATTAGCCACATTCTGTCAAGAAATGTAATTTATTACAATGATGGGAAATAAATGTATTGAAACATCCATAAATTCATTTTTAAGTGTGCTAGTGATGAGTTAAAACATATAGATGCACAATGTATTAACAACAATGCTGCCCAATTGTACCCGAGCCGTCATATCTCCAGCTTTGAAGTTTAGGTTATGTGAGGGGTAAAGTGAGAATTCGCCCTCTACTGCCAATAAGGATATGGTTGTAGTCGGAGTAGATATCTGCCACGACCAATCACTGCTCTTGACGCAGGTAAGGTTTGAAGTTGCTGAGATGTTGTCAGCTGTATGTCTGCTAACCCCATACATAAAGCAGCCACTCCCACTGATTATCCATATCGACAACACTGTCCTGAAAACTTCAAGGCCGGAGAATCAGTGGCTGCAGTATAGTATTCATAATTTTTTGAAATGTTAAAATCCTTATATCTCAGAGAGAACAATATGTGGCTTATCATGTTATTGCCCTAAGCCGTTCAATTATTCATTTATGTAATAGGAACTGATGAATTTATTTATATTATATACATACAATGTTCCATAAGTCTTATCGTTTTTCATAATTTTCCAAAATCTTTTGATGCACTTATTCATATGCACAAACCAGTAACTGAATCGTTGCTTCCACTTTTCTTCAGGTATTTGACTGCACACTTCCTTGAACCCTGCAACTAACTGCTCCTGTGTTACTAACTTCTGTCCTTCAGCTGTTTTGATGAATGAAAAGAGTACAAAGTCACATGGTGCAAGATCTGGGGTGTATGGAGGATGATTAAGAAGCTTATCCCCACTTTCACTTTCTTTAGGTAGCCAATTGTAACATGAGCTCTATGTGCAGGGACATTATTGTGGTGAAGAAGTCAGGAGCATCTGTGACCTGGCTGCAGATTCGAAAATGTGTCCTTTAACTGGGATTGGTACGTTTCGTGTACTATTTTACTGCTTCAGCTTCACTGTCTTCACGATACCAAGTTTTCTAAAGAAAACCACCATTATTCTCTTTCCAAGAGACCTGGATTTTCTTTCTTGTGCTGGGTGCTCTTCTGCTTCAAAGATCCATATTTTGCTCTGCAATTTTGTTGGAACATGATAGTAATACGTTGTCGTAGATAGCCATAGGGTTGTCTTCTCATCGTTTTGGTGTAAATAATCAGCACAGATGATCATGTAATGCTTCACAATAACTTTATTTGATTGTACAAACTGTCAGTAACAGTTCACTCACAATTTGCACTAATAAAATCTTGATTTAAAGTTTATCTCGTACACAATTATTTTACAGTCTCAAATGAGTCCATTCGCTACAATTGATTCTCTCTCTACTCATTAATCGCTGTCATAACACAGATGGCTGACTCTCCACCTTTTACCAGTGATTATATAGGACAGTGAAGGAAACTTATAGGCCTTCGGTCGTGACACTTCCAATATGGAAATTTCTGGCCATTGATCTTTCCCGAAAGGGAAAGTAGAGGCTTGTAGAGATCTCTTGAATGAGAGCATAAACATTTTGATGATTTGTGCAGACTTTTTGACTTGCAAATCTATTTCTACCAATGCAAGATCACTATTCTCGAATTTACCGTGAAATTCAAATGTCATTATTATGACATGTCACAATATCCAAGTGAAATTATTAAACATATTTGAAAATAATGAGACTTCCTTTATTAATGTTCTTATATCCAATTTCATCACCTGTAATGATAAAAATCACACCTTGGATATTCCAGATCAAAATTTTTTAAGCATAGTGTACAAAACTTACTTACTTGCATATTATTGTTAATAATGTGAAGAAGATTGGATATAAGAATGTGTTGTTGTTTTCAAATGCTGGGCCTTGGCACCGAAGCCATTAGCATTCTTGCTCTCCAATATTTCTCTATGATGGATCCAACAGGTAATACTTCACAGGTTTGTAGGTGTTCTTCATTCATTTCTTCGTCTTTATTGCATAGAGGACAATTTGGATTCGTGTAGATTCCTATTTTATATAAATGTTTGGCCAAATAGTCATGTTCTGTAAGCAGTCTAAATTTTGCTACTGTAGTTTTACGTGGAATTTCTGGAATAATATCTGGCTTCTTTACTAAAATATTCCATTTTTTGTCTTTGGCTTTATTACATGGTTTTGTTTGATTTTATATTTGTTTTTAATTATTTTTATGGATGTGAAAGGTAAGCTTTTAGTAGTATTCTGAATTAAATTGGAGCCCTTTTTGGCAAGAAAATCAGCAGTGTAATTTCCAGCAATTCCACAATGTGCAGGTATCCATTGCAATTGAATTCTTTTTTGTAGTTTTTGGAGTTGTTGAATCATTTTGTAGCACTCTTTAATTTGTATTGACTTCATTTTGTGTGAATTTATTGCATATATTGCTGCCTTAGAATCAGAGAGTAAGAATGTTTAAAAGTTCCTTTGTCTATTTATGATTCTTCGATGATGTTCAAA
This sequence comes from Diploptera punctata, assembly GCA_030220185.1. NCBI lineage: Eukaryota > Metazoa > Arthropoda > Insecta > Blattodea > Blaberidae > Diploptera > Diploptera punctata. The sequence continues at coordinate 354,313 of JASPKZ010003049.1, read as the reverse complement.
AAATTTCTGAACAGCAGTCACATTTTATAGAGTTGAGACTTCAACTGGCTGTCCTGGAAAAGGATCATCATCAAGTGAAAATGAAGCACTTTTAAATTGTAGGTATCATCCTTTAATTGTTATAAAGGATCCTTAAAACAGTAATAACTCTTCAAAACAATCTTCCATGTTTAAACCATGTTTGAAATTGTAATAGAAAATTAATCGAAAATCACTATTTGCAAAGTTGTCATCTCTTATGTTACCATTTGAATGTATAAATAATGATCAAGGTATCAGAATCTTATCGAAAGACTTCTGGTTTTCAGTTGGAGAATTGCTTTTACTCAGAGATAAGTTTTATCACCATATGACAAGACTTGCAGAACAACCTTTTTATATTTTTCTTCACTTCATGTAATTTTTAAATTTGATTTTTTATTCCTAGGTTATAAAGCCCTTGAAGCCCGGTTGGCGCTACGAGCAACCCATGGAGATCTAAATGCAGCTGTTGAATACATTAATAAAAAACGGAAAGAAAAAGCTGAAGCTAGGCGTAAAGAAATAGAAGAAATTAAACTCAACAGGTAACTTTTACAGTTTTGTAATTTTTAATAACTTTCTTCCATAGACATAAAGATATAGATTGGCAATTGTCCTACCTCACAACATTGAATGTAGTGAATATAGTTAATCTTGTACCGAAATCAAGATTTCGATACATGGATTACATCATACTGTACAACCAATACTTCATCATGTCTCCATTTCTTCTGTGATCTTTGTGAACAGTGCCAAATTCTCTCCTACCTACCCCTCCTTTCCTATTATGCGCCGTGTGCTATCGCGCATACTCCCCTCTCCTAGTGAACTCTCATATAGAGCTATGCTTTCTAACATCAAATCATCATCTGTTTATCTGTCGTAGGAGTCTGGTCGATATAGCTCAGAAGAGCTAGTTTGGTTTATTATCAACTTTTATAATATTCATGATGTGTTCCGTTGAGGTATTATTCAAAATTAATATATAATTATGGAATATTCACCTGAAAGGTCCGTCTCCTCAACTTAATTAATCATTTAACTGTAGCGCTTTCGGGACTTGTCCCATCATCGGCAGGATTCAAAACTGGTGTTTCACTGAAGATCTGGTAGAGGGGGTTGCATGTATTGGGTTCGTTTTTGTTTATCAGGCTGTCGTTGTTGTGAGCTGCTTTCATGATTTCCATCTCTTCGAGTACGTTTATCATCGCTGGATTATTTTCTCTGTGCATTACTGTTAGGGTGTTTTCAATATTTAACATGCGATGTCCTTCATGGATAACGTGTTTTGCATAACTTGATTTCCCTTCTGCGTGAATGAAGTCTCGAAAATGTTCTTTGAATCTGATGTTAAAACTCCTGTTTGTCCTTCCTATATAAAATTTGTTGCAGTCCTTACATGTCAGTTTATAAACTCCTTTGCTGTTGAAAATGTTATTTTCTTCAATAAATGAAAAATGATGTCAAACTTGAAAATCGTTACACAATTAAGAACTCATTTGAACTAGCAGACAAACTACAGCATTTAGAAATCAATAGGAATACTAAAATGACGTCATTCGACATAAAAAACCTCTACACAAATATCCCGATAAACGAAACAGCAAACATAATAAAACAAAAACTAACAGACAGTAAACTTGAAGATAACTATATCAATCAGTTAAACAAACTAATAACAACAACAATAAAGCAAAATTACTTCCAATTTAACAATGAACTATTTATTCAAGAAGACGGGATCCCGATGGGGAGTCCTACATCTGGAATAATGGCAGAAATCTTCCTACAAGAACTGGAAAATAAACATTTTGAGGAACTAATACACAAATTCAACATAAAACTAATAATACGATATGTCAATGACGTACTAGTAATATATGACAATGAAAACAGAAAAGAAAAAGAAATACTACAAGACTTAAACAACATGCATGAAAAAATCACTTTCACCGAAGAAATAGAAGTTAATAACAGCATAAACTATTTAGATTTGTCTATAACCAAAAATCTACACAACAATAAACTAGAAATCGGTATCTACCGGAAACCCACAAACAATGCTCTGGCCATAAACAAAAATTCTACACACCTTTTTCAACAGAAAATTAGTACATTTAATAGCTCAGTCAGTAGAATGTTGAAACTCCCATTAAGCAAAGACAATTATATCCAAGAACTCAACTACATAAAGTATATGGCAAAAACCAATGGTTATAATGAAGAATTCATAGATAAGCTCGTAAAAAAACAAAAAAGGAAGAACAACATAACCAACATAACTAAACTAGAAAAAGAATCTGACAACAACAAGAAAACATGGATAACACTTACATACACGGGAAAAGAAACAACAAAATTAGCCAATGCACTAAAGAAAGCTGATAAAAACGTAAAAATAGCATACAGAACCAATAACAAATTAAACAACATAATAAACAATAACATTGAAGAAAATAACATTTTCAACAGCAAAGGAGTTTATAAACTGACATGTAAGGACTGCAACAAATTTTATATCATCATCATCATCATAGTACATTCACGAATTTAGGCCATTTGTTGACCTGTTTCGGCCTCAAGAGAAACACCATCCAGAAGTCTTTTGAGTGGACGTCCTGGTCTTCTTCTTCCTGCAGGTTGATATCTTAACATTAGTTTGGGTATTCTGTGATCTTCCATTCGATGAACATGTTGTATCCATCTTGACTTATAATCAGAAATTTTGTTTTCTAAAGATTCCATGTGTAATTCTTCTAAGATGTCTTCATTTTTTTTGTGATCTAGTAGTGTGTATCCTGCAGTCCTCCGAAGATATCTCATTTCAGCAGATCTAAGTCTCTGTATATCCTTCTGTTTCAACGTCCATACTTCGCTACCATACAAAAGAGTTGGAAGAGCCAGTGTTTTATACACTTTCAGTCTTGAATGCTTTTGGACTAACTGTGGCTTGAAGATAGAATTTATTAACCCTAAAATTCTTAAAAATTTAGATATTTTTGCATTTACATCCTTTTCTTCTTCCTATGAGATATTGCATTCTAGATATGTAAAATTATTCACCTGCTCCAAAATTTTATTGTCCAGTACAATTTTATTTCTGACAGGATCTACACCTTGAAATGCCATAATTTTTGTTTTTTCTGTAGATATCTTTAATCCATATTCTTCTGTAATTTTGTTAAGTTCATACAGACCTTTCTGTAGATTATCTTCGGAATTTGCTATTATTATTTGGTCATCTGCAAACAGTAGGGTGTTTAATTTTCTATTTTCTGATATTCTTATTCCAAATTTATATGTTTTGTTCCAGCAACATATTATACTTCATTGATATAAATTGCAAACAGTGTTGGGGATAGGGGGCAGCCTTGTCTCACACCACGATTTATAATTCCTTCTTCAGAAAATCTGTTATTTAATTTAATCTTTATGGTGTTGTCTTTGTAAATATTTTGTATGTTCTGCCGAAGTAAATTTGGTATATTTCTGTCTTCCAATATATTTAAGAGTTTTGATCTCTTGACTGTGTCGAATGCTTTTTCAAAATCTATGAAAGCAAAATGTGTTTCTAAGTTGAATTCTCTTCTTTTTTCAAGCAATAGTTTAACAGAAAATGCTGAATCAATACAAGATCGTCCTTTCCTAAATCCATTTTGACATTCCATAAGGAATGTTTCACTGAAACTTTTCAATTTTCCATTTAAAATGTCTGCATAAATTTTGTAGCATGTGTTTAACAAACAAATTTTATATAGGAAGGACAAACAGGAGTTTTAACATCAGATTCAAAGAACATTTTCGAGACTTCATTCACGCAGAAGGGAAATCAAGTTATGCAAAACACGTTATCCATGAAGGACATCGCATGTTAAATATTGAAAACACCCTAACAGTAATGCACAGAGAAAATAATCCAGCGAAGATAAACGTACTCGAAGAGATGGAAATCATGAAAGCAGCTCACAACAACGACAGCCTGATAAACGAAAACGAACCCAATACATGCAACCCCCTCTACCAGATCTTCAGTGAAACACCAGTTTTGAATCCTGCCGATGATGGGACAAGTCCCGAAAGCGCTACAGTTAAATGATTAATTAAGTTGAGGAAACGGACCTTTCAGGTGAATATTCCATAATTATATATTAATTTTGGTTTATTAGTCCTTTAGGCCAGGGTGGGGCCACAAGGACCGTGTACCCCAACCCTAGGCTGGACTAGTGTGAGTGTAACGTTGTACGTATGGTTTGTTAATATTTTTGTATAGATGATCAATGATAGCATTATTTTCTTTGTCAAATTAATTATTTATTAATTTATTATTCAATGTTATATCTATCTTTTTGCCTCGCATTAAACTTTAGTTGTCTGATTTTATATTCTTATGTCTATTGATTTAGTAGCTAGTCTATGTCAGATATGAAGGTAAAATTCCAAAGTTTACTCAAGCGTATGTGAGTTCCTCGATGGTTAAGGGTTCAAGTCCCGGTGCAATTAATGGTAGCATAAGGCATGGTTATGCTGGTATACAAAATGGTAGCAGCCAGCATGGTTGTGTTATACCGTTGCAATTAATGGTTTGCAGACCGAGGTTCGGCACAATCTGGTTTCCATTCCAACAAATGCTAACTTAATAGAATTAAAATGAGTCGTTATTCATCTCATTTCATACACTCTTAAGTTATTCATAATACAAGAACGCAGTTTCAGCTACAGTTGTTCCTATCTTCAGCCATCTTCATAACGGTTGAATTTATGTCTTCACCATCATCTTCTAAACTGCCATCTAGTGTTGATTTGTTGAACTTTGAGATCAAATCTTGCTTGCCGGGAATTTCAAAATTCATGAATCTTAATTTTTTCTTCTGAATGTATATCTTTTCTCAAACTTGAGGTGTCAACTTGGAGCCATAGTTTTATGAATTTCATAAATTCAGTGTGACAATGAAATTTGATGCAGAACAAAAATTTGTGATTATTATGTAGTTATGTACCCAGATGACAATGGTTGAAAACCATTGTTCGCTATCACCTAAACTTTCTTTTGAAAATGCAATTTTATCTGTGCTCAGCTGCATCATTTATGTTGTTGCAATGCTTATCACATTCTATTATTTTTGGAATAATATAGCCTAGTGGCGGGAGTAGAGAGGGGAGGGGGAGATTGCCACTTGGAGTAGGTAAAAGGAAGTTGCAATTGCATCAGTCAATTGATAGTAAGATCACACAGTATCTTGAAGTGTGTAAATCCACTAACATGAAGAATATTGTTTGTGTGTTTCTTATACTCAGCGATGTCTAGGAAGTGTGTTCATTCACCAAATCTTTTCTGTTATTTGTGTGGCAAGTTTACAACTAAGTCAGGTGTTCTATTTACATTTCTTTTTAATTTAAAAGTAAGATGTGTAATGTAAATGTAATATAGCTAGAACCCACAGAGTATTGTGAAATGTTTTTGTAAGTTATATTATAAAAAAAATTCAGTTGATTGGATATAAAGATTTAATTAATTTTATCATTATACTATGTTGCAATCTTAACTTTTAGAACCTAAAAAACTGCTCCCTAGTTATTTACTACAAGCAACTGATTGTGAAAGCTACATTACATTGTAGTAATTAAATGTGGTAACTTAGCTTATGTTTGAAAGAGAGGGAGAATGCTTATGAATGCTCTGATATTGCTGAATAGATCAACAGCATGCGAGGACTGGAAGAAGGAACTTGTGCGAGATGTTGCCATTAGTATTGTTTCATTGAAGTTATGTTTGTAAAATGTCAGGAACAAGTATGAATAGCCTTGTTACACTCTTTTAGATATGTGGAATTTATGTGATAAGTTCAGATGCTGACAAATATTGGAATTTGTTCTGAAAGCATATTTTGCTTATTTTGGAATGAAATACGGATACCAGGCAAGCAATTTGTTCCCCACATTGCGTATCATTCATGCATAAGTAATTAAGGAAGTGGAGTGAAGGTAAAATGGTTTTTGAATTTTGCTTTTTCACAGTATAGCATGATGATGATTGTTACTTCTGCATGATAAAATTAGTAGGATTCAACAGAAAAAACAAAATTGTATTCAATAGTAAAGAGAGATTATTTTTGCTTGAATTTGGAATCAAACCCTGAAACTTCAGCTCTTTCAGCTGATGCTCTTTCAGGCTACATTCCTATCCAAACACAAATCCTCCCTTTATCTTACTGTCTTGATCCCACATTCAATACAATGAATCATCATCCGCAAATACATATTGATTAGCTTCTACATTAAGAAGACATGAAGGGACTCCACACAGCTATAGCATTATTTATTAAATTAATATTAAAAAGCCAAAGGTATCACTATGATTGAAATAAGTAAATTAATGTATACAACTAAACTATTGTAATCAATGGTAAAGAGAAAATTTTTGCCTGAACCATGAATCGAACCTCGAACCTTCAACTTTATGTGCTGATGCTCTGACCACTGAACTAATTCAGGCTACATTCTCATCCAAGTAAAAATCCTCCCTTTGCCTTAATCTTTTGGTCCCACAAAGAATCATCATTCACAAATACACATTGAATGGCTTCTACATTCAGAAGTAATGATGGGACTCCACACATCTATAGCATTATATTAAATTAATATTGGGAAGTAAACATTATGAGGTATAATCATTAAAATTCATCGGAGAGTCGGAGTTATGGCTGAAGATGAACATGACTATGTTTGAAATCGCGATATCATGGAAGCATGAATCCTATGAGGTGAGTTGTTTAAACAATATGTTCTCCGATGAATTTTAAATCTATAGCATTATTAAATTAATATTAAGAAGCTAAAACTATTACTATGATTTAAATAAGTGTATCTTGTCGAGTAGATATTACTGAGGAGGAAACCCCCTAGGTTTTGAAACCGCTATAATTAGAAGACTGGATATGAGGTGAGGTATAAATAATTTTAATTTTAATCTTAAATGAAACCTCATAATGATTTATCTTATAAAATTTCAAAATAAATATAACATCTTAATGACTGTATTGTCTTCAGAGGTCCCCTCTTGTCCAAATCACCATATTTTTGTTTTTTATAATATATCTCTCATGTTGCCTCTTTACCATTTTAATTGTTGTATTCTGCCTTCATTTTCCTGTAATTGCTTTCTGATTTCAGTGGAGAATTATGATGATGATTGATCAAAAACCTAATGTGATATAGAGAAACAAGCATCAGTTTCATGATCACCACAATCAATTTAGTCATAAAATTGTATTTTCATGCAAACTCCAGAATCATTTGTTAACCTGTGTTATGTATAACAAGTGATTTGCAATGTATTGTGAACTGTATGTTTTTATAGAGAACGCAAACGTCTGGGTCGTTGTGCAGATGGATCTCAATGGGTGGAGCCCAAGTTTCTTCAGTTATTGACAAACATGGGTTTTTCAAGTGACGCTGCTCGAGTAGCTCTCCAACAAAGCAATAATAATGTGTCCTTAAGTGTGCAAATTATACAAGAGCATCCAAGTCTTCTTAATTTGGCTTCCACTTCAAAGTTCAAGATCAAGAAAGAGATGTTGCAACAGGTATGTTAAGCAAAATAAAAATGGGAGGTAAACACTATGAGGTATTTACATTTATGAATGATAAGAATCAAATGAATCGTGAGTTCTTCTTACGAGGGTGAATCAAATATAAACCGGAATTATTGTTTACAATTTTATTGAATTTACAAAACCACCACCTCATTTTTCTACATAGTCTCCTGTATTTCCAACACACTTTTGCCATCGAGTTGGCAACTTTTTGATGCTGTCCTTGAAGAATGAGGGATGACGTGTAGTCAGCCGGTTGCGCACGAACTCCTCTACCGCTGCATTGTCACCAAACTGCCTTCCTCCAAGGTCTTCTTTCAGTGGCCCAAACAAATGATAGCCACAGGGTGACAAATCTGGACTGTAAGGAGGATGTTCCAGAAGTGTCCAATGCATTTTTGTCAGTTTTTCGTCAAATTTTTTTGTTCCTGGCTGAGGAGCCAAGGAACCCACCTGGCAGACAATTTTCAGAATTTGAGTTCATCACTGATGATGGCTTGAACACTTCCAAAGCTTATTCCAACGTGTGAAGCAATTTCAGAAATTGTTACGCACCGATCCTCCTCAATAAGGTCCCGTACAGCACGAATGTTGTCTGCAGTGATGCTTGTTCATTGCCGTCTTTGGTGGAGCTCATTTTCCACTGAATCCCGGCTCGATAAAATTTTTTTGTGCCAATCATACACCTGCGTCTTCGAAAGGGTTGCTTCCCCGAACTGCGCATGGAGCCTTCTCAAAATTTCAGAAGGTTTAGTGCCTTCTTTCGCCAAAAACTTAATAATAATGCGTTGCGCAACAGATGTGTGTACCTCTTGCTCGCTCATGGTGTACTGAAGCAAGCGGCTGCTCTTCGGAATGCGACACATCAAGATCCCTACTCCAGACACCCCCACCAACTTCCCCTCCAAACTGAAACCTTTGCAGTTTGCTACCAGAGCCTCCAGATACAAATTCCGGTTTATATTTGATCCACCCTTGTACCTCATACATCTATGTTTTTTTAAACACAGCACTGCCGTGCACATAGATGTATGAGGTAAGAAGAACTCACGATTCATTTGATTCTTATTAATTAAACCTCATAATGTTAAAATTCCCAAATTTATTATATTAAATTTATGAATGAGTTGGAGATAATGTTTTTAATATCTCACTTCATAAAGTTGCATGTTTTCATGATACTGGTTTCAAAAGTATAATTTTATTTTTGAAACTGGTATTGTGAAAACGTGCAACTTTATGAGGTGAGATATTAAAAACCTTTTCTTCATTGCATTCATAAATGTATGATAATATTTACTAATGCTACAATGGCATAACAGCCCAATGTTGAGCATTAGCCTCTTCTTTGTTAGAAGTTACTAAACCAAATTAATTCATTCATAAATTAATTACGGGAAATAAAATTGAGGTTTTCAATTAATAATTAATTAATAAAATTAGTCGTATCTCACTTCATACTTGGCATTCTTCAAGCATGGAAACTTCAGTTTTCAGAGGAATCCCTACCATCTTCAGCCATTATTATGACTCATAATAATAATGATTCATAATAATGGCTGTTTTCTTAAGAAAACATAAACATAAACTATGAGGTAAGATAGAAAAAATGACTCATTCTTCATGAATAAGAACTTCATAATGTTATTTCCCATATTTAACAATGAATTAGTCTATCTAGATTATTTCTTTTTGTTAATTGTGATTTATGATTTCTTCTAGTGCAGTCCTTGGATGGGTATACAAAGAAAGGACTATATTTGAAGAGAAAAATTCTTGCCCAGACCGAGACTCGAACCCAGGACCTTTGGCTTTCTAGGCCAATGCTCTACCATCTGAGCTACCGGGGCAAGTTGCGATCTAGATGCAAATTTTTCTCTTATATACGTTGTAATTCCCTCCTTCAGTGAGAAGTGTTAAATTAATAATTAAAACAACAACAACATCAATAGAAGCCCTACTGGCTTTATAAAGTAGTGTTAAATTCCCAATAAATGTCTTCTTAACTAAGAAGCCGCCATTTGCAAAGATAGAAGCAAAGGTTTCAAAGTATTTGGCACGAGGGAATTACAACGTACATAAGAGAAAAATTTGCGTCGAGATCACAACTTGTCTCGGTAGCTCAGTTGGTAGAGCATTTGACCCAGAAAGCCAAAGGTCCTAGGTTTGAGTCTCGATCTGGGCAAGAATTTTTCTCTTCACATATAATTTATCCTTCAGTGAGAAGTGTTAAATTAATGATAAAAATATCAATAGAAGCACTACTGGCTTTATAAAGTAGTGTTTAAATTCCCGATAAATGTCTTCTTAACTAAGAAGCTGCCATTTGCAAAGATAGGAGCAAAGGCTTCATAGCATTTGGTGCTGGGAATTACAAGGTATATAAGAGAAAAATTTGTGTTTAGATCGGAACTCGCCCCCGTAACTCAGATGGTAGATCATTGGCCTAGAAAGCCAAAGGTCCTGGGTTCGAGTCTCGGTCTGGGCGAGAATTTTTCTTTTCAAATATAATTTATTCTTCAGTGAGAAGTGTTAAATTAATAATAAAAGAAGGGACTACTTTATGTTTGGAGTGAAGCATTGACTTTAAAGAAAGAAGAATGGAAGCAAAATAACAGTTAAATGTGATTCATGAGAAGGATCACAGGGTATACTAGTTGGGATCTTAAACACAATGAAGTAATGGAAAACTTGGCTAGAACTGTATTTCATTTCGTATAGAAATATTAGAACAATAAGATGGATCATTAAAATGGATGAGATCCCATAGGATAAAAGGAGCTATGCATTATTAATAGGGCTCGGAGGTTGAGGAAATATCTTTTTTTTTTTTTAATTTTATGTCTGAAGACGAGGTCCAACATAATGTATATATTTAATACACAAGTAATCATCTTGGTGATAAAAATATTAAAATATATATACAGTCAATATGCCCAATTCACCAATTAATGTTTTAAAATGGTCAACACGTTTCCACAGCCAAGCTGTCATTTCCAAGACCAGATATTGACTGATAACTAGTCTTGAAAATGACGTGTTGACCATTTTAAAACATTAATTGGTGAATTGGGCATATTGACTGTATATATATTTTAATAATGTATATAAATTTTGGATCAATGTAGACCAGAAAATGGTGGGTTTTATTTGTCCTTTTTTTTACTTTTTTTGGCTTATTCATCCGTTTTTAGCATTTTTTTTAGGTCTTAATGGCTTCTTTTGCAACTTTACCTTCTTTCGACTACAATTGTAAACCTACCATTTACATAATTCAAGAGTCTAGTCTCAATTCCAACTTCTTTTAAAAACACTACCTAGTTTTACTTTTTGAAGACTTTTCACATTCCAAACACTTTTGTTCTGCGAGAAACTATCAAATCCTCACAAAATATCCCATTATTTTTAACCACCAGCCAACTGGCCGCCTAAACTATTGTATATCTACTTCAAATTTTATAAGGATTGCCACTTTGTGAAAATTACCTTGAGCAGAGGGTGAAGGCAGCGAGATTGTCTTTATCCACTCATTAGCAACTGCAAGAACTTTTTATGTCCTTTTTTCCAGTTTTTAGGTCTTTTTAAAGATCTTTTATAGGTCATCAACTTCCGAGCCATAGTATTAATATATATATATATATATATATATATATATATAGTTTGTTTACTAATGCCGAGCACTTGGCAATGCTGCTATCAACTCTCTTACTTTTCAATATTTCCCAGATACTATAGATTTGGATGAAAGGACTGGATATTTCAATATTTCTGATTGTAAGTGTGTGCAGAGGGCAAAGTAGAGAAGATATAATTTCAGTTCTTTGCAAATACTTTGATGAACAGTCAAGACCTGTGATCAATCTAAAAGATACACATTATGTGTATATACATGTACATTTTAATATTACAATTTTCAACCCTAATAGTATCAAATCAGGAGATGTGAGCCAACACAGCCAAATATTTATAGTTTTTATTATGTAATGATTACAGATAAAATATTCTGTTTCAGGTAGTTGCAGTTGGATTTGATCCTCGAATGGCAAAGATAGCTTTGAAACGTCATCGAGGTGATATTGAGAAAGCTGTGGAAGAACTTGTTGCTTGTGGTGGAATAATTGATGGTGAACGTTTTACTGATGGTATGTTGTTGTTTTTTTTAATACTCCGTGGCACAAAAGATCTAAAAGGACCAGCTTGCTGTTGGTCTTACATCTGCTACACGTGTCAGTCATAGAGATGGGTGATCATTTATCCAGTACAAGGGTGACTTGTGTTCAGCATATCAAATTCCTGAAGCTCATTGTAGCTGCCCAAAATTTTCATGCTGGGTGGGCAAAATCCCATGAGTAAGGTAAAGTCTTACAAATTGTTCTGTAGTGTATCTCACAAAATATATTAATGGCTGTGTTACAAAGCAGAAGGATGGGTACTAATAGATAAAAAAAATAGCTTTTTATATTAAAATTAATGTTGGGAAGTAAATATAAGGTATCCTTTTAATTCATCGGAGTAAATTTTTGGAAAACTCACCTTTTCACAAAACCATGGTTTGAAGCAAAATCTTGCCCATCTTCAGTCAAAACTCCAACTGATGAAATTCTTCTGCCGTCAATTCTTCTATTGTCACCAAATTCTACGCTGCCATCTATGGTTGAATTTATAAACTTCAAAATTTAATTTTTTTTTTCATCAGTCGAAGTTTTGACTTAAGATGGGTGAGATTTCGCTTGAAACCATGGCTTTGTGAAAAGCACAACATTTATGAAGTTAGTTTTCAAAAAATTTACTCTGATGAATTTAAAAAATAGCTTTTTGTGAATTTGCTCAACATAAAGTGGTAAAAACAGTCAAGAATGAAGTTGTGTGATTGTATGCCTCGAGAAATACAATTTTGATGGAATTACTATGTCTCTAACTCAAAGGTAAACACAAATTTATTTTTACCTGTTATGTGAACCACCTTACTATACAGTGTGATTCAGAAATATGGCTATACGTTTGATCGCATTTTGTGACGAAAATATTATTATTAAAGGAAATATGATGTTATCATTGGAAAGGGAATCCTTCAAATTACAATAATAAGACAAAATAAATCACTTACAACAACACTAAGCAAGTCACTTTATTGCTTCAAACTGTTTGCCGTTTGTATCCAAGCATAATTGGCAAGGCTTTGGGAAGTCATTCATTTTATTATGAGACATGTTTAGAGGAATAGCTCTAATTTCTTCCTCAATCACTAATTTCAGCATGTCGATGTCTTGAGGTTTCCGGGCATAAACCTTCTCCTTCAAATAACCCCACAACCAATAGTCACATGTTGTGAGGTCAGGGGATTGGGCTGGCCATTCAATGGGGCCTCTTCTTCCCATCCACCTGTTTTGCAAATGATCATCCAAAATTTCCCTCACTGCAATTGCATAGTGAGGAGGCGCACCATCCTGCTAGAATAAACATTGTTCATGTTCAGCACTTTGCATTACTGGCAGGACATTTTGTCTAAGGATATCACTATACTGATCACCATTAATAGTCTCATCCAAAATTCGCATTCCTAACAGTCCTTCCCATCCGATCATAGCCCAAACAGTGACTTTGCCGCATCTTAAATGTGTCTCTTCAACAACATTAGGATTCTCTTTACATAATAGTGACAATTGTGTCGATTAACATGTCCGTTCACATGGAAAACAGCTTCATCAGAAAAGTGCAATTTTCTGTATCAATTTATATAATAAATTTGGGAATTTTTAACATTATGAGGTTAAATTCATAAGAATTAAATGAATCGTGATTTCTTGTTACCTCATACTTTTATGAAACCAGCAAAAGAAAAAAATTGTCAGTCGTGAAAACAGCTGAGGATGGTGACAATGGCCGCTGATACCGCAGTGCTGTGTTTTAAAAAAACATAGAAGTATGAGGTAAGAAGAAATCACGATTCATTTAATTCTTCTGTACCAATGTTCGTCGTTTGCTGATTCCCTTACAACAAATTCACAAAATTCCATCTGCCTTTAAGGGTCGTTTTCATTAAGTTCGTGGACATGAATCGCTTCAAAACACACTCGATTGACTGATATGAAGCTCACAGCTTGGTTGATTTTTGTGGACTAGCGTCGAATGCCTCCACAATTCCCTTCGTTGTTTTTGCATCCGTCTTAATGCGAGGCCTTCCAGGAGGTTTGATTTTCTGCATCCTTCCCGTTTCCAGCAGTCATTTTTTCCACTTCCCCACAGTTGGCGACGTTAAACTCACGTCTTGCCCATCTTGCAGCCTCACGATCATTAGCATATGTTATTGCCCATGCAGCAATTGTAATTTGCTGTTGCATTTTAACTAATGACATGTTCTACACTGTTTTGTTTTATTCCATTGTTATAATTTGAATAATTGCCTTTCCAACGGTAATTTCATATTTCCTGTAATGGTAATATTTTCATCACACAACTCGATAAAAAGTATAGCCATATTTATGATTACCCCGTATATTGGTTATTGTTAGCAAAATGATTTGAAATATTTAGCTATTTTGGAAAAGAGCCCTCCATGGAATCTAAATTGCTGTTATATATATTGTACAACCATGTTTCTTATAATTTATCAATCCTTCCAAATTTGACCTACTTATTCTCCAGACCTCACTTTTATCTTCGTTTCATTTTATCACTCCATCTTTTTTAGGTCTTCCAAGTGATCTTTTTCCTTTCTCCTTCTTCTGCAAACTCATTTGTATAATTTTTTTTTCATTCACGTAATGTGTTCAAGCCTTTCTCTCTTCATTATTTCTTCTAATGATTCTACTTTGTCTATTTCTTCTTTTGGAGTTTGTTATTGTATTTATCATTACTTCTAAAAATTCATTGTAATCAAGTTAGTATTATGTAGTAATTAAAAAAAAATTAATATAAGTTTTAAATTAAAATATTTTATACCTCACCTCATATTCAGTCTTCTAATTACCGGTTTCAAAGCCTGGACAGCTTCATCTTCTGTAATTTATTGTTGACTTATATTATGTTGATCAGGAGAACTGCTTCTTTCTCCCTTTGTTAGTGGACCGATGAACCTCTGGATCAATTCAGAATCAGCGGGAATTTCGAAGTTCATAAGTTTTTAATTACAAAAAAATAAACGTTATCTCAGTCAAAACATAAATTTATTGTGTCGATGTTTCAATCTCCTGTTGTGAGATTATTTTCAAGACATGGTTGTTTATAAATTTATTGTACATAGTTACCATCACCAAGACAATTTTTTTTTATATTATATGAATATATGTATACAAATTTAAATGTATAAATTTAAAATTTCAATTTATAATTAAAAATATTTTGGCAAGGAATCATATGTTCCACACCATTCATTTAAATCTTTTTGATTCCTTGCTAAAATATTTTTAATTATAAATTGAAATTTTAAATTTATACATTTAAATTTGTATACATATATTCATATAATAAAAAAAAATTGTCTTGGTGATGGTAACTATGTACAATAAATTTATAAACAACCATGTCTTGAAAATAATCTCACAACAGGAGATTGAAATGTCGACACAATAAATTTATGTTTTGACTGAGATAACATTTATTTTTTTGTAATTATAATATTAATTACTATCAGTGAATAATAGTTTTTAAAAAAGTCTTCATAATATTTAATTTTAGGAAGTTTTATTTTGAGGTTATTTTAATTATATTATTTTTAGTCTGGACATCTTACCTCAATATTATTAACTCACTTCGTGAGTCGTGAATTTATCGATAATTTGGAAATCACTTGTGACATTACTTATGAAAAAGTTCACCCTTCAATTAAAATATTTAGTTTATTTATGTGAAGTTCAGCATAATAATAGCCATAGATGATGGACAATAATAATAATAATAATAATAATAATAATAATAATAATAATAATAATAATAATAATAGTGATAATAATAATAATAATAATAATAATAATAATAATAATAAATAATAATAATAATAATAATAATAATGGGATGTATCAAAGGATGTGAAGAATGTATTTACTCAAAATATACCCAAGAAAATGACATAAAGTATAGAATTCAAAAAGGCAGATCGGTAATTTTAATCGTGTGCTTTTTTAATATTTTATGATAGTTTATGTGGCTCTGTGATCAAAGGTGTAATATCTGGGCACTAAGCTATAAGACATGTGTTAGTTTAAGTCCCCATCGAGAAAGAAATTTCCTCATGGAATATTGGTGGGTGTGTGGGATTGGTACCCACCTAGCATCATGAGAAATTTGGGTATTTATAAGAAGTAGCAGCTGCAGGTTAAGAATACCAGTTTTAATAGTTGAGGGATTTGACATTCTGACTATATGTTGCACCTCTAATGGCTAGATGATTGTCCCATTTTGACACATGTGGATGTGAGGCTGGCTAATTGTCAAAGAGCCTTTAAGGCCAGCTGTGTCATGGAGTTTAGTTCAGGATGGTCATGCTAATATACTGAGTATTAATGGGCTATTCTCACTGAGAGCAGTTAATTAATAAGTTAATTTAAGAAAAGTTCTGTCACTTCACCTCAAATCCTTTTTCTTATTAGACTGGTTTCACTACCTTATTAGGTTCCATCCTCATTACTTTCACGACTGTTATGTTGTCTTGAAGAACTACAGGAGGCAGTTCTTCAAAACGACATAACATTTATGAAAGTACTGAGAATGGAATCCAATAAGGTCATGAAACCGATCTAATAAGAAGAAGGATATGAGGTGAGGTGATACAATTTTTCTTAAATTAAATTATACCTCATAGTTATTTGATACATCTCAATGAAGAATAAATTATATTTGAAGAGAAATATTTACGCTCAGACTGGGGTTTGAACCCAGGACCTTTTGCTTTGTATGCAAATGCTCTACCGACTGAGCTAACTGACCACTCCAATCTATACTGCAGCCACTGATTCCCTGGCCTTGACGTTTTCACGACAGTGTTGCCAATATGGATATTCACTGGGAGTGGCCGCTTTATGTATGTGGTTAGCAGACATACAGCTGACAACATCTCAGCCATTTCAAACCTTAACTAGCGCGCTATAGCTGCGTCAAGAGCAGTGATTGGTTGTGGCAGACATCTACTCCCACTACAATTATATCCTTATTAAGTTATGTAGATAGGAAATAACACTATGAGGTTTTTTAATATTGTTTATTTTTTATTATTTCACTCACCTCATACTTCATAATTCATAGCAGACCCAGGGTTTCTTCACATCATTTGTGACATTCTCAATGCTGTGTCCCGTTCACAACTGACGTCCAACGGCCCGGTTATAAGGAGAGAGGACTGATTTGGAAATTCTTCGGTCAGCCACCAGATGGCGCGGAGGTCAGTCTGCAGGATAGAAGGCCGTTGGACGTCAGTTGTGAACGGGACACAGCATTGAGAATGTCACAAATGATGTGAAGAAACCCTGGGTCTGCTATGAATTATGAAGTATGAGGTGAGTGAAATAATAAAAAATAAACAAAACTATATCCTTATTGGCAGTAGAGGGCGAATTTTCCCTTTACCCCTTGTTTAACCTAAACTTCAAGAGCCAGAGATATGGCGGCTCGGGTATAAATGCAAAATTTTCTCTTATAATGTAATATAAATTTCCAATAAAGGTCTTCTTAATAAAGAAGCCGCCATTTGTATGATCGAGCAACAGTTAGTAACATTTGACACTTGGGAATTAACAGTGTATAAGAGAAAAATTTGCATTTAGCTTGGAGTGCTCAGGTAACTCAGTCAGTAGACCATTTACATAGAAAGCGAAAGATCGTGGGTTCAAACCCCAGTCTGAGTGTATATTTTTCTCTTCAAATATAATATAGCTTATAGTAATTAATGTTTTATTTTAGGAAGTAATATTTTGAGGTTCTTTTAATTAAATTATTTTGAGTCTGTTTATCTTACCTCAATATTAATGTTGATTTGTTCTTGAACATGTTTCGATTAGCTTCTAATCATCCTCAGCATCTTGGTCAGACTGGTTGGTTTTATGTTGTAAACCCTGGATGTCGATGTCAGCTCCCTCCTGCAGTTGGCCAAAGAACCTCCAAATGAAATACCGACAGAATGTGACCTCGTTTGGAGGTTCTTTGGTCAACCGCAGGAGGGAGCTGACATCGACATGCAGGGTTTACAACATAAAACCAACCAGTCTGGCCAAGATGCTGAGAATGATTAGAAGCTAGTCGAAACATGTTCAAGAACAAATCAACATTAATATTGAGGTAAGATAAACAGACTCAAAATAATTGAATACCTCATAGTGTTAATTTCTAAAAATTCAATAAATAATAACTATTTATTTCATCAGATTCTGATGACTCAGATGAAAACGGTGAATCAGCAAGGACAGTAGAAAACCAGGAAATGGAGCGACAAGCATATGAACGTTTGGCAGAGGACATGCCTACAGATGAAGAAGATCATTTGGATCTCATGTTAGATCTTGAAGAAACATTTTTAAGAGAGTATCAGAGTCTGTTATCAAATCCATGAGTTGTTATTAAAGCAGCATGTGAGAATATAAATGAAAAAAAAGTTGGATAATTAAACTACCTCGTAGCTTGTCCAGCTAGTGCCACTATGTTTTAACAGTCCACAAATTTATTGCAGTAACTAGAGTGATATATTTTAATATGATATTAAAAGCATGACTAATATTTTTTATTGTGTAAAATGTACATAAGTTTCAGTGCAGCCGTTTGCCTGAGATAAAAAGTGTAAGTTTCTTAGAAATGAAACATAAATATAGTTTTTGTGGCTTTCATTCAATGAACAATAAATAAAAAAAAATGATATCCTTATTACCATTTTCACAGATAAAATGTTCAATCTCTTCCTGTGACTTTGATTACCCCACAATGGAAAAGTCTATAGAAACATACAATTTACCATCTCAACTGGAAACTGCACCATGTCAACTGTTGTGCCACTATCATAAAGTATAATTTCATGAGCATATGGGAGTGTAGAATAGAGTTCAGTGAAATTGAATCAGTTCCTTACACCTCACATCATATTAAACACATTCAATACTGTAAACAAGTTAAGACATTTAAAGGAACTCTCATGTGTCAGCCCGTTGGTCAGTTTTTAGGCATTTAACAGCAGCATGAACAAACTGCATTGATTTAATATATGTAGGAAATAACACTATGAGGTTTCTTTTAATTATTAATGAGTTGGATATTTTGACTCACCTCATATTTCTTGACTTTTATGCAGACCAGTCTCGTCGCTTTTACTCAACATTCTCGATGCATTCCAACTCCATCATGAATGTGCAGCTATTGCAGATTTTTCATTTTTAAAGATGGAGAAATAGAAAAAAATATGCAGTAGCTGCACATGCATGGTCAGAAAAACACAAAAATGCAGAAATAGAAAAATCTGCACATGCATGGTAAGAAAAACACAGAATTAAAACTAAGGCCAAATTACTAAAACAGTTAGAAAAATCTAAGGAACTCACAATTTGGGAGAAAATTTACATCTGCAAAAATAAAAAGAAAACCATGAATTTTGAAATTCCCGGAGAAAGAGAAAAAAAATTTGATTTGGAAATTCATCGGTCAGCCGGCAGAGGGAGCGGAGGTTAATTTACAAGATGGACAATCACAAGACAGTAGTTGGAATACATTGAGAATGTCGAGTAAATGCGACGAAACCGGTCTGCATAAAAATCAAGAAATATGAGGCGAGTCAAAAAACACAACTCATTAATAATTAAACTGCATTTATATTAACTGTTTACTCTCTATATTGAGATAGTAAGTCTTGGATACCACAGAGAACACATAAATGAAGTCATATGATGAAAGTTAAAAATTGATTTGTACCTGTTGGTAGGTGCCATCATCCTCAACTTTGTTAAAATATTGTATATAAAATTAACTGGAGCGCTTTTGGAAGTTATCTTCCATCTTCTGCAGGTTGAGTTTCTGTTACTTGTTGTTGTTGTGTATGGTGATACAACAAGTAACGGAAACTCAACCTGCAGAATATGGAAGATAATTTGCGAAAGCACTCCAGTTAATTTTATATATAATATTTTAACAAAGTTGAGGATGATGGCACCTACCAACAGGTACAATTTAATTCTTAACTGTCATCATATGACTTCACCTCAACGAAATTTGGTATGAATTTTACTAGTATTGACACAAATGAAGGATTTTTTCACTTCTCTGTTTATTGTGAATGCACTGGACCTGGGTGAATCTCCTTCTATTTTTAGAATCAACAGCTGGCTGAATTCCAATACTCAACATAATAGTTTTTATTACACAGTTACATGATGAGAAAAAAATATCTCATGGAGGAAAAACTTGTAAATAATTTACAAAAGGTTGATGATTCAGCAGACCAACTAATTTCAAATTCGCAAAGTGAAAGTGAAGACATTATTTCATTTGCAGAGAGTGAAGTACCATTACAACAATGTAAAGTGCGTGATACATGTCATCTTAGTTTCTGTTCACTGCTTCCATTGTTTACAGCACAAATACCGGGAAGAAATTTCAAATTGATGATGAGACTGAAATAATGTCTTATGTAAATTTATTCTTGAATGATTTTTTTTTAATATGTGTGTGATCAAACAAACCTTTATGCAGAGCAAGTCATTAGTCCCACACTGCAATCTTTCATTATATAATTAATTATGCAGATGTGGAAACCTGTAGGCGTCCCTGAAATAAAATAAAAAATCAGACTATGTTTATCATGGGAATTGTCCAAAAGCCCAGTATAAAAATGCATTGGACTGAACACTACTATTTTCAAACCCCTGTATTTCCATAAACAAATACTAGAATACATTTTCTTTCATTTTTGCACTTCAGTGACAGTAGCACTTATGAGAGTAGTACTGACGCAGTATAAAATTAGGCCAATTTTAGAGAGATTAAGCAACAAATTTTCGAATGTGTACACTCTACCAAAATAGAATTGCATTGGACAAAGGAATGTTGGCATAGCGAAGACATCTGAGATCTTGGAGCCCCAATGTTCCACCTCCAGAAAGAGCTTTGGATATAAGATCCTCAAATTCGCATGTGTGGAAAATTGAAGAATATTTTCTGCTAAAATTACCTGCCCTGAAAAGTGACAAACATCCCACATGAAAATGCAGAGTGGGTCTCAAGAACAAAAAAGTAAGTTCAACTGTTTGGTATTGTTCAAAATGTAGTGTTCCTCTCCATCCAGGAACCTGTTATACTATAATTCATGCTATCAAAGTCTATTTGAATGTTTTCTTTAGGTATGTTCAACATTTAAATTTTTCACTAACAGTTTAGGAATAATACTGAAATTACAAAAGTGTTATGTAAAAGAGGGAATTCCATTTAAAGAGATGGTCTAGAGGATTTAATGCCTGCTCAGTTGCTGGTAGTGAATATGTTAGGAAACTGATACAGTTTGTTTGATAACATATCTCATGATGTGAATTCCTATCAATTTTATGTTAGACTAGAGTTCACTGGAACGAAACCAGGAGGAGACAGTGTTATACAGATGAGAATTTCTGCAAGAATGGCTATTTGCCATGCGTTTTGCATGTGGTAGATAGCAGACTCACTTTTCATGCATTAGACCCTCAAGGATGCAAAATAAACATTTCCACTATATATTTGAAAAGAAAAATATATGCCTAGACTGGGGTTTGAACCCAGGATCTTTGACTCTCTATGTCAATGCTCTATCCAAGTGAGCTACCTAGGCCTCCAATCTAAACATGTATTTTTCTCTTACACATAGTTAATTCCCTAACCCCAAATGCTATGAGCCGTTGCTACGATTTTTGCAAATGGCGGCTTCTTTATTAAGAAGACTTTTTATTGGGAATTTAAACATTACTTATAAAGCCAGTAGTGCTTCTTTCAATATTGATATTCGTTTTTTTAAACATCTTAATGATGGATACATTATATTTGAAAAAAATATACGCCTAGACGGGTTTGAACCCAGGACCTTTGACTCTATGTCAAATATTTTTCTTTTAAAATATAATTTGTCCATCAATAAAATGTTTAAAGAAACAAATAATATCAATATCTTCACTATATTCAATTCCTATCCGTCATTATCAGTTCTCATGTCCCCATAACTGATTATGGGGTTTAAGTTTTAGATATATGCTGTAGTGTACTCAATCTTGCTGTATCTTCTCATTGGTTACTTCCATCCACATTACCCCTTTTCTTTCCATCTATCCATGTAGTCCTAGGTCTTCCTTTAGTTGTCAACAATTCCCTTTTAACGTCTTCTTTGGAATTGTGTTGTTCTCCAATCCTTTCACACATCAAATCATCTTTTTTTTTTTTTCATCTTATATTTTGTCAATTCTCAGCTAATCTTACTTTTATGTTCCTTATTCTGTTTATTGCTAGATAGTATATTCCAGATGAATTTTATCTCATCTGCATATATTCTACTTTTCCCCATGGCACGACAGGCCTACCAGTCAACTGCCAGTCCCACATCCACATATGTAATCACAGAGGTGGACGATCATCCAGCCAGTATAGTGGTAACCTGTGGTTAGCATGTCTGATCCCCCAGCCATTATAGCTTGTTTTTCCAACCTGGAGATACTACTTATTGTAGCTATAAAAATTCCTCATGATGCTGAGTGAAAACGAGTCTCATTTTGACCTAAATTCCATGAGAAAATGTCTTCCCTCAAGAGGACTTCAACTAGCGCTAATCCTGTAGTTCTACACCAAGGCATCATGCCTTGAACTGCTCGGTTAAAACAAGGGATGAATTATACTTTTATTTTTATTTATCATTGTCCATGTTTCTGAAGTATATGTCAGAACTGGTTTGAAATATAGTTTGTACATTTTAAAAAATACAATAGAAAGTAACATTAAGAGGTTTGACGATTTTATTATTAATTTAACACTTCTCACTGAAGGATAAATTATATTTGAAGAGAAAAATTTTCGCCCAGACTGAGACTCGAACCCGGGACCCTTGGCTTTCCGGGCCAAGTGCTCTACCAACTGAGCTACCGAGGCGAGTCACGATCTAGACGCAAATTTTTCTCTTATATACGTTGTAATTCCCTCGCGCCAAATGCTTGAAACTGTAGCTTCAATCTTTGCAAATGGCAGCTTCTTAGTTAAGAAGACATTTATTGGGAATTTAACACTACTTTATAAAGCCACTAGGCCTTCTATTGACGATTTTATTATTAATTTAACACTTCATTTGCAAAGATAGAAGCTACGGTTTCAAGCATTAGGCATGAGGGAATTACAATGTATATAAGAGAAAAATTTGCGTCTAGATCGTAACTCGCCTCGGTAGCTCAGTTGGTAGAGCACTTGGCCCAGAAAGCCAAGGGTCCTGGGTTTGAGTCTCAGTCTGGGCGAAAATTTTTCTCTTCGAATATAATTAAGAGGTTTATTTAATAATTAAGATTAATTATAATTTATACATGTTTTTTTACAATTTAACATGTACTCGTATCTTTATTCTGTAGAAAACCTTTTTTTTAGATGATAACATTTCAAGCTACTATTTATTTTATTACAAATCTCATGCTCCATCTTTATTTCTTGACTTCCTAAATATTTGTGATTTCCTACAGTATTTGAATTAATATATTTTCTCTCTGGATATTTTCATAACCACTGTTTTATACTATTTTTTTTTAATTCATATTCATTTAGAACTTGTCTCCATTTTGCTAAACTTGATTCTAACTCATTCTTATGTCCTCAAATCATGTCACCTACATTGAATAAAAAAACATCTCCATCTATAATGTATAACGGCCCAATGTTGGGCCTTAGCCTCTCCTTTGTTAGGAGTTACTAGACCAAGTTAATTTAGTTATGTTTATTTTCCTAAAGATGTCATGAATGTGCAGTCAAGATACCGACCCAATGAGACATCTAGTAGGCTACTAAGGATGAAGGATGTTGACAAATTTTGCTTAGAAGCCTCTTTATTCAGGCATAAGGTTCTTTTACGAGCCTGAAAATTTTCAGAGTTGGGACCCATGGTTTAAAATCCCTTCTGGAGGACTTACTACTTGAATTTTTCCATCCTAAAAAATCCCACAACTCTCGGGACCAGAGACAAGAAACATAACCACCAATACTGTATATTATAAATAACAAAAAAATTAACACAAAAAATATAAGATATGCAATAATCCACTCTCACAATACTTTTATTTCAATGTAGGAAATAACAAACAATTCACATTTATGGAGGAAAAAAGGGTAACAATTTAATAAATTCAATTGGATTACATATTGCACCAATATTCAAGGTTACAGTCCCATGTAGGTCTTCTTTGTTTCTTCCTTCTTTGTCCTTGGTCAATGTAGTTATATAAAATAAATGAGTATGAATGTCATTATATTAAATTAATGTTGGGAAGTAAACATTATGAGGTATAATCATTAAAATTCATCGGAGAACATATTGTTTAAACAACTCACCTCATAGGATTCATGCTTCCATGATACCGCGATTTCAAACACAGTCGTGTTCATCTTCAACCATAACTCCGACTGACGAAATTCTTCGGCCGTCAACTATTCTATTGTCGCCATCTTCAGTGCTGCCATCTATGGTTGAATTTATGAACTTCGAAATCAAAGTAATTTCTTTAGGGATATCAAAATTCATTGATCTATTTTTGTTTTTGTGAATGTATATTTTTTCCCAAACTGTCAATTCCAAAGGTTTCTCTACTTGTTTTAAAAGTTTAGCTTCTCTTCCAATTTTATGATGTTCTAATAAACTATGTGCAGCAATTGCAGATTTTTCAATTTCACAATTTTTAATATTTCTGAAATGTTCTTTTGTCCGAATATCTAAATTCCTTTTTGTTTTTCCTATATAAACTTTATTGCAATCTTCACAACTTATTTGATAAATTCCAGATTTCTTACTGTCTGGAACATTGACTTTTTTATTGATACTTAGAAGATTACCCAGACTAAATTTATTTATTGGTGCCAAAGAAATGTTGTATTTGTCAAAATTTTTTTGAAATTGTCTATGCATTTCAGGATGGTAAGTAATTTTCTTGTAATTTTTCTTTTCTTTGCAATTTTGTAGAGTAGTATATTCATTAAGTCTTTTTTTGTGTTTGAATTTCTTCAACTTATTTATAATTAATTCTTTATCAAAACCATTTAAACTAGCAGTGTTTAAGATATGTTTAAACTCTTTGTTGAAATTTTCTTCATTTAATGGTACATTTGTCAATCTGTAAATTAAGCTATTGAATATTGCATGCTTATGAACAATGTGATTGAAGCTTGATGATTTAATGTAATTATCTGTATGAGTTCCTTTCTTAAATATATCAAATTCAATTTTCAGTGTTTGATCATTCCTAATTAAACATAAATCCAAAAATGGAATTTTGTTTTCTTTTTCTAATTCAACGGTAAACTTTACTGATTCATCCTGAAGGTTCAATAATTTAAGAGCATCTTCAATATCTTTAGAATTTATTATTGCAAAAATATCATCCACATATCTGAACCAAGTCTTAAACATCCATGGGTATGCTTTTGTGATTTGACACTCCAAGTAACCCATGAACAAATCAGCTAAAAATGGTGAGAGCGGATTGCCCATTGACAAACCCGAAACCTGTTGGTAAAATTTTCCATTATAGGTAAAATAAGAATTACTGACACATAGCTTAGTAAGAATTATATATTCCTCTATTATTTCATTTCGTCAGTTGGAGTTATGGCTGAAGATGAACACGACTGTGTTTGAAATCGCGATATCATGGAAGCATGAATCCTATGAGGTGAGTTGTTTAAACAATATGTTCTCCGATGGATTTTAATGAATGTCATTATTTCCACTCAAAGCCTATGAGATCTATAATTAATTGAAGGGTTCATTCCAAGAATCAGACAAGTCCAAAAATTGATTTTTTCAGATAAATACATCTTCTACAAGGCCTGCTCAATGTTTAGATATTTTTGTTGTCTCTGTAAAGTAGACAGGTCTGGTTATATAAGAGCATGGAGTATAGTGATTCTACAAAACTAAGACAAGTCCGCTGCCTTTCCACCAAAATCCAGACTAGTTCTTGAATCTGTCTGTTACTTTCAGAATATTCCAGTAGAATGTTTTAATGAACTGTCCTCTCTCCCAGCCATGTGTTGCTTGCAACTTCGCAACTCGTTCTCTCAGTAGTATTGAAAGAATGTGGTATATTTATCCTTCCTGTTAGTTAAGCACTCACTTCTATAATGCACAATTGATACTAATCTTGGTGTGTGGTAAAAAAAAAGAGCCAGAGAAGAAAAAGGAATGCATTGTTGGAGATGCAAAACTAAAAGATGAAAAGCGTAAACCATGTTGGAGAAATTATATTTGAAGAGAAAAATATATGCTCAGACTGGGGTTTGAACTAAGGACTTCTGGCTTTCTATGCCAATGCTCTACCAACTGAGCTAGCTGAGCACTTCAATGTATAAGAGAAGAATTTGTATTTAGATTGGAGTGCTTAGGTAGCTCAGTTTGTATAGCATTGGCATAGAAAGCCAAAGGTCCTGGTTCAAATTCCAGTCTGAGCGTATATTTTTCTCTTCAAATATAATTTGTCCTTCAGTGAAAAATATTAAATTAATAATTAAAACATAATGTTGGAAAAGTTGTTGAAAAGTGAACAATTGGTGAAGGTGCAAGAAAGTTGTTCAACATTGTTTATCATTATTATTGTTTATACATATATTTTTCAATTTTTATTTACTCTATTATTGGTTCATTTCATTTTTAACCAATAGGTTTCAATGCACAGGTTCAATGGATTACAGCAAAGCTTATGGACACCTGGGAAGTCACCAAAAAACAGTTATTTTAGCCCTAGAAAACTTCCCAATTGTGTGAAATTTCTTGTAGAACATCACATTAATTAGTATCAATTTTTAACACCTTCAGCATACACTTCGGGTATCCAGAGTCAGATCCATGTGCAATATGCGACTTGCTTCAACAAAAGATCAATGCAACTCCATATGAGGTAGTGAAAACCCAATATACAGTAGAGGAAAATCTCATTTATAGAAATGTGATGCTTTTGGTAGAGAAAAGAGAAGATTTATTATGAAAGCTAAGGCAGGTGACGTAACAGCTTTGATTTCATGCAAAATCTCCCTCTACCACACATTCAGACTGGTCCCATTTATTATTCACAACAGTAAATGGTACAACATTTTCGTTATTCATGACACATGATTCTATTACAGTTTATCGATATCTAGAGCATGAGGGTAAAAGGGACCTAATGAAGTGACAAGCACGATCTTAGATTCAATGAACAACCTTTCTGAGGGTAAAAACACGATCTTGTTCATATCTCAGATGGGTGTCCCAGAGAGAATAAAAACAGGACAATGGTTCAGTTTCTATACTGTCTTAATAAATAAGTTTGGTCTGTATTCTTCTTATCTCATATAGTTGTTTCTTTAAGACATATGTTTCAAAGCATGTGTGCTCTATCTTCAATTGGTACAGACTGATTTTTCCCAAGTTGTTGGCCCTGGATCTCGACTCCTGCTTCTTTCTGTGGTTCAAAGAACTTTCTATTTAGGTTCCTCTCCCCAGGAATTTCAAAATTCATAATTCTCTCCTATATAAACTATACGAGGTAAGAAGAATACAGACAAACTTATTTAATTAAGTAAAACCTCACAATGTTACTTCCTATTGTATTTTCAAATTCTGTACTGTCTTTTAATGAATGAGTCAATTCTTATGTTACCTCATACTTCATGTTTTTTTTAACACGGGAACTGCAGTTATCAAGAGGCGTCCCTCTTATCCTCAGCCAATATTGTGACACTCTGTACTGTCTCTTTCATGTTCTCAATCTCTTCAAAAAGTTACATATCTCTTACCCATTAGAGGACAGTTACTTACCTAATGATCACGACTTTGGCATAATTTGTAACAATAAAAAGAAACCAGTACAATAGAATTAATTATATGAGAAATAGCAAATAAAGCAATAAAATATATACAATTTTAAGAGATTACATAAATAAGCAATTCATTTTTGATGTTATATTTAAATTAACACTTTTGAGACTTGGACAGAATTTTTCTTTCCAAAATAAAGCAAATCAATGTTTATTTTTTATGCATATGCAATGCAGAATATATTAAAATTTCAAGTGTTCCAAATGGCTGCTTCTCTTATACAATTTTTAAAGTATCTAGAAGAAAAACCTTTGAAAAGCAGAGAGAAACAAATTATTTTGAATGTTATTATGAAACGACAAATATGAGGTGTGTCAAAATAGCCTAACTCATAACAATTAAAATAAACCTCATAGTGTTACTTCCTTTAAATATTTTGAATGTTTTTAAACAGTTTAGTGAAAAATATATTAATCATAGAGGATGTGAAAATAAGAGCAGAATTTACAGGTTAATCAGCATGGAGCATAAATTCTGCTTATAATGACATTATAAATAAAATGACATCATGAAAAAAAAAGTAAATGTCTGATTATGTAGGCCCATAATTTTTTGTCATAAATAAGTAAGGGAGGAAGTTCCTAATTATTATTGGTACGATCTTACCTTGTATTCAATCTTATTTCCTGTAAAATAAGATGTTAACTAGGAACGGTGTTTCTATCAATGACAGTTCTGTACACAATTCAGTCATATGGCAGGTAAAAGTAACACCACAGTTCCTCCAACAGACGTCAGTGAAGTAATACCTTATGCAAGTTTGTTTACAGTATATCTGGAACTTAGCTTGAAATTAGTGTAGAGCATCTTGAGAATAATATGGGAGCTAAGTGAACAGTTTACACTGGCAGAAGATTATATCAAAGAAATTAAATTAGTTTAGGGTTATATGATAATGAATGCTATTAGTTATGAGAATGAAAACACCTGATCGAATTAAACATAAATGTTCATCCTTGAGTACCAATATTTGAATAGGGAGACTCCTTAAACTCTTAAATCATCATCCATGCAAGTATTAGGCCGTGTGGCCTGTTACAGTCTTAAAGAGGAATTTTCCAACCCTTAAATAGGCTTGGCACTAATTTCTCATGCCGTTTATTTGAATATTGCAGACTGCACTGAAAACGATATATAACTATTAATATTAGGTATGTTGTATAATTCTACACATTTAAGTAATTTCTACTCGTTCATTTTCTTCTGTTTTATTAAAAATATAAAATAAAATAAACTATTTTATTTAACTTTCACAGGGAAAAAACACTATGAGGTTTAATTTAAAAATTAAATTAATATTTTTATTACCTCACCTCATGTCCTTTTTCTTCTAGACTGCAGCTTTGGAGCTCCATCATCAGTAGCCTCTCATTGACCGGTATGTCGTTCCTTGGCAGTTTTCTTCTTCCTTCTATTGGTAGACCGATGAACCTCTGGATCAAATCAAAATTTGCAGGAGTTTCGAAATTCATGACTCATAGGATTAATGGAGTTTTGCCATTTATTCATTTACAATTTTGAGTTGAAAATTCACATTTTGTTAGTGAGAGACAGAAGAAATTCATTGTAAAATGTGTACCATAATAAAAAATTAAAATTATTATTTTATTTGGGATAGTTGAACATCTTAGGTCATCACATCTAAAAAGTTTGAGTGGCCATCTGTAGACAGTGAAAGTCAATTGTCATATGCAGTTGTGTTTTGTCAAAACTCCTTAATATCTCAGTAATTCAAAACTGGATGGGAAAATGCCAACAAATTTTGCGAGATTCTTTTACAACTAAAATCCTATTAGGCCCTACTTCCTTTTAAAATCCATAATCTGGACAACCCAGCCAGGTTTAAACCATGTAGGTGGTTTGAATCCATAAAATCTAGGGAAGAATATGGATGCCATAACTAACATTACTGACACTTTGTTACTGATATATTTACTTAGCATAGAGCAATGGATCAACCATAGAGAATTATATCAATGTTATGATTACTTAAATTTCAGTTCAGCATTTAATTTGTGTTAGTCGTGGTGGTCTAATGGTTATAGTCATTGCCTCTAGTCCTGGGGATCGTGGGTTGAAAACTGGCTGGGGTCATTGGATTTTTAGAATAGAAAAATCCAAGGACCAAGTCATCTGGGACGGATTTTAAACAATGCATACCCAGTCTGAAGATTTTCAGGCTCATGAACCACAAGCCTGAATAAAAAGTCCTCTATGCAAAACTGAACCACCCATCATCCAATTCAACAGTACCAATAATACCATAGTTGCCTACTAGATGTTTTATTGAGGCGATGTGCTAACCACATGTTACTCATTGACATCTGTAGGTAAATAAGCATAACTAAATTAGCTTGGTTAAGAAACTCCTGCTAGAGAGCAGACATTTGGGGTATATACATTTACTGTAATTAGTACTGGATGACTGATATAAAACTTCATGTACTTCAATCAGGTTGGTCAGTCTCAGTATTTGAATCCAGGACCTCCCGAATGTGAATATCATATGATACTCATAGAACAAATTTGCTTGGTATATTTATATATGCTATTCCTTGCCTCTAGTCCAGAGGATCGTGGGTTGAAAACCAGCTGGGGTCATTGGATTTTTAGAGTGGAAAAATCCAAGGGTCAAGTCATTTGGGACTGATTTTAAGCCATTCATCCCAAGTTTGAAGATTTTCAGGCTCATGAACCACAAACCTGAATAAAAAGTTCTCTATGCAAAATTTAATCACCCTTCATCCGATTCAAGTTATACCATAGTTGCCTACTAGATGTCTCATTGAGGCAATGTGCTAACCACATGTTATTCGTTGACATCTGTAGGTAAATGAGCATAGCTAAATTAGCTTGGTTAATGAACTCCCGTTAGAGAGCAGGACGTTTGGTGTACATACATTTACTGTAATTAGTACTGGATGACTGAAATAAAATTTCATGCACTTCAATCAGGTTGGTTAGTCCCGGTATTTGAATCCAGAACCTCCCGAATGTGAACATCATATGATACTCATAGAATAAATTTGCTTGGTATATTTATTTACGCTATTGTATGCCAGGAGTCCATCCGTGAATGTTCGAACAGAAAACAATCGACTATAAGTATCATGTTTTTAGACGTGATTGTTCGTATTTCCCGCCATGCGGTGTTTTTTATATTCACCCATTGCTAAGTCATACCACATAATTGCACATAATATCCCGTACTCACTTTATTTCTTTATGTTAAAGAGGAGGTGCAAAATT
Source organism: Diploptera punctata (assembly GCA_030220185.1). Lineage (NCBI taxonomy): Eukaryota > Metazoa > Arthropoda > Insecta > Blattodea > Blaberidae > Diploptera > Diploptera punctata. Next base: position 323,428 of record JASPKZ010003049.1, on the reverse strand, counting down.
TGGTGTATTGAAATTTCATATTAACTCACAGAAAGAATCTTAACATAACAATATTTTTTTCTTAATAATTATGTAAATTCGTGATACACTTTTTCACATGTGTTTTACAAAAGAAAAAGTTCATTTTTACATGATTGGTAAACTGTGAGGCAGTGCTACGAACCATAGTGCTATATTTCAAGATTTGCTCGTTGACACTTGACAGCTTTGACAGTTCCTGATCATCTCTATGATTCGTTCTCTATGTATGATTACCGTGTTTTCATTCCGAATTTGAATGCGGTTTTGGTGCAGTAATGGTGTTTGTTGAAGGAATGCACTCGTAATTTCTGATTTTACCGGTGGAGAATTTAATTTAAACGGGGATTTGCATAAATTGTGGACTGTGTGAGAGCTGTTTTATAAAGTGGTAAGTTTTTATAATACATCTTTTAGTTTCTTAATTTAAAGTTTAATATACGGTTATATACGTGATATATAAATTCCTTAAATTGCATGCAAACGAAAATATCAATCAGCTTCTCTAGTTTAATTTAAAAGAAACTGAGACTTGATCCAAAATAACTATGCCTTTAATGATGTTTATTTCTGGCAGTGTCAAGTAGAATGGAGAAAATTAACTCTAAAAAGATTTTCACATACGGCGGTATACAAACCATGAACTTAAGTAAGGTTTCTTTTATATAGGCCTATACAATTTTTACAGGTATTTTGTCTATTATTTAATTATCGCCAATACTAGAATTGGATTCTGCTTATAGCAATTAAACTTAAAAACTAACAAAAATAAGTTGTCCTAACCTTTAAAATTCAGCAGCTTCATGATAAGTGAGCAATTCCATTAGATGGTTAGGGTGATTTTTTTTTTAGCGTTTTAAGGAAGCAGTGGTTCACATTTTATTTTTATTAGTTTTTAAGGGAAGAGACAGTTAAATAAATTACTTTTATATGCTGATACCACTGATTCATTTTGTTGAATATTAGTATAATCCATTATCGATGCAAACATATGTCCAAAATGTAAATATGCACAGGGACCATCCAACTCGATTATTTCCTTATTGCTTCACATAAATCCATTTCTTTCTCTTTTTATATACTTTTGATTGAAACAGTGCATGATAAGTATTATTTCATGAAATAAGGCTATTGAATGAAGAATATAATAATTGAACTCTGTTTATTGATTCTTTTTCATCTGTGTAGACCTAAACAAGTAATGCCGGTATTAACATATGAAGCAAATAAGCATCATCATCATCATCCAAGCAAGTATTAGGCCGTGTGGCCTGTTACGGTCTCAAAGAGGAATTTTCCATCCAGCGCTTTTTTGGACGTCCCAGTGATCTTTTGCCTTGGGGGCAGTAACGAAGCATGGCTTTTGGAATTCTATGAGATGGCATTCGTTGAAGATGGGCTTTCCAGTTGTTCTGGTAGTTTTGTATATGGTGAAGAATGGGTTCTACATCCAACTCTTCCACAATTTCCTCATTTCTTTTATGGTCCCACTTTGTATAGCCTGCTGTACGGTGCATAAATCACATCTCATTTGCTGTTATTTGGCTTTCATCTCTTCTTTGTATTGTCCATGCTTCACTACCATATCTTAATACTGGTCTTGCGAGAATCTTATAAAGCTGTAATCTTGTGTTCTTCTGTACTAAAGATGGTTTCATTATACTGTTAATTATCCCTGTCGTTTTTGTGAAATTTGTGATTTTCTTTGATATATCAGCAAATAAGCAAAAGGGAGAATATCACAAAATACATTCTGAATCATGTAGTAAATATTTGTTGTAGTACCTTGGTGTCATTTCATTTAATATATTTGTGATTTATTTTATTTTCACTGTTTTATGCTATTAAAAATAGAAAAAAACACCTTAGAATAACTAGACCAGTGAATTTTTCTAATTGTTTTACAGAATAAAAGTGCACATGTGCAATTATTTTTGGAATTGTCGCCAGTTCAAACACATATCTGTGAAATTGGCGTGACCAACCTTCACAATAGGCTACATTCCCAAATATGTCTATAATAAATAGATGTACACTTAACTACCCTTTCATAATCTAATGAAATAGGTTACATACTATTAACTAATGTAGTGTATACTAACTTGTCCCATCTGAACATAACAAAATGAAGTGAGTGAACATCCATTTCTTAAAATATGTTTTGGTGTTAGTTGCAAATGTTGGTCATTCCAATTTCACGGATGTCCTGCCATCTGGTGGCAATTTTATAAGTGTTCGCACATGTTCACTATCATTCTGTAGAACATGGAAAAAATCATTGAGAGATAAATGCAACAATTGGTATACCTAAATAAATATTTAATAATTGTAAAAAAAAACATTTTAAAGTATCGTTGCAAAATGTTATAAATGTTACAAAATGTTAGTAAAAGTGGAAAAAGTATGTAGAAGAACATTATCATAAGAATGTACGAAAAATTATAGAATGACGTATTCTAAAGTTAAACCAAAAAAAAAAAAGAAGAAAATTGTTTGTCACATCTTGTATCAAATTGCATTTTTTCTTTTTGTTTTTCATCCACCTAGAATGCAATGAAATTCTGCCTGTAACATCAGAAGTATGCACATCATCTTGCAGTAATTAGATTTATTGGTTGGGAGGGACGAACTGTCATGAATTTCTTTACCCCAGCTGCCATACCTCCAGCTCTGAAGTTTAGGTTATACGAGGGGTAAAGGGAGAATTCACTCTCTACTGCCAATAAGGAAATGGTTGTGTGTGAGTAGATGTCTGCCACAACCGATCACTGCTCTTGATACAGCTATAGCGTGCTAGTAAGGTTTGAAATTGCTGAGATGTTATCAGCTGTATGTCTGCTAACCACATACATAAAGTGGCCACTCCCACTGAATATCCATATCGGCGACATTATCGTGAAAACGTCAAGGCTGGAGATTCAGAGGCTGCAGTATAAGAATATTGGGCTGAACAGCAGTTATGGTTACTCTTGATTTTTCAGTTTATTGTTGTAAATTATAGCTATTCTGTATTTACTAACATTTTTTAATATTTTAATCTTTTTCAAACAATTTTTGTAACATTATTTGATAATTTTTAAGTATTTATTTAAATATGGTAATCACAACATTATGACACTGTTAGACAATATTGTGATGCTGACTGCTATTTTCTCCACAGAGTATATTACTTAGTCTATGATTTTTTATCGCTGGTTTGGATTATCATTGGTTGGATCGACGTTAGGGAGTGATAAGTAAGTGTACACCCATTTTTAATAAACGTTTGGTAATTTTAATATTATTAATATATTTGTTTAACGTAGATTTGGGGATTTATTGCAAAGATTGGTCATTTAAATTTCAGAGTGATAATTGATATGTGGTTCGACAGTGGGTTTTTGCAGGCTCTATAAACTCTGGCGCATGCGCACTATTGTTTTATAGGACTCTGCAAATGTATCAGGTAACCTACAGTGCTGTTTTTCCGAATATTGACTTTAATATAATTTATTTTTTTTTGGCTATTCTCTGATAGATTCCTGACTTTGAATCTTGCAATAAACTGCTAGTTACTAACTGCATCGATAATTATTGATACTTATTGGATAACATTAAGTTATATTCTATGCCATTGTGCCATGTGTGAATATTCAATCGGAGAACAAGTGACTGCTAGCATCATGTTGGTCAATGTGATAACACATGTTTCCACTAGAGCCAATTGTCAACTTGTTTATTCACACATAAGGGGATTCTATCTCAGGAGTCCACCTACATTAATGTTCAAGTTAGGGTGAGAAAATGAGTGAGTTAGTACACCAGATTAGTTTAGCAATAATATGTGAGTGTGTTTTTGTGATAAGTTGGCTGTACTGTCTGAGCAATGACTAATAACATTTTTTACATTGCAAATATAGTGATTTTAGGTTTCCCTGAGCTCAACTTCTCACTTCATTTCAAGACATTTCTCACATTTTTTTGGGAAAAAATGAACATATATATTTCTCTCAAGTAATTATTCACATATTGCTACAATGAATTCTGTTGATGTTTTTTATTATTCATTTCATACATCTCAATGAATTCTGTGTTTTTCTGTTTTTTATTTGAATTTATGTAGGTGGTATGGTGGCATAGAATCCCTTTAGGTTGGTACTCAGCAACCTTCATTTTTTGTTTGTGGTTTTTCATGTTACTACTATCCAGTGGCCAAAATTGATGCTTAAGTCATATTCTCTCTAGCCTCCCAGTACAAGCTGATGAAGTCTTTGGATTGTTGTGCTATGGTGTTTAATGCTGGACACTGCAAGGTGATGTTTGTCCATAATGTGATACAGGTTATTGCACAGAACATACTTGTTAGATTGATATGGTCTATCCTGTGCAGATGGTGAGCGAGACAGTCATGCCAGATCATCAGTCTAAATTTTGCCACTGGCTCCTTGTGCCCTTTGTTGTTTACTTCCACTGCCAGTTTGTCTATTTTTTCCCCATTGTGTGATTTTCATAAGTTGGCTTTTCTATTTGAGCAATGATTAATAGATATCTTCTATTAGGTGTTTTTATTATTCATTTCATACATCTCAACGATGGATAAATTATATTTGAAGAGAAAAATATGTGCTCAGACTGGGGTTTGAACCTAGGACTTTTCACTTTCTATGCTAATGCTTTACCAACTGAGCTACCTGAGAAGCTCCAATTTAAACACAATCTGAGCTTATATTTTCTCTTCAAATATATCTTCTAATGTTAATGTGGCATATTTTAAGTTTTTTTATCTCAATGTTTCATTCAACTTTAAGGCTTTCTTGCATTTCTTTAAAAAAAACACAATTTCTCTTTCTCTCTTCCATCATTATTTGATTTTCTATGTACTGGTATATTTAATATAATTTAATACAATACATATATGGAGTCTTGAATTAAAAAACTTGAAAAATTATGAAATGCGGCAAGAATACCAAATCAAAATTGCTAATAGATTTGAAGTACTGGAACCTTCAGAATACAATGTGGCAAACAAAGAAGAAACTGATATAAATAAAGAATGGGAGGCTATAAGAGATATTAAATTGTCAGCATCAGAAAGCATTGGTTATTTAAAAAAGAGGCAAAATAAGAAATTGTTTGATGAGGATTGTGCTGACATTGTAAAGAAAAGAAAGCTAGCAAAAATGAAATGGTTACATGAGCAAATGAGGTAAATTTAGAGCAGTTGCATAGTATTAGATGGGAAACCACCAGGTTACTAAAGAGTAAAAAGAGGGAATATTTAAGAGAGAAGATTAATGATCTTGGAATGAATGCAAAACATATGAATATCAGAGAATTATATCAGGGAATTAGGATAGAGAAGAAAGGTTTCAGGCTAGAACAAACATAATTCAGAATGAGAATGGGGATATGATTCCATATTCCAGGAGTATATTAAATAGATGGAAAAGTTACTTTAATCAGCTATTAAATGTACATACAGAATAGGACATTGAGAAGTATAATTTACAGACAGCAGAAATGCTAGTCGCAGAGCCAACTGCATTAGAGGTTGAAATGGCGATAGAAAAGTTGAAGACGTATAAAGCATCAGGTTCAGATGAGATCCCAACAGAACTGATAAAATCAGGGGGAGAAAAATTGATGGACAAGATACGCTGGTTGCTTAGTATGATTTGGGAAAAAGAAGTTCTTCTAGATGAATGGAAAGAATCAATTATCGTACCAATTTATAAGAAAGGAGATAAAACTGATTGCAACAACTGCAGGAGCATCTCATACAAAATTCTGACAAATATATTAGTAAGCAGACTTACTCCCTATATTGATGACATTCTAGGAGATCATCAATGTGGATTTAGAAGAATCAGGTCTACAACAGATCAGATTTTTAGTTTAAGACATATTTTAGAAAAGAAATGGGAATTTAATGGTACTGTACATCAATTATATGTAAATTTAAAAAAAGAATATGAATCAATTAAGGGGGAGAAGTTATATGGTATCCTGCTAGAGTTCAGAATTCCTAAAAAATTAGTTAGACTTAGGTACGAATGTCTCTAAATGGCACAAAGTATAAGGTGCGTGTAGGCAAACAGTTTTCGGACACTTTTGAAATCCAGAATGGGTTGAAGCAAGGAGATGCACTATCTCCTCTACTGTTTAATTTTTACTAGAGCATGCACTCAAATCTCTAGAGGATGAAGGCCTACAACTCAATGGTATTAATAAACTATTAGTTTATGCTGATGATGTAGTACTATTAGCCGATAGCGAGGAGGTACTAAAGGACAACACACACACACTATTGAGTAACACTAAGAAATTAGGACTGGAAGTAAATATCAATAAAACTAAATATATGGTCACATGTGGAAATATGTTATATAATGGAAATGAACAGCTAATGACAAATTAGGGAAATTTTGAGGAAGTGGCTGAATTCAAATACCTGCGAACAATAATCACAAATAGGAATGAGATGCACAAGGAAATTAAACATAGGCTCAATTCTGGTAATGCGTGCTATTATGCATTACAGAGACTTTTGATGTCACAACTTCTTTCAAAAAACGTTAAACTGAAAATGTATAAAACTATTATTCTACCAGTTTTATTATATGGATGTGAAACATGGACTCTTACTTTAAGGGAGGAAAGGAGATTAAGAGTATTTGAGAATAAAGTACTTAGGAAAATTTTTGGATCAAAGAGTTATGAATAGACAGGTGAATGGCGAAGACTACATAACAATGAACTACATGATCTTTATAGGAAGCCAGATATAATAAGAACAGTTAAGTCTCGTAGACTGCAATGGGCAGGATGTGGCACATATGGGGAACGAAAGACGTGCATGGAAGCTTCTTGTAGGAAAATCAAAGGGAATACGCCCAGTTGGTAGACCAAGAATGAGGTTGGAGAATAACATTAACTATGATTTGGAGGAAGTAGATTATACAGGGATTGATTGGAAAGCATTAGCTCAGGGTAGGGATGTATGGAGAGCTTATGTTCGCGAGGCCATGAACCTACGGGTTCGATAGTGCCAGTGAGTAAGTACATATATGAAGTCTCTGAGCTGTCTAATATCTAATATATAAAAATTAATGTTTGTTTGCTTGTTTGTACTTTATGCGCGGCCATACCGTTGATCCGATTGTGATGGAGCTTTTTGCAAAATGTTCAGGAGATTCCCGGGATAAACATTGGCTATAAGAGAGTTGTGATACTTAATTCCTACACCCTTTAAAATAGTCCTTTGTAGTGGAAAACGTGAAAAAAGTAGCTCTTTGGACGCTTAAATGGCTTACACTGCCTAAACCACAACAAATACACAAAATTAATGTACACAGAATTGAATATCTCAAAAAGCTCTACAAGTTATCTCTTACAGATAACTCACAATAACCATTTTTGTCTTTCACTGATGCCAAGAAGATCGAGACAAGAGTAGATTCCTGTGCAAGCATAGCAGCACTTGGCAGGTATTCTTTTACGGATAACTCTCAACGAATTTTGTCTTTTAGCTCATTTATGCCAAGAAGATCGAGATAAGTAGATTTCCGGGCAACGCCGGGTAATCAGTACGGGGAATCTTAAAATAATTACGATATACATTTATAATTATTTCTCATTTTGCACGCTTTATATTAGCTTGACCTGTATCTGTCCGTCTATGTAACGTAATCTTTCAACACGATTTTCATCCACTTCGAAACATTGGATTGACTTGAAACTTTGTATACTTGTAAAGGACCAATGACAATGCAATAGTTTCATAATTTTTTTCTAAGATCCTGGCCAGGATCATCAGGACATTAAAAAAATAATATTAAACAAACTAAAACAATACGCTTTATTAGAAAACCGAACTAAAAACTGAAAAATAATTTTAATTTTCAACACGCTTGGGATAAAATTAAAATGGTCAACAAAAAAATCGTCTCCAACACATCTAGAATAATGCTAGAGTTATCTACAAAAAAATAATTTTATCATCAAAAGCGTGGGGTGTTCTATATCAATTAATATATATTTGATAATAAACAGATATTGTTAAAGTAAAGTCTGTAAGAAGAAAACATAAAAACTGTAAAAAACACCCCACGCTTTTGATGGTAAAATTATTTTTTTTGTAGATAACTCTAGTTTTATTCTAGATGTGTTGGAGATGATTTTTTTGTTGACCACTTTAATTTTATCTCAAGTGTGTTGAAAATTAAAATTATTTTTCATTTTTTAGTTAAGTTCTCTAATAAAGCATGTTGTTTTAGTTTTTTTAACTATTATTTATTTTTATTTTTTAGTTTTAATATTTTACAGAATAAGATAAAAATGTAAATATCTTTAAATTTGATGCTATTGTAGTATGAGCTAAAAGTAATACTCTACTAAAAAAAAACCTCCGGGCCGGATTTGAACCATCGACCAATGGATTACTAAAATTATATACCACTACAGTGAAAGATTCCGTTATATAGATAGATATAGGTCAAGATAATAATAAAAATGTCTGTGTGTATATATATATGTAACGGAATATTTCAGCACGATTTTCACCCACTTAGAAACATTGGATCGATTTGAAACTTTGTATACTTGTAAAGGACCAATGACAATACAATAATTTCATTTTTTTCTAAGATCCTGGCCACGATCATCAGGACATAAAAAAAAGTGTCTGTGTATCTATGTAACACGATTTTCACCCATTTCAAAACATTGGATCGACTTGAAACTTTGTATACTTGTAAAGGACTAATGACAATACAATAATTTCATAATTATTTTCTAAGATCCTGGCCAGGATCATCAGGACATCAAAAAAAGTGTCTGTATATATGTAACGGAATCTTTCAACACGATTTTCACCCACTTCAAAACATTGGATCGACTTGAAACTTTTTATACTTGTAAAGGACCAATGGCAATACAATAATTTCATAATTTTTTTTTCTAAAATCCTGGCCAGAATCATCAGAAAATCAAAAAAATAAAAACCGGTATTAGGTTGCGGACTTATCAACTTTTTAGTCAATCATTGTAAGAGCTCAATTGGTAGAGCGGTAGACTGTAGTGATATATAATTTGAGTAATCCATAGGTGGCTGGTTCAAATCCGGCCCGGAGGACTTTTTTGTAGAAGATTATTACTTTTAGTTCATACTACTACAGTAATATCGAATTTAAAGATATTTACGTTTTTATCTTATTCTGTAAAATATTAAAACAAAAAAATAAAAAATAAATAATAGATAAAAAACTAAAACAACACACTTTATTAGAAAACCGAACTAAAAAATGAAAAATAATTTTAATTTCCAACACGCTTGGGATAAAATTAAAGTGGTCAACAAAAAATCATCTCCAACACAGCTAGAATAAAACTAGAGTTATCTCAACCAAAAAGAATTACCATCAAAAGCGTGGGGCGCTTTTTATAGTTTTCACATTTTCTTCTTAGAGGCTACTTTTACCAATATCTGTTTATTATCAAATATATTAATTGATATAGAGCACTCCACGCTTGTGATGGTAATTTTTTTGTAGATAATTCTAGTTTTATTCTAGATGTGTTGGAGATTATTTTTTTTTGTTGACCACTTTAATTTTATTCCAAGCGTTTTGGAAATAAACGTATTTTTCATTTTTTAGTTCGGTTTTCTAATAAAGCGTTTTGTTTTAGTTTTTTTTTAAACTATAATTTATTACTTATTCAACTAATCATAAGAAGTACATTAGTTTTCGCCTTTCAGCTCATTTATTCCAAGAATATCGGGATGAGTAGATTCCCGGACAGCGCCGGGTAAACAGCACGGGGTATCTAAAAATAATTACGATATAATTTTTTCTGTACTTATTTAACTAAACATAAAACATTAATTTTCGTATTTCAGCTCATTTATGTCAAGAAAATCGAAATAAGTAGATTCCCGGACAACGCCGGGTAATCAGCACGGGGTATCTAAAAATATAAATTTATAATTATTTTTCCTCCTTCTTATTTAACTAAACATAAAAAGCACATCAATTTTCATTTATTTAGGCATATCAGCGCACGCCGGGTATTAGTCTAATATATAAAAATGTTTGTTTGTTCGTACTTTATGCGCGGCCGTACCGTTGATCCGATTGTGATGGGACTTTTTGAAAAATGTTCAGGAGATTCTCGAGATGAAAATAGGCTATAAGAGAGTTGTGATACTCAACTCCTACACCCTTAAAAATCGCCCTTTGTAGTGAAAAAAAAGTAGCTCTTTGGACGCTTAAATAGCTTACGCTGCCTAAACCATAACTAATACACAATATAATGTACACAGAATTGAATATCTCAAAAAGCTCTATAAAAAAGTCCGCGACAGCATATGTTTATCTCTTATGGATAATTCACAATAACCATTTTTGTCTTTCATTGATGCCAAGAAGATCGAGACAAGTACGTAGATTCCTGTGCAAGCATAACAACACATGACGGGTATTCTATTACGGATAACTCACAATAACGAATTTTATCTTTTAGCTCATTTATGCCAAGAAGATCGAGATAAGTAGAATCCCGGACAACGCTGGGTAAACAGCACGGGGAATCGAGTAGAAGAACGACTGGACCACGGCCTATATGCCCGGAAGACGAACCTAATAGGGATCAAGACGCCGGCCGTGAAAAGCCTACAGTTATACATAATCTTAAAATAGTTATGATATGCATTTATAATTGTTTTTCATATTACTTATTCAACTAAGCATAAGAAGTACATTAATTTTTGTCTTTCACCTCATTTATGCCAAGAAGATCGGGATGAGTAGATTCCCGGACAACGCCGGGTAAACAGCACAGAGTATCTAAAAATAATTACGATATAAATTTTTCCATATACTTATTCAACTAAACATAAAAGCACATTAATTTTTATTTATTTAGGCGTAGCAGCGCACGCCGGGTATTAGCTAGTGTGTGTGTGTGTGTATATATATATATATATACACACACACATATACATGCAGTGCGTTCAGTATAGTATTGGGCAGCAGACGCAGGGATTTCACTGTACACTGCTGATGCACTCGCGGCGGGGAACGGACAACGTAAAGGTACGTACACATCTGCGCGGCGCGCGCGTACCATGTTCGTCAGATTTGGACGGGGTTTTAAGGTGCGCGCGAACGGCGCGCGCGTCTCGCACCACGATCCACTCATTGTCGGTTTTTTCCACGAACACTTTGATGGTTCGCTGTTTAGATTTGTACGGGTACCTGAGAGGTTCGTTGTTTTCGGTGCGCACCTATTATTTGAGTATGGAGTGGTCAGAGGAAAACATGTTAAAACTTATTGATATTTATAGAAGCAAGCAATTATTGTGGGATCCTCAACATAAGGATCATTTAAAAAATCATTGAAAGGAGATGCCTGTTTTTTTTCAATGTTATGTGTTTTTTTTTTCGTGTGTACTGTAATTGTATGAATAAATTAGAATTATTTAGAAAACATTATTTATTTAAGACGTTCATTTCATAATATTATGTATGAAGTATCACAAAATAATACAATATATAAACACATTTATTACTAATTATTTATTTATTTCTTCAAAGACTCCAAAGAGCAAGACTGCTCATGTTAAGGGGCAATATACAAAAAATAATGACAATAAAACAATTAACAATAAAAACAAATTCAGGCATAAGTTTAAGTAATACAAACTACTATAGATGCACAATATATATACACATATATACACAATATTTAAATAGGATAATATTAATAATAATACAATTAACAAAATTAATTAAGAAAGCAATGAGAAAAAATATTTTTTAATAGAATTAGAAAAATGTTTAACATTCGTGAAATGTTGATATTCAATAGGTAAGTTATTGTAATGGTTGATCAATGCATAACGAATCCCTTTTATACCTTTTTTTTTTGAGAAACTAGTATCTTTGTGCAATAAAGTACAACCTCTAGTATAATAATCATGTACATCTTTATTAAAAATTAAGACCATGTTATGGTGAGATAGATTCTTAATAATTTGAACATATATATACAAATCATATATTTTTTTTAAATTCTATGGTGAGATAGATTCTTAATAATTTGAACATATATATACAAATCATATATTTTTTTAAAATTCCTTTAATGCTATAATATTTGAAAAAGTATAAATAAAGTTATAAGATGTAATAAGTAATAAGCGTGACCAGACGTCCCGATTTTGGCGGGACAGTCCCGATTTTTAACAATTTGTCCCGCGTCCCGCGGCATTTTTAAAAAAGTCCCTATTTTTGGGAAAGAATGCAGGACAAGCGGGAGAACGGAAAGGGAATATACGGTTTTCGCCGCCCATGTAACTATTTCACCAGGATATGAGTTTTATATTATTTTTTGTTAATTTTGTAATGTTAAACTTTAATAATAACAAATCATTGTTGAGAACTGCTTATCAAAGTTTACATTGTTGATTCGACCACCATTGTTTGGTAAGTAAAGTGCGGACATAAAAAAAATCGCAATTGAGTGTTGAGACTTCGAAAGTTATTTTATGTGAAGTATAATTTAACAAATTCTTGTGAAAAAATTCATGACCTTTTAAACAACGACAGCAATCTACTTAAAAAAATCACTCAAATGAGAAATATGCCAAAGAATAAAATAATACTGGTACTATACATAATTTTGTAATGTATTACATTTGTAAATTATACTTATGTTGATATTATAATTAATATATTATAATACTATTTTTGCGTTCTATAATTTTCCTCGCGCGATGGAGACATGGTTGGTTACACCTGCTCTGCAAAATGTCTACTGAAGGTTTGTGGATTTCCTATGGATCGCAGGAGGTTCGTTAAAATTAATCATTTCGACGAACATAACACGCGCCGCTCGCGCGCCGTTCGTGTTCGCGGCGCGCATATGTGTACGTACCCTAAGATCGCCGTGATACAACCACACACATTTTCGTAACTGTTTTACAAATTGTCTTATTTACCAACTTTACTGACGCAGGTGCTGGAACAAGGTCACACGGTTGAAGAGCATGTGTTTTGGTTATTTTATATGGATGCAATTTTAACAATTTAGTAGACTTTGTATAGAGCCTTAAGGAATTTCTACTTGTTGAAAAAGGCGCCTAAGTGTTCCAATTGATAACAGTTGTCGTCAATTGTTTCTTCTGTGAGAAGCTATGCCGCATGTGTGGTTTCTTAGGCTCGACACTTCCTGTTGCATGAAATTTGTTGTACAGAGCATGGATTGTTAAATGTGATGGAATTTTTACACCCGGGATTCGCGTTTCAAAAAGTCTTCGTACTTGGCTGGCAGACTGAGTTAACAAATATTGATCATAAATAAATACACGTTATTCAGTAGAAAAATTATTAGCCATTATACAGTTTAAACGTTACACTTATACTCACGTTATTCAGTTTACACTTATACACGCCTGTTTTATAAGATACAAATTTTAAAATTGAAATAACTTATACACACGCTATTCAGTACACAAGGAAAAGCGAGCGAGCACCTTATCCACTCGAAGCACACAATCTGACTGCGACCGTGAATGCGTGGGATGTGATTTGTATGCTGCTGAGTCTGCACTCCGTGCCTGCACGTGTAAGCCTTCGTCACCGAACAGCAGAAACCCCGCGTCTGATGTCCAATGCTATATTGATCGCACTGTGTGTGTGTGTATATATATATATATATATATATATATATATATATATATATATATATATATATATATTCCTTTGTTAATTACAGTACAGTAAATGCTCCTTATTCGTAGGGGACATGTTCCGCAAACATGCTGCGAATATAGAAACCGTGAATATGGAATTGTAATTTGTGTGGGTATATAGGGGATAAGTTCCAAGGTTCCAAATATATATATCAAAATGAAATCAATTTAATGAGAGGTTTTGAACAATTTCTATTAATTATTACTGCCACGCTTAAGAAAAGACTTAAAGAAGTTAGTACATTTTTCCTGTTTTGCAGCTTTTGAAAGATCATTCAATTCAGATTGATATTCAACTGTGAATTCAGCGATAGAATACCTTATTTTATCTTTGGATTGAATTGTACAGTTGATTCATTAACTTTGAAACAGCATGATATAGACGCAAACGACCCGCCAAGGCGTAAACAGTCAAGTATTTCTGTTTTTACTTTAAGCGCCAACACTACTTTCTTCTGCATCGGAACTAATTTTCTTTCCTTTTACTCGACATTATAAATTGGCAACAAAGCAGAAGATACACGTGTTATTCAATAAAAATTATTGCAACGAATGACAAGTTGAAACAATAAAATACCGATCGTGGCGAGGGCGACATTTATCAACGGACATAGCGGCGCGCCGCGGTGGTGGCTTTTAACAACGAACAGGCTTAGTGACATTAAGGTTTATTTTACTTTAGTTTGAATCACTCTTTGTAAGAGTCGCCTTAGCACGTGCCAGCAGTAAAAAAAAGTTAATAAAGGATACTAATCATTCTAAATATACCGTGACTGGATCCGCGAATAAAGACATTTTTATCCGCGAATACAGGAACTGTGTCACAATTTTTTAACCCGCGAGTAAGAAGCTTTTACTGTATTCACATACTGCTATAGTAATTTTTGCATTTTGTAGTTTATTTGAATTTATGTAGACTGGCATTGTGCTGGTTCGAGTCCCCATGAGGGAAGACATTTTCTCATGGAATTTCGGCCAGAATGGGACCGGTGCCCACCCAGCATCGTGAGGCATTTAGGTAGTTACAATAAGTACCGACTCTAGGTTGAGAAGACCAGCTATAACGGCTGGGGGATTCGACATGCTGACAACATGTCACCCCTACACTGGCTAGATGATCGCCTACCTCTGTGTTTAACACATGTGGATGTGAGGCCAGCAGCCGGCTGGTAGGCCAAGGGCCTTCTAGGTCTGTCATGCTTGGAGATTTTTTGGCATTTCACATAGAATCCTCTTTTGTTTTTAGTAATGATTTAAAATTATATTTAATAATTTTCAAAATTACGGTGTATATTCTTTTGTAATTCATCCTACGCTCTTTAAGGTTTAATCACTGATATTGCTTGAGATTGTATTAGTCAATAATAGTGGGTGAATTCAACATATTACGGAATTTTACTTACCCTGAGATGTAGAAGTGAGAGCTGATCCCAGTAGACTAGTCATTACCATACTCACCTCTGATTCCAAGATTCATACCCAGCTAGGGTTGATGGATTTTATCAGGGTGTTGAAATCTTGAGTGTACCTTCCTTTGAAAGTGAACTAAAGCAGTGAGTCCCATCTGTAGATTTATAGCATGTAACTAATGGTCCATCTTACAGAAATTTATTGGTAACAGTAGTTTAACTACTTGGATACCTCATTTCATAAATGGCTATGAGTTAAGTACCAGTAAGTAATTGAAGAAATATCAATTTCTTGGAATTGATAGTTGCTAAATTATCTTTATATTTTAGTTGATAATATATGTTCACACGTAGAAATGCATTATATAATGGAAATAGACAACTAATTACAAATGAGGGAAATTTTGAAAAAGTGGCTGATTTCAAATATCTAGGAACAGTAATTACAAATACAAATGAGATGCACAAAGATATTAAACACAGGCTGAATTCTGGAAATGCATGTTATTATGTATTACAGGGACTCTTGTCGCCCCAACACCTTTCAAAAAACGTTCAAGTGAAATTATATAAAACTGTTATTCTCCCAGTTATATTATATGGATGCAAAACATGGACTCATACTTTAAGGGAGGAGAGAGGATTACGAGTATTTGAGAATAAAGTTCTTAGTAAAATTTTTGGGCCAAAGAGAGATGAAGAGACAAGTGAATGAAGAAGGCTGCATAATAGTGAGCTACATGATATGTGTAGGAAGCCAGATATATTGAGAACGATTAAGTCTCATAGACTGTGATGGGCAGGACATATGGCACATATGGGGGATGAAAGTAGTACATGGAAGCTTCTTGTAGGAAAACCAGAGGGAAAACACCCAGTTTGTAGACCAAGAATGAGGTGGGAGAATAACATTCATGATTTGAGGGAAGTAGATTGGAAAACATTAGCTCGGGATAGGGAAGTATGGAGAGCTTATGTCTGTGTAGCCATGAACCTATGGGTTCGATAGAGCCAGTGAGTTAGTTAGTTAATTCATAAATGTGAACTATTGAATTATTCAATTTGACAAACATATTCAATCAATTAAGAAAATAAAGTCTAAACTATGAGTACAATTATGTTTTTTCACAGTATTTGTTTGTTGTCATAACAACTAGAAAAAAATCATGGCATGGCTGGGGAATCGGACCTTGTTTTTGCAATAACAGCCCTGGATTTTCAGTTTTTAATAGATGTTACAGAAACAATAAGAAATAAAGAGTCTGCCATCATGGTAAGATTCTGTTTTTGCAATTGACTGAATTAGTCTTGTTCTTAAATTTAAAAAAAAAGTAACTAACCAATTGTATTCTTAAGCAATCCAGGAGTAAATGCAAAAATATCTCTATTTGAAATCCTCATGTAACCCTGTTAGTGAACTTCTGTTCCAATTAAAACAGGATTGCTTTTTTTAGGTAAAATTTTTTATCATTCGCCTCATATTATTCTTCTTATTTAACTATAAACTAAGTTTCGGAACTTAGTTTCCGTTCCATCCTCAGTATCGTCATGACCATTGTTTTGTCGTCTTGAAGAGCCATTCTTCGCTCCTTCCATTGGCAGACTGAAAAACCTCGAAACCAGGCCATTCTCCCTGGGAAATTCAAAGTTCATCAATTTCTTCTTTCTGCTCTTTTGAATGTAGATCTTTTCCCAAACAATGAGTCCTTTTGGTTGTTCCATTTGTTTTAAAAATTTAGCTTCATTCTCAATAAGATGTTTTTCAGACCATTGAAGTAGCTGCCCATGCATGGTCTGAAAAACATCTTATCGAGAAGGAAGCTAAATTATTAAAACAAATAGAAAAACCAAAAGAACTCACTGTTTGGGAAAATATCTACATTCAAAAGAACGGAAAGAAGAAATTGATGAACTTTGTAATTCTCGGGGAGAATAACCTGGTTTTGAGGCTTTTCAGTCTGCCAATGGAAGGAGCGAAGGACGGCTCTTCAAGACAACAGAACAACGGTCGTGATGATACTGAGGATGGAGCGGAAACTAAGTTCTGAAACTTGTTTATAGTTAAATAAGAAGAATAATATGAGGTGAGTGATAAAAAATTTTTACCTAAATGAATATACCTGATAGTATGAATTCCTAAAATAAGTAAGGATTGCTTCTATTAAGATGACATTATGATGGGATTTGTTCAGGGCTGAGGCTTGCTGTTCACATGTATTGTAAATACAATTAAAGAGAAAATTTTCTATCTAAACCTGGATTTGAACCTATATAGAGAAAGATCTGTATCAACTCTTGGATTCCATAATTGGTTAATATGTCAGCTTGTAAAACTGGAGATCTTGGGTTCAAATCCCAATTTAGGCAGAGATTTTTCTCCGTAGTTATATTTGTAACTGCTTGTAAACAATAAACTTCGGTACATTAATTTTAGTATTATGTTTGTAATTAGCTGATAAATGACACTGAATAAATCCCATCATAATGTCTTCTTAATAGAAGTGAGCCTGTTGTAATGCGAGTAGAAGTCTACTAACAGGACTTCATGGGAATTTCAAATAGAGAAAGATTTGAGTGTACTCCTGGATTGCCTAAGTATAACAGCTGGTTTGTGTGTCAGCGTGGTCTTGGGTTCAAATCCTAGTTCAGGCAGAATTCTTTTTGAAAAGAAAAATTAACGCTTGAACCGGGAATGGAACCGTGGACCTCTGACTCTGTACGTCAGCGTGCAATCCATTACATTATTATCCAACACAACTGCTAAATTTTCTTTCTATTTATACAATTCTCTTAAGTCCGAAGGCAGATAGATCTTGTTATTAACAATGCCATCAGATGGTTCTCTTCAAAGTATTTTTTTATGAGAATTTTATATTTACTTCCACTTACACAATTATCTTACATCCAAAGGTAGATAGTTCTTGCTATTAACACCACCATCAGACGACTCCTATTCAAAGTATTTTAATGAGAATTTTACATTTACAATTAAATTTAGCAGTTGTATCAGATCTTGATTAATGTAATCGATTGCACACTGATGCACAGAGTCAGAGGTCCAGGGTTCAGTTTCCAGTTCAAGCGTTAATTTTTCTTTTAAAAAAAATAAATCTGTCCAGGATCGGAATATGTTTAACTAAATATAACATTAAAAAAAAAGAAAGGAAAATGTTCTCTTTATTAGTATAAACTATTGCATGTGAACAGTAAGAGCCCGAGTACGTTAATTTCAATATTATGTTTAATATCCTTATAAAATCAAATTTAAAAAGTCTTTGCATTGAGGTTGCTTTTTTTTTTTTCAATTTTAAGTTTATGGTTTTTGAGTGGAAGTGGTTCAACTATTTTGTGCAATAGTTCACATTTATGTATTAAAGATGGGAATAAATCTTCAACCGTCAATTAAGGGTGTTATCAAATAAATAGTCTTTGCCTCTTTCCAAATTTATATATTTCATTATATTAGTAAATTATAACTATTTCTTTTAAGATTGAATAGAGTTTCAGCTTGAAATAATGTACTGTGTATTTTATATAAACATTATAAATTATATAATGTGAAAAACATTCACTCTCAACAATTAGTTTAAATTTTTTTCTAACCAAATATAAATACTTTTTATAATATTAAAATTAACCTGAGAGATTAAAATTAATGCGATTGATCATACTCTGCTAAGTTTCTTGCTATTATCAAACTTGCTTTTCCATATTTATTTTATTTAAAACATCATTTATTGTGAATTTATTGTCTTCTTCATGTGGTTTTTGATGTGGAATACCTGTGAAAAGTGTCATAATTCTAAAACTATGATTTTTAAGAAAATATGTTTTATGTGATTGAAATTTAAAATTATTTATTTCTCAAATCACTTTAATAGAAATATACATAACAATATTTAATATTGAAATAAAATTTTTTTTTCAGAGATTTTTTTATATCTAATGACAATTTCTTATGAACAGTATTGTACTTGGAACAGTGTTATTGGGATGCAGTGTGAGGCAAATTTAGTGTTAAGTTATTTGATATACTGATTCTGTTAATTAAAAAAATGTCTTATTGTAAAGGAAGCATATTTTTTAATTAATAGATTGTTTATGTAAAATAAAAGGTTAATACATGAGTTGGAGAAAGTGTTTTTTTATTTATATATCTCACCTCATAAAGTTGCATGTATTCACGATACTGATTTCAATGGTCAGTCACTATCATCTTCAGTCAAACTCCAACTGATTGAAGATGATGGTAATTGACCATTGAAACTGGTATCGTGAATAGACTCAACTTTATGAGGTGAGATATATAACAATATTTTCTCCAACTCATGTATAAATTGAAAATACTTCATAGTTTTACTTCCCATTTTAATTTTGATCGAAATTAAAAGGTATATAAAATAGGGTGATTAATCATTCTTTTTTAACAGGATTTTCCCTTTCAATATACTTTGGTCCTGTTTTGTCTGCTTTTTTCATACGTTTAGCACAACTTCATTATTGTTCAATTCTACATGTATGCATATAGAAACTTGGTAAACATATAGCCTTACAATGGATTCCAGCCCATTGTGGAATACAAGGGAATGAAAGAGCTGATATACTTGCAAAAAAGGGATGTAAAATTAAGCAGAAAGTGACAAATGAATCAATTAAAAGAATTATAAAGAAAAACATTAATGATAAATACAATTCCAATTTAATTGAAAAAGTTGGAAACAGAAATATAAAAATACTGTTAGAAATTCCATCTATAATTCTGCTTCCCAATACTTGGATGTCACTACCACAAAAATCTGCAGTTGATATACTGATTGCTACAGGACATGACTGCTTAAGAAAACATCTTCATAAAATTGGTTTATTAATGTTTCCTTAGTGTATATTGTGTTCTCAAGGTGTGGAAATGGACAGAGAACATTTAGCAAACTGAGTAGCTCTTCAAAATTATCAAGATGTGACATCCAAGTATTGGGAAGCAAGAAGGAGAATAACTTTGTTGTTAACTCCAGAGCATTAGCATACATATGTGTATGCACGTCAGCTAGCTGCCCCAGAAACAAATGCAGATGTGGAAAGGTATTTTTATTTTATGAATTTTTGTGAGCAGAAGGTTACCACATGAATCAATTGTAATCATTTAAAACATCAAGACTGTGTAAACAGTATTTGTGATCAAGACACACTTTGATGTGAGAATTCCAAATTAAATAGTAGTACTTCTATTAGGAAATAAATATTCCTTTGAGGTGAC
Source organism: Diploptera punctata (assembly GCA_030220185.1). Classification (NCBI taxonomy): domain Eukaryota; kingdom Metazoa; phylum Arthropoda; class Insecta; order Blattodea; family Blaberidae; genus Diploptera; species Diploptera punctata. The sequence goes on along the minus strand of JASPKZ010003049.1, from coordinate 303,015 downwards.
CATCTTGAAAATATTGTGTATTTGATTTATGAAATTACCATCAATATTGGTAATAAATTTTAGTGAATTGTTTTTAAAAACTCTTTAGCCTTTAAATTTGTTATGAAGTGCATTGGAACCATCTTTCTTCATTCTGTTCTGAAAGGGAACTAATAATGTTCTCATTATCAAAACTATCTTGATATTTTTTAACAGCATCTCCATTCTGTTTTGAACCAAGAGACAAACATTTAGCTGTGAGTTTTAACTGTAAATAAACAAAATAGAGATCCCATTTCTTGAAAAAGCAGTGAAATTTAAATGTTACACTTGTGCAGCACATGCTGCAGGTAAGAATGTGTGGGAAATAACAGTTAGCATGTGGAGTTGACCATTGCCATAGTCGTGCTGCCATGCTCACAAAATATTTCAGTCTTATTCTCAAGACTTTACAGTTAGTACTCATTGCCGTTTTAAATTGATAATATAAGTACCTTTTTATATCCGTCTTCCTCAATTAGAATGGATTTTTGTTAAAAAAAACTTTGTTAATTATTAAAATCATGAAGGACTTTCAAAACATGTTTCAACTTTGGCAAATAGCATGCCAAAGATGAAACATGTTTTGAAAAGCCTTCACGATTTTAATAATTAACAAAGTTTTTTAAACAAAAATATAATTGAGGAAGACGGATATAAAAAGGTAATATTATTATGAAAAAAAATTAATACATAACCTCAATTGCGACAACAATGAATTTTAAAAATATTGATACTCATTGCTGATTTTTCGTGCATAGTATCCTTACTAGATAACCACTTTATCTTAAGTAATGTCACGAGTGATTTCCAATTTATCTAGAGGATTTGGAAATCGGGATTGGCATTTGTTAGGACTATTTAACAAATAAAATTGAGCTGTTTACCCAAAAATCATTATTTCTTCTTCTTAATCATAATTTGTAGGATTTTCATCCTGTTTATTTCCAAAATCACTCCTCGGAGGAAGATGTATTGGATGTGCATTCACTGTCAATCCATTTCTTGCTGGTCTTCCTCTTGTTCTTCTCCCCCATCCATTGGTCTATCTTCTTTAGCTCTTTTTGCAAGTCGGTTGTCTTCCATTCTTTCTATATGACCCTTCCAATATTTTTGTCTATCTATAATAAATTTGGTTATGTCTTGAATATGACATTTGTCCCTAATTTCTGTGTCATGTATTTTATCAAGTAATGTTTTCCCCTGAATACTTAAGATTTTCATTTCACTTGTGCTTATTATTTGTTTAGTTTTTGTTGTATCAGCCCTAGTTTCTGCACCATATACGATAATTGGTCAAACTATCGTTTTGTATATGTGGATTTTGCTTTCTGTTGACATATGTTTGTTGTGCCAAATTAAAACCTTCATATATCCTGATATTTGTGCTACTTTATCAGCTTGTTTCTTTATATTACTTATAATTATTTAAATATATTTATTTTAAAATATTTATATATTTACTGTAAACAGTGATGTTTGAAAACAAGTCAGAAATGTGTGGTTATGTTTGGTCTGTTTATTCAGTGCAACTTGATCATATAATATTATTTATTGCCATCTGGTGTGGGAAACTTTAAATAGGATTGCAGTATTGTAAGAATGCACCCTAGTGGAAAAAAAATGAAACATCAAACTGTATATTATAACCAACATTATAGGTTATTAATTTCTTTTAGAAAACAACTCAGTAAAATCATTATTTAAAAACACAATTATTGAACACACAATTATCAAATGTGTAGTTTGAAGGAACCTGTTGTTATTTGTTATATTCAATGTATTTGTTGGAGAGTCAAGTTCAGCAAAATAATACTCTGATCTGTTTAGAATGTTAAAAAAAAAGAGGAGCTTTCTTTATCACAAAAGCAGGAGGCAGTAAAGAGAATTTTGATAAAGAATGAGTGAAACACGACTGTCATTGGTTGTAAAACAAAATTTATTGAAATGTGGTTGGTCATTGACTCCCATTTGGGGCATGAGTTAAATAGTAAAAAAAAAATTGAAGATTTTGATATGAGAACATTGATAGTTCCCTTGTGAGACAAGAAGTTGTTCACGAAGCAAGATAAAGGAAAGTTTGCTTTATTTTTGAGACAGAAACATAGATGTTCATGAAGTTGTATCAAGTAAACTAACTCATTAACATCATTTAGTATTTTTTCTAATCTTTAAATATCAGTTATATCATTTCAGTTTATTTACTAGCTGGACTAGATAAAGAGGAAAGTAGGTTCTTTTCAGCTCCTAGTCATTAATATATTTAGTTTCAACAATATTATTTCTATAATGATACTTTTTTCCTAATTAACATGCCATAAAACTGATGATTTCATCTTGAGTAGTTTATTAAATTTGAACTTAAATTTTCTTGTTTTTTTCCTGCTTCAATAGAAAGAGTTTGTAACGATGGTACTGTGTGTTCAGACTGCAGTTTTGTAGCTGGAAAAGGAATAGTATAAAAGCGTGGGTAAACAAAAACTAGAAATCAGAACTCGTAAAATATAAAATGAATTATCTATGTGATGATTTAGAAGGATAACACTTATTATTTCTCATCCTCAATTCGGGTCTGACTACTTTTGACATTACCAAACCTCTTTCGGGGCTCATAATGATCTATAGATTTTACCATTGTTATATCTATTAATGTTTTTGTTTAGTTGAGTTTTACTTATTACTGAATCATATTCATAGCTGACAATATAGGCATGTAAAAAAACTATAAGCTTTAAATGTAATATCTCTGAACCTTTTATGCTCAGTTTTCAATCAAGATGCTAATGATCTGAGATGTTAAACAGCATAATTAAATGAAATCTATTAGCTACCATCTGCTATGCTATTTGGTATTTGTGTGATCACCTAGGTCATAGGTTAGTAAAAAGTCTGTCTTGCAGAACTGCATAAACTAAGCAAATTCCTTAGAAAATTGAAGATATGGTCTAATTTTACTGGTTTATGGAATATCTTTTTCTTTTGTAAAATTGGAGAAACTTTGATTTCTTATCCTAACTTGTTTAAATGTTCTGGACTGCAGAGAAAGCAAACCTGTAATAACCTAAGTTATTATCTTTGGAATATTGTATAATTTGACTCAAATTTAAATATTTTTTACTGATTAATTTTTCTGTTACTTCATTAAAGATATTAAATAAATTAAAATAATGTATCTTATAGCATACATTGCAATTTTAGGGTTAATTAAATTGTATTATATATCGACGGATTGCGACGGAGCAAGCATGCCGCTAGAGCAATTTTTAATTTCAGGTTTCAGTTAAACCTCCACTTCTAATATTCTGATTTTACTGATTTTTGGAGAATACCTTATTCTAACAGCATATGTCGAGTTTCATTGTGAAACATCAAGAATTACAACCACTAGAGGAATTTTTAAATTTCCATTTCAGGTAAACTACACCTAATGGTCTGATTTTGTTGGTTATTGAACTGGATCTTACTTTTTTAATTAATTGCTATATGCCAAGTTTGGTTTCCTTGAAACAAAAATTGCAACCACTAGATCATTAACTGACATATATATATATATATATATATATATATATAAATTTTGGTCATGGTAATTTTTGGTGTCCACTCATACTAGGTAGGATCGGTGAAGATCTATAAAATTTTTACAAAAATATTTTTATGTGAACAACCATAAGAGTTAAGAATGTACGGATAAAATGTCTTAATTGACCTCAATAGCTTCATTCCTTTGGAATTCGCTGAAAGTATAATCAGCTATTTTTTGTTTGTATAATTGTTGTGGATAAGTATAAACTTAGAACATTATGAATTGGATCTACAAATATCTTGCCGAGTAAGACGGGAATTGTGGCAGGGAAGACTGCATCATTACAGTACAAACTGTGTAAATAGATAATAGAAATTATGGGAAAGAGAGAGTATGTGAATATAATATTCAACTTATTGACTATTGGAAAGCAAACATTTTATATTTTGTATATAAGCTATAGTGAATTTATTACTTACATTTTTGTAGAATTCTAAGAAGAGAAATGAATGGTGCCTCAACTGAGAGTGATAGAACAACTGCTATCAATACTGTTATAATTAATGCAGCTGCAGTCTCATTCATCTGTAAAATAATAAAAAATGATTAAAGAATATCTCTCACAATTAATTTAACTATTAATTTTATAGCAAAAAGGGCAAATGAAACAACCCATATTTGTATTTACCTTTTGAAAAGTGCCATTATATACAGGTATTTTAGCTGAATATGTAATTGCTAGAATGACATTGAAGTGGACTATGTAAATACAGAATGTAAGACGGCCTAGAGGGTAAAATCCTGGCCAACTGAAGAAGGTATTCAAAATACCTGAAATAATAAAACATATCTAAAATTCATCAAATTAAAACATCTGATGAAATCTCATTAATCTTACAAGGGAACTGTCAACCACTGCATGCCGAAACCTACCTTGAAATTTCTCAGAGTAGTGTTGTGATATACCAATGCCTTGTCCAAATATGTATGTGTCATTTTTAACTGCAAGACATTAAAACAAGGATGTTGTTTATCACCAACGTTATTCAAAATATACATTGATAATTGTACGAAGAATTGGTCAAGACACTGCAAATATGTGGGAATTCAAATAGAAGATAATTATTACCTCCACCATTTACTATTCGCAGATGATCAGGTGGTGATTGCTCAGGATCCAGATGATTCATTTTTCATGTTAAGGAAATTAGAGATAGAATATGAGAAATGGGGATTACAGATAAATTATAATAAAACAGAATATCTTTCATTGGATACAACAGATGAGCTAAAATGTAATTCAGGAAGAATACGTAATGTTAAAAATTTTAAATATTTAGGATCTATTTTAAATAAAATTGAGAATTCAACTACAGAAATTGAAAGAAGAATAACTGATGGAAGAAGAATCATTGGTATGTTGAACTCAGTGCTTTGGAATAGAAACATAGTATACAGAATGAGATAAACTATATTCCAAGTTCTGTTACAAAGCATTTTATTGTATGGGTCAGAAACCTGGACAATAAGTAGAAAACAAGCCAACAAGCTGTTAGCAGTAGAAATGGATTTTTGGTGGCAATCGACAAGAATTTCAAGAAGGGATAAGGTCAGAAACAGCACAATATGGGAAATTATGCAAGTTGAAAAAAAAAATTAGGAAAAATAGAAGAAAAATGTTTGAAATGGTATGGACACCTCGTAAGAATGGAAAAGGAGAGAATACCAAAGAAGATCCTTAATTGGAAAGCTAATGGAAGAAGTGGAAGAGGTAGGCCAAGAGAATGATGGATGAAGTGAAGAGAAGTATTGGGGCTAGAGATTTGAGAGAAGAAGATAATTTAGACAGGAACCTCTGGCGACAAACCATTTTGGGTTGAAGGAGAAACACTGTATTGTGGAATATTCCTAAAAAAAACATTAAAATCTACAGGGAAGTAATACAACTTCTGAATTGGTGAAACGGATAATCCTGACAACTCACCCGCCTGCTGTGTCCCGCCTCACCCCAGCACTAACAAGTTACCTGCATGTCGTGTTCCATCTCACTACATTCTACTTTACTCACTCATGGAGTCCATCTGCTTCGTTCAATGGGTTGCCATTACTGGATTCTAGCTTCGATTTTTGTATCTTGAAGTTGAAAATGGCAGATAATTTTTTTGGACATGGCCTTTGTACATCACAATGTTTCTCTGAAAGAAATTTTAAGATAGGTTTCGGCATGCAATTGTTGACAGTTTCCTTGTTAGATTTATAAGAATTAAAATCAATATTATTTGTACAAAATAGGATTGTAGAGCATAACCTTGTATTGGAATAGCATGTGTGTGTATCTCTAATGCTAACTGACTGAATTTCTGGAACTTTGGGTTCTGCATTCAGAGATAACTTGTGATAATATGATCTTTTTACATTACGTAGGATAACTGTCTATATTATGTACAGAAAAATGTTAAGCTTATGAGTTTACTTGTTGTATAGATGTATTGTATGAGTGGTGGTGGTGGTGGTGATGAAAGAGGAGCTATGTTTCAGTCATCTGATTATTCTATTATTTTTAGATTTAGCTAATTAATATATTTGTTGAGTATTGATATGAGACCTGTTCATTGAAGACTTATCATTTTTCATAGACTTAATTTCTTGCTCAAACATTTAAATGTGACCAGCCTCATGGCTACTGTTCATGAGGTCCAGGGTTCGAATCCTAGTCAAACCACAGGAATTTTTCCTGTTGCCCATGGTCTGGAATTTAGGTTAAGTTTAGGTTAAGAACTCCCCTGGCACTTCATTATCATTCATCACCTATCATATCATCAGGGTAACGTAACTCCACGTTCTAGGCACCCCAACTTTAGAAGTTGGTTACAATTAAGCTAATGCCAGAAGAGAACATCAGAAATGTCGAAATGACAACCTGGGACATTGAATAATAATAATAATAATAATAATAATAATAATAATAATAATAATAATAATATTTAAATGTATAGTTTGTATGGCAACTATGAAAATCAATACTTTTGAAATTCATGTTGAGATTATGTAATGAGATGTTAATTATATAAGTTTTTTACCTGGTAAGTCAAGTCTTCAACTAAGTTATTAAACTTTTTCAAGTTGTTCTAATATGGAGGCCTTTCGAAATCAATGTTTCATCTTCTGCGTTTTAACTGGAACTGATGGTTGATGGTGTTGTAAAGGGTCCCTTTAAACACCATCAACCATCAGTTTCAGTTAAAACGCAGAAGATGAAACATTGATTTCGAAAGGCCTCCATATTAGAATATTTAATAACTTAGTTGAGGACAACTGACTTACCAGGTAAAAAACTTATATAATTAACAACTATGAAAATGTAGACCAAAATTTGACAGTCGTGATGATGGCTGAAGATGGGAGAGATTCCTCTTGAAAACTGCAGTTTTCCTTCTTGAAAAACACGATATATGAGGTGAGATATGACTCGTTTAATTAATTTTTAGTAATGAAAACCTCACAATGTCATTTCCCATAATTAATTTATGAATAAGAAAAATTTATTTATGAAAATTACTTAGGTAGATGTGTTAATGTAAATATTTACCTCCATATCCAGCCTCACAAGCAAAGATAAACCAAAGAATGCATAAGGCCCACAAAGGACGTGTTAAAGCATAATATAAACCTGCTTCCACTGGATTGTAAACATAGTCTGACTGTTCGAAAGGATATATGGAATAACATATAGCAATGAAGAAAATACCAAACATCAACCACCCTGCTGCTACTAAACTCTGAAAAAAAAAATTATAGATTAGAATTATATTTAATTTTGCAGAATGAAACATCAGTAATGTCATAAATGCCAAGGAATTAATTTCTTAGATATCTAAAACAAAAAAGTATGCTACAGTTTTGCTTGTTTTGTTTAATTTTGTAGAAAATTGTTTTAAATTTGATAATTAAATGACATATGATAGAAAAAGTACCATATTGAATAAATTCACAATATGTCCAGTTAATGTATGAAAGCAGCAAAATCTGGTAATAAATTATTTAAAGAGTTTTTATTTTGTCTTATCAGTTTACAGAAATTTGATTTGAAAAAATAGTAATTTATTTTTACTCTGAAAAAGAAATGGTAAAAATAGATATAAGCAGAGAGTAGAGGTGGAGCAAGAAAATATGGAAGCGTGTGTTGGAGTACTGAAGTAGTTTCTTAGTAAATACTCACTTTTGACACTCTCACTGTCCCAGATTTTACTTCCTTTAGCCATCCTCGGGTCTTGTGCAAAGTATAGCCTCCTAATATACCCATCATCCATGTCACATATCTTGTGTGAGTGCGATAGTATCTATTATCAAATTTTATACTGTAAAAGTCCCAAATTAAATAAAATTATTTCTCTGATACAGGGCTCAAGAGAGGTATTATTTCTTTAATTTGTTTCTGTCATTATGTAAGGTATGGTATTATTATGAATTGTTTGGACATTTGTTTGCATTGGGTTCAGGGTTTAAGGCTTTCATGGCAACCCATTATGTTTTGTGCCATGTTGTACCAGATGTACATAAAAGAATATAGTGATTTTAAAGGCATTGAATTATATTTTAACTAACTATGATTAAAACAAAACTCATGTTAAATGAAATAGTAACATCTCCAGTTTACATTATACATTCATAGGTGTTCAATGTGAGCCCCTTGTTACATGACACACATCCAACCTGTAGGCTAATTCTTCCCATACATTAATAAAGCATAATAAGAATCAAATGAATCGTGAATTCTTTTTACCTCATACTTCTATACTTTTTTTAAACACAGAACTGTAGTATTGCAAAATACATCATTCGCATCTTCATCTGTTTTCACGACTGTCAATTAAAAAAAAAACATACCTCATACTTCTATGTTTTTTTTAACTGCAGTATCGCAGTTATAAAAAGTTGACAGTCGTGAAAACAGCTGAAGATGCGAATTATGTATTTCACGACACTGCAGTTCTGCGTTAAATAAACATAGAATTATGAGGTAAGAAGAATTCACAATTTATTTGATTCTTATTAAGAACACCTCATAATGTAAAAGTTCCCAAATTTATTTTATTAAATTAATAAGCATGTCTGGATTGACAACAGCTTCTTGAATCCTGTCTCTCAACTCGGGCAGGTTAGCAGGCAATGGAGGCACGTAGACTCTGTCCTTTACAAAACCCCAAAGGAAAAAATCATATGGGGTGAGATCTGGTGATCTAGGAGACCACTGAAGATAAGCCCTATCATCTGGACCATGACAACCAATCCAATGATGACAGTGTGGGAGGTGTTACGAAAATGCTTACATATGCATCCCTACCATTTACAATTGTTACAGGCTCTAAAGCCTACTATTTTTATGCTGACTTTATGCTTGAAATGTTGCAGCAGCAACATTCTCCTCAGACACTCTTGGTCATCCTACACTTTTGCCTTTACACAAACTGTTGAGAACTGATTATGACATCGACGGACGTTGTTGGCATTGAGGGGATCACAATTAAACTGCCTATGAAACGCATGTTGAACTGTAACAACTGATTTACAACTCTCAAACTGCAAAATATAAAACACTTTCTGTTGAGGAGTTGCCATCTTTGTTATTATTGCTGCCATAGAAACAAAACAAAAGTAAGCTATATGCTCATTCACACAACCAAAACTATCTTATATCCTATTTCATTTCAGTCTACACACAACTTTCTACCTCTCATCTGAGTGATAACATTATTAATTGAAACTACTATATTCATTTACGTACACACTTTGTTTTGATGTGCTGACATTTCCAAGCTCTTGCTTGTCCTTCATGAGATTTAAGTTTCTTGTGTTTGCACTATGTTATCACATTCTGATGTTTTGATGTGTCTGAGCTCTTCCTCCTCTCCCCTGGACTGATGTATCCATGATTTAAGGCTTTCATGGCGATCCATTATTTGATTTATAAGTTCTTGTGTTTTGTACCATGCAGTATCATGTTGTGCTGATATCCTGATGTATTGATGTTTGCAGCTCTTGCCAGCTCCTCCTTGTGGGCTGGTGTGTAAATTATTGTAGGCTTTATAGCATCCATTATGTGATTTAAGTTCCTTGGGTTTTGCACCACATCGTATCCTGATGTGTTGATGTTTGCAGCTCTTGCCAGCTCCTGCTTGTGAGCTGGTGTGTAAATTATTGAAGGATTTATGGCATCCACTATGTGATTTAAGTTTCTTGTATTTTGCACCACATTGTATCCTGACGTGTTGATGTTTCTGAGCTCTTGCCATCTTTTCCCCCTCCTTCTCTTCCTCTTGCACTGATTTATCCATGATTTAAGGCTTTCATGGTATTCCATTATGTGATTTAAGTTTTTTTTATGTTTTTATTTAAATTAACATTTCCAATCCTGGATAGGGTTTTATGTAAGAAAGAAAAATTAATGCTCGAACCGGGACTTGAACCCTAGATCTCTGATTCTCTACATCAGTATGATACCAATTACACCATCTGAGCACTGATAAGATCATCAACATTTCTTTCAATTAAGGTTCTTGTGTTTTGCACCATCTTGTACATTGATATACTGACATTTCCAAGATCTTGCTGGAATTTTTCCCTCCTCCTCATGTACTGATGTATTTATGATTTAAGGGTTTCATGGTGGTCCATTATGTGATTTAAAATTCTTGTCTTTTTCACCTATTGTTGTATCTTGATGTGCTGACTTCCAAGGTCTGACTGGCCAGCTCCTCCTTGAGGAGTGATATGTGCATTATTTAAGGCTTCATGGCATCCATTATGTGACTTCAGGTATGTTTTTGATACCATGACATTGTATCCTGATGTGCTAATGTTTCTGAACTCTTGGCAACTCCTTCTCCTCCTCCAGGGCTGAAGTGTCCATGATTTAAGGCTTTTATGGCAGTCCATTATGTGATTTAGGATTCTTTTATTTTGCACCATGTTGTTGTATCCTGATGTACTGATGTTTTCAAAATCTTGCTGACTCCTCTTTCTGGACTGAACTGTCCATGACTAAGGTTATCATGGCAGTGCATTATATGACTTAAGATTCTTGTATTTTGCACCATGTCATATATTGTTGTTATGCTTACTCTTCCTTCTGGACTGAAGAGCAAGCAAGAGCTTGGAAAATTCAGCATGTCATGATAACATTATGTACAGTGCATTATCCAAAAAACTTAAATTATGTATCATTTGAGTCTGATCCCCTCTATTTATCTTCTTCAAACCACACAACAAACTCCATGTTTTTCTGATTTCAATGTGTTATGCATAGATAGATTAATCAATAATTGAGAAGAATTAACACTAATAGATAATATTATCAAGAGATTGAATAGAAATATACATCTCACCTCATATTATATTTTCTCACCTGAACATATTTTGGAGACAATTTTTTTCCATTCCAACTAGATTTCAAGTAGGAATCAATTAGAGTATGGATAATTGTCTCTGAAACATGTTTGTGTCAGAAAATATAATATGAGATGATGTGTATATTTCTGGTTCAATATATGTTTATTGCCAGAGACATCATACCAGTTATTATATGTATTACAATATTACTTGTACCACTCATGCTATGGTATTCATGGACACTATAAAGAGGATTTAAAGTCAGTGATTATCTGATTGCTCTTCAAAAATTACATAGAATGATCTTTGTGTTATGAAGAATACACTGTTATTGAATTTTGAGAAATTAGATATTTAGAAAGGTTGAATCATCCCTTGTCTGTGAACCACTTCATGTTTAAGTTGTCAGGTAACTTTTCTTTCTGTTGAATCTAATAATCACATGCTATAATCTAAGGATTCACAACATCAATCAGGTACTTCATGGAACTTTCTCTCATAGTTCAGTTATATTCAAAACTGTCAGACTCAGTGTTTACAAAACATCTGTTATATGTGATGAATCACTATATAAATTATCAGTATGTGTATCAAAATCTTTATTGTTAAGAAGAAAATATTTAAACACAAATGATTTTGATATGCAAGGGAATATTTCATTTTAACATAAAAACTCCATGGTGCAACATACCTAGAAGGCCCTTGGCCTAACAGCTGGCTGCTTGCCTCCACATCTAGATTTGTGTTAACTGTCGAGTCCCCTAGCCATTAGCTGGTTTTCTCAACCTGGAGCCACTATTTATTTTAGCTACCCAAATTCCTCATGATGCTGAGTGGGCACCGGTTCCATACTGACCAAAATTCCATGAGAAAATTTTTTCAACCATGGAGACCCGAACCAGCACAAGTCCAATAACTCTGAACCAAGCTTGGCTATGTTGCGGGACCATTTTAACCGAGGCAATACTTTTTATGAAATGAACAAATTTTGTACTTGTGATATAATGAATTTGTATCTTTTATATACATTTTTTCAATTGTTTATATATTATCAATATTTCAATTATAGAGCAATTCCATGAAAATGTCATACCGAGGTGAAAATTTTGAAATTGACGCAGGAATAATTTTTTTTGGCATAATATATATCTTTGAGGATCAAATTTTCTTATTCTATAAGATAATGTTCCAAAAGTGTATTCTTTTAATCTAATATTAGTGGTAGAACTTATAATATTCCAAACCTGTAAAAACACGGGCAATTTTATCAATTTGTTGTTTAATGATTTGGTCGTATTGATTCGTTTTATTTTACAAACTCTTTTGTGAAACCATACTTTAGTCCTCCCTAGTTGTAAATGTAACAATATTAATTGTCTTCTAATGTTATATATACCTTAAATGTGTCCTATAATTGTTAACTGCAAGCTATGGTCAGTCAGCCACGGAAAAGTATAGAAATTACTGAACACAACATAATAATTGATGGAATAAAATTTCCTCTTGGATTCTGCGTTATCGGTACACAACTAACAAAAAAGTATTGAAGACATTTTCTTGTAAAGTCATTATTTTTCCCGCTAGTGTTCCGTGACTGACTGACTTTTTGTCTTATATATATATATATATATATATGCTAATACACATGGTGCAGTCAGTTGCTTGCTGCACTCTGCAGAGGATTAACATAAATATGGTTTAGGAAATCTGGTAGACTGTTCGGCTCAGCTGTTCCATAAAATAATTACTGACCCTTTTTCTGTGTCAGCCCACCGCTGTGATCTCGAGGTAGCCCGGGTTCGATTCCCGGTCGGGACAAGCTCCTGGGTGAAGTTTTTTTCCGGGGTTTTTCCTCACCTGTAAGACAAATGTTAAGAAGCTTAGGGCCCAACGGTCCCCGAAAATCATGCGGCCATCCTTATCATTATCATCATCATCCTTCACCGGTGTGGAAAGCAATGGGAAGCTACCACACCAATAATTACATAGTAAAGCTGCAAAGCATAGGATGGAAATGCTATGATTGCAGTGAAAGACCTGCCCTCGGGTATTACCATGTATAGATTTCTGTGTCAATTTGAGCTAAAATACAGTTAGTGGAAGCATTTAAATATATTCTGGAAAAAGGTTGCAGTAAACGAAGCAGCCATACTTGTTGATTTCTCAGAAAATTATACCTACAAGAACAAAATGAGATCCAGGCAGTCCATTGGAAAAATTAGCCTATCTCAATATTAACTGCTGTTGCCTAGTTTAGATGGAAGGTGACAGAAAAGTTCAGAAGAAATACTTTGTTCTAGTGTCAGGTTATGTGACACATAGCAAGTGTGCTATAGATGTTTGCTATAGAAAAGTATTTTTTTTTAACTATAATGATTTCTTCCAAAACTTGAGGTGATAAAAAATTTCAATTGGAGCACCAGGTAATAGAAATAGGCCTATACATTTAGCAATGTGACACGGTTTACTTTCATATTTTGATTTTAACATAAAATGGAATTTCTTTGAATCGTACCATGGAAAGGGGGCTATAGATGCGATTGGCGGCCAAGTAAAAAGGATGGCACGGATGTATGAAAAATCAGGAAAGAAGATACAAAATAGTGCAGAATTATGTAATGTAAGCTGTAAAACCAACCAAATAACTGGAGTCACAAAATCATATAGAAGAAGGAAATAATTTTTTAGAAAAACAATTTGAATATCTTGTATCTATCACACACTCATTTGCGTATACAGCGTAAAAGCGTAGGACTGGTATGTTATGGAGTATGCACATTTGCACAACTGTCAAGCAATCAGCGCAACAAATTCATTAGTTCGTATGTTAAAACAAACTGAATGGCGTGACAGGCCTAGAAATTCCTTGGCTGCCAATCTCACATCCAAGTATACCAATCACAGAGGTGGGACAATAATCTAACCAACATATAGGGTGACATGTGGTCAGCATGTCGAATACTTCAGTCGTTATGGCTGGTTTCCTCGACCACAACCGATAAATAATGTAGTTGCCCAAATTCTTCTATGATTCTGGGAGGGCACCAATCCCATTGTGACCGAAATTCTATTAGAAAATTTCTTCTCTCATGGGGACTCGAATTAGTGCTCTCTACTGAGACACCTTGACTCAAACCATTCAGTTACAGCGTGAGACTTCATGCGTGACATGATATATTATTTTTATTAATGGTTCAAGTCAAGTTAGCGGTGATAATGATCGTATATGCAATCTGATACATCGATGTTATGATGTGAGTCATCAGAATTCGGGCTAATGAGAATTTATGTTTTTATGGTTGTTTAAAAGTAGAATTCCCTACGTCAGCAATTGCTTACTAACTACAGCTTACTAATGCGATTTACGATAATTTGTTTTGAAAGTACATGCATGCACTCTGATAAATAACTAACTTATTAAGAATGTGTACACATTCTGGATGGCTTGAACTTTTTATTTCAGTGGTTCAATTTAGAAATCGAAAATATCAAATCTTACATCAGGAAAACTGTAATAAACTCCACTCCAAGCGCGACAGGCCTAGAAAACCCTTGGTTTACCAACCGGCTGCTGGCCTCACGTTCATATATGTTAATTACAGAGGTAGACGATCATAAGCCAGTGTAGGGGTGACATGTGGTCACCATGTCGGGTCACCCAGCAGTTATAGTTGGTCTTATCAACCTGGAGTCGTTACTTATTGTAGCTACCCAAATGCCTCATGATACTGGGTGGATACCGGTCCCATACTGGCCGAAATTCCATGAGAAAATGTCTTCCTTCATGGGGACTCGAACCAGCGCAAGTCCCATAGCTCTGCGCCAAGGCTTCTTGCCTTAACCACACGGCTATGGCGCTAGACTAAATTGTAATCAGTTACTATATATATATATATACAATTTTACTAGGTACATTTAACTATGGAGAAGGTACTTTGCTATTAAATATTTAATACTTTAGTTATTTTATATAATATAAAATGGTACATGACAAGCGAATTAATTTAATTACATTGTTGATTTAAACTAATATTTATTTTACAGCAAAATTAAATTTAACAATTTCATAGAATTGATAAAGTATTTGCAGTTCTTTATTAATCTCTGTTACCGAAGCTGTTGATCTAGTTTCATAGTATTTTGTTACATTTGTGTAATATTTGCATTTTGAAATTCTAAATTAAATTCAGATATGTCAGTCAGTCAGTCACAAAGTAATGTCAGTCAGTCACACATCACATATAGGTCATAACTTCGGTACTAATTGTGATTTAGGTTTATTTTTAAATTTAAAATGTAGGTTGAAATGTGCCTTCCAAACAGTATTTTGGAAAACTGAATTAAGAATCACATTTCAGAGAATGATGTAGATGAACATGTTAAGCTGCATGATGAGTTGACATTTATGTCAGTCAGTCACACGTACTTTGATAGTTAATAAATAACATTGTTTTTTTTTTCAGAAGTTATATATTTGTGTACAATCTTAATCAGACACTTTTCCTCTATCATATCACACATATAACACCTCTAATTTCAACCAATTGTAATATTTATGCAAGCATTTTGCAGCAAAAGTGTATTGTAAATGTCAGTCAGTCACATATGAAATTGCTCTATAATATATTATATGTGCTGATTTAGAGGTTAACAAGACTATTTGTAAATGAGGAGATGGACTACCAAGAAACAGTTTTCTACAAATTTTAAAATTATAAGCAAGAGTGTAGCATACTTTAACAAATCTGCTACAAGAATAATTAATTTTATATCACATAAAAGTTTATAATTTTCTGTAATGGTTTTTATTTGTGTATTTATTTTTCTTTTGGCAGCTGTTTTGTGTTTTTTTTCATAAAATTGGATGGACAGACTGCTTTTTGGATGTCCACCACTCCTCATTAATAAATAAACAAAATTATTATTTTTTTTGTTTCTCTTCCCCTCCTTCTCTCTCTCTCTCTCTCTCTCTCTCTCTCTCTCTCTCTATATATATATATATATATATATATATTTACTTACCTAGGCCTTGAATTATTTGGAGAGTCATTATTTACATATGTTTCAACAAAACTTATTATTATTCCTACAATCACTGCAAAAAATGATAATATTAATCCTATTTTAGGCCGCTTATAAAGTGTCAGTAGGAATATTGGTGATATCCAATATAACTGCATATCCACTGCTAGAAACCATGATGTCAATACACACTGTAACAGAACCAGACCTAATAAATTCATTGCCATTAAAATTTATTTTTATCAGAATCTCAGAATTGTAGATGTGATTCTGGTCAAAATCAGTTACAATTTTTAGGTGAGTTATTGGTAGAGTTTGTTTTAATATGTTTATTGTGGAGGAAAATTTGAAAACCACAAGGGAAAAAACATGGAATATTAAAAAAAATAAGAAATGGAGATAACCCTGATATCTGGTGCAAATTTTAAACTTTTCAATTGACACTGATAAACATTATAAAAACATTGAGGGTTCCAATGTAATTGAGTGTTCAAGTTTTGTTATGTTCAACTTTTATAAGATTCATGATGTGTTCCGTTGAGGTTTATTCAGAATTAATATAAAATTATGGAATATTCACCTGAAAGGTGAAACATCAAAGATAAACAAACTCTCAAGAACATGTCTAAAATAAAAACAAAATTTAGGAACAATAATATAATACACACAAAAGCCGACAAGGGCAACACAATAGTTATTATGGAAAAGGAAGAATACATCAATAAAACCAAGCAATTTATAAAAGAAAACAATTTCAAAAAAATTGAAAAAGATCCCACAGGAAAGTATAGCAGACAAATAAAAGAAGCACTAAAATCGTGCCCTCTAATCACCAACACAACCAATAATGAACATAATAAATACAAAAACGCCAAATGGGTAAATAATACTCCATCACCACCAGTAATGAAAGCCCTTCCAAAAATCCATAAAGACAACATTCCCATAAGACCAGTCGTTAATTGCATGAATGCTCCTAACTATAGAATTTCCAAATTAGTCGCTCAGAAAATGAAAAATGATGTCAAACTTGAAAATTGTTACACAATTAAGAACTCATTTGAACTAGCAGACAAACTACAGCATTTAGAAATCAATAGGAATACTAAAATGACGTCATTCAACATAAAAAACCTCTACACTAATATCCCGATAAACGAAACAGCAAACATAATAAAACAAAAACTAACAGACAGTAAACTTGAAGATAACTATATCAATCAGTTAAACAAACTAATAACAACAACAATAAAGCAAAATTACTTCCAATTTAACAATGAACTATTTATTCAAGAAGACGGGATCCCGATGGGGAGTCCTACATCTGGAATAATGGCAGAAATCTTCCTACAAGAACTGGAAAATAAACATTTTGAGGAACTAATACACAAATTCAACATAAAACTAATAACACGATATGTCGATTATGTACTAGTAATATATGAAAATGAAAACAGAAAAGAAAAAGAAATACTACAAGACTTAAACAACATGCATGAAAAAATCACTTTCACCGAAGAAATAGAAGTTAATAACAGCATAAACTATTAGATTTGTCTATAACCAAAAATCTACACAACAATAAACTAGAAATCGGTATCTCCCGGAAACCTACAAACAATGCTCTGGCCATAAACAAAAAATCTACACACTCTTTTCACACAGAAAATTAGTACATTTAATAGCTTAGTCAGTAGAATGTTGAAACTCCCATTAAGCAAAGACAATTATATCCAAGAACTTAACTACATTAAATATATGGCAAAAACCAATGGCTATAATGAAGAAATCATAGAAAAGCTCGTAAATAAACAAAAAAGGAAGAACAATATAACCAACATAACTAAACTGGAAAAAGAATTTGACAACAACAAGAAAACATGGATAACACTTACATACACAAGAAAAGAAACGACAAAATTAGCCAATACACTAAAGAAAGCCGATAAAAACGTAAAAATAGCATACATAACCAATAACAAATTAAACAACATAATAAACAATAACATTGAAGAAAATAACATTTTCAACAGAAAAGGAGTTTATAAATTGACATGTAAAGGACTGCAACAAATTTTATATAGGAAGAACAAACAGGAGTTTTAACATCAGATTTAAAGAACATTTTCGAGACTTCATTCACGCAGAAGGGAAATCAAGCTATGCAAAACACGTCATCCATGAAGGACATCGCATGTTAAATATTGAAAACACCCTAACAGTAATGCACAGAGAAAATAATCCAGCGAAGATAAACGTACTCGAAGAGATGGAAATCATGAAAGCAGCTCACAACAACGACAGCCTGATAAACGAAAACGAACCCAATACATGCAACCCCCTCTACCAGATCTTCATGAAACACCAGTTTTGAATCCTGCCGATGATGGGACAAGTCCCGAAAGCGCTACAGTTAAATGATTAATTAAGTTGAGGAGACGGACCTTTCAGGTGAATATTCCATAATTTTATATTAATTTTGTTATGTTGACGAAAACAAGGATTGTTGAAGCATTAAAATTAAGTTTTCTCAATTCTTGGTTTTTGTGACATCCGTTGTTTTCCCATGATCTAAGTCTATAGTATACTAAATCTCTGGTCACATGGAAGAAGTATAAAATTTTCAGGAAAGCACTTTTTGAAGCGAGAATATGCACTATTCTTACCAGGTATAAAAAAAATATTTTTATATCTTGGAAATTATTAGAGTTGTGGATTACCAATTTCTTCACTGCATGCATAAACCTTGGGAAATGATCACTTTATGCTTAACTCACTTTGATTTTTTTTCGACTTAATTTATTCCTGATCACCACAGAAATATAACTGCTAATTTAAAGTTGAACTGTGTACTAGGTGTTGGCCATCTCTGTAGTCTAGCATTCCAAGTGTCTGGGTTCAATTTTACAGCTATACCATTGAAGTTTTTCTAAATTTAGAGTAAAGTTACCTAATTCTGTGATAATGTTTTACTTTTTTGTTCTAATGTCACATTTTCGATAATGGTGACATTTAAATGCAGGAAAATAGTATGAACCTTCTATGAGATTAATTTATTGAATTCATTCCAAATCAATGTACAGTTGTCTCCAAATGCCTCATTCTTATTCAATTCAAGGATTCCTAAATACGCGATATGGCTCGTAATTTTGTGATATAAAAACAGAAGCTTATAAGTTAAAAATAAATAATAGTTTAAAAAAATTAAAACAACACGCTTTGTTAGAAAACCGAACTAAAAAATGAAAAATAATTTTATTTTCCAACACGCTTGGGATAAAATTAAAGTGGTCAACACAAAAATCATCTCCAACACATCTAGAATAAAACTAGAGTTATCTACAAAAAAAAAATTACCATCAAAAGCATGGAGTGTTTTTTATGGTTTTTACATTTTCTTCTTAGAGACTTTACTTTTACCAATATCTGTTTATTATCAAATTTATTAATTGATATAGAGCACCACATGCTTTTGATGGTAAAATTATTTTTTTTGTAGATAACTCTAGTTTTATTCTAGATGTGTTGGAGATGATTTCTTTGTTGACCACTTTAATTTTATCCCAAGCGTGTTGGAAATTGAAATTATTTTTCATCTTTTAGTTCGGTTTTCTAATAAAGCGTGTTGTTTTAGTTTTTTAAAACTATTATTTATTTTTTATTTTTTAGTTTTGTTTTCTAAAAATGTAAATATCTTTAAATTTGTTACTATTGTAGTATGAGCTAAAAGTAATACTCTTCTAAAAAAAATCCTCCAGGCTGGATTTGAACCAGCGACCTACGGATTACTGAAATTATATACCACTACAGTCCACCACTCTACCAACTGAGCTACCACAATGATAGATTGGTCAGGATCTTAGAAAAAAATTATGAGATTATTGTATTGTCATTGGTCCTTTACAAGTATACAAAGTTTCAAGTCGATGCAATGTTTTTAAATGGATGAAAATCGTGTTGAAAGATTCCATTACATAGATAGACACAGGTCAAGCTAATATAAAGTGTGTAATAAAACTGAATTCACCTTTTATTAAAGTTGATAAAATCAATGTTAGAAGCTATATGAGGTAAATACAAAAAAATTATAAGTGATATCAAACCACATTTAATATTTAGAACTATTTCCTGCTAAAAATAAACTGAACATTAAATAATAATATTAAGAATACATTATATTCTATAGTGTTCTGCCTTAGGGTAGGTCCTTCACTGCAACCATAGCATTTTCATGATATACTTTGCAGTTTTTGTAAGGGAATTATATAAGTGTGGTAGCTTCCTGTTGCTTTCCACACCGGGGATGATGATGGCCAGTTGATGTTTGGGGACCTTTTGGCCTCAGAGCTACCTGACATTTGTCTTACAGGTGAGGGAAAAAAACCTCACCCAGGAAGCCGTCCCGACCAGAAATCGAACTCAGGCCTGCTGGATGATAAGGCAGCATGCTACCTCGAGACCACAATGGTGGACTTAAGAATACATATGGTGATAAAATATCTGAAAATAAATATACGAGTCCTAGTTTCTAGCAAAAATATTGTCCTCTATAAATATAAGCATGAAATAGTAATAATAATAATAATAATAATAATATTTTAGAGAAATAATGAGAATTGAAAATACAGATAACTCGATAATTTAACGAACAATGAAGAAATTATTTTAAGAAATTAGTTTCAATCAACAACTGAACGTGAAAAGATGGAGTCAGAAAACTAGTAATAGAGAAGAATGGGCAGTTGTTATGAAGGAAGCCAAGTTTTCTTAGAGGACCGTAGAGCCAAAGGAAGAAGAAGAAGAAGTAGAAGTTTCAATCAAATGCCTAACTTAGTCACTGTAGGCTTTATTATTATAGCCTGATAACACACAACAACAAATTTGAACTTTTTGTCGCTCACAGAAATGAAAATAGGTGATTTTAGTTAATTGGCATACGCTGATTCGAATTTGAAGTCCGTTTTTCTCTATCACCTAATTGTTTTTTGCGAAGAGTGTTGAATTTTTTCGTTATATTTCGCATATTACTGCTTATCTGCACTTAGTTTCAATTCTTTTGCAATAATATTACTAGAAGCAATTGATTTATGTAAAACCAAATCATATAAGATCCAAAAAATAATTTTTTTTCCAAGAAGGATAAATAAGTAGTTACATTACAACACATGCTTAAATTGTAGCAAAAATCTCACCTTTCAAAACATCTTCCTGGATGACTTACGCCAATAAGGTGGCTCCGAAATGTCTGTGATAAGTTGCCAGCAGTAATCAGCAAGCATGTTGGTCACTGATTTCCCTTTGTGACACCTTTCCATTTCTAGAATGTCTTGGTGGAACCTTTCGCCATGTTCATCACTGACGTCACCCAAATTCGGTGGGAAAAAAAAAATCCAAGTGTGAGTGCAGAAAGTGTATCTTAAAGGACATATTGCATCCCATTAATTTGTAAGCCCTCAACAAGTCTTCCACTAAGTCTCTGTAGTTTTCTGCTCTATAGTTTCCCAGGAAAATTCACGCATGCTGACTTGAAGGCAAGCCAGACATTTTTCTCAACTGGAGTGAGAATCCTCTCGAATACAGCATCATCAAGGAGATTTGCATATTTGAGGACTTATAAAAATGCCTTCTTTTAGTTTAGCCCTACTCAACCTTTGAAATTTTGCCCTATAATATTGATTTTTCTCTTGCCTTCACGAAGTTCTTCATCGTCCCCAGTTTTATTTGTAATGGTGTCAAAAATATTTAGTTGCATCAACAAGCGGCGAGTTTTTCACACTTTTTTACCTACTACTGAAGTTTCTCTTGATGGCCACTCCCTAATTTCATACTGATTATGCTTATCATGACTATCCCACTCACACAAGAAACAGCAACATTTTGTGAATCCTGGCTGCATCCATCTTATCATGCCTATTACTTTTAGATCTGCACAAATCTGCCAACCATGTTCTGCATAATTCAAAGCCTTAAGATTGTTCTCACACTGTCGTATGTTTTCTTCATAATAATGGAATAGGCAACTGGCACAGATGGATATGCATTTCTGTAATGCAAAAGAACGGCCTTTAAACTCAATTTCGACTAGTCTATGAAGAGACGCCATTCTTGAGGATTATGTTCTCTTCCCAATTCAACCATTAGTCCATTAATATCATTGCAATAAACCAACTGTTCATTTTCTGTGAAGAGTGGTGACAGATTTAATTCCCAATTTCTGTAAGTGATTTTTGTGCATGGTTGTAATAGGTTCCATTCCTGAAGTCGAGATGATAAAATCTCTTATTTAGTTTCAAGTCTCTTACAAGATCAATTCAGCTTGTGATGTAAAATGTGGTTCTCGAGATACATTGAAGTCAGGATCACATAGGGATGGTCCATCATCAGTAGAGGAACTAGAGCCAGGAGATGTATTTTCTTTCTCCAAAGTCCATTTTTCAGGAGGTTTTGGAATTGGCAAAGAATCACTATGTTTAACAGGTCGCATGGCTGACCGCAAATTTGGCTACTGAATAGAATGCTTATTTTTTTAAGTGAAACCAGATATATTGACCATACAGAAATAACAGTCAGTGATTTGGTTCGTAGGTTCCCTCCACAACATTGGAATGGCAAATGACATGCACAAATGTGAACCTTTTACCACCCTATTAAAATCCTTTGGCAGTTCGTACAGCAAGAATTAGGGGCCTAATATTTATCAGTTTCTCCAAATTTACTATAGTTACCGAAATATAAAGTGTACGCTTTTATAACTAGTGGAGTGATAGTTCTGCGCTGAGATTTTGTACAGTACTCTCCACATACGTAACAGAATAAATTAGGAGAATTCTTACAGCGGCGAAAGTTATAAAAACACTAAAACTTACTTATTAAAATATATTATAGTAGATGGTTTTAATTCAATTCCTTTATAATGATACACAATAATGCATATATCGACACTTCACAATCACAGTGATTAACTCGTAATGCAAGACGAACTGCACAGAACTGACAGTGGCAACCGGGAATTTTGTATACTTGAGTATTCCTGAAGGTTTAACAACCCCTAAGAGTAATAAAATCGCGCAAAAGAAAAATAAGGGTGACCAGTTTGAGAGACAATAGCGCCTGCGACTCTCACGGAAACGATCACTTCTGCTAAAGGTTGTCGTGGAAATATCTGACTCCGGTTAGGTGATTGGAAAAAACTAATATCGTTTTCGTCTTCTGCGTGTCCAAAAACGTAGTTATAGATACATTTTGAGTCTGCGAGTAATTCTTTGTTGTGTGTAATGAGTAAAATATAACTGATTTCTAGATCATGTAACTAATATGAAAGTTTATTAACATTCTTAAGAATTTTCTTCTTACTGTCTGCATTGACATGGTTAAATATGAGAGATAGTGTCATATCATAAAGCAATAAAATGGAAGAATAAAGCTTATGCCATGTTAGGAGTAACACAGGAACTACTTTTTAAACATTTAATTCCCTGATAACAAATTGAAATTTTATCATGGAATCAGAGTTATCACAAAAATAGGTATCTTTACTCTATAGACTGTGGAATGGGGTCTTCTCATACCTGCGAGGACAACTGAATAGCTATTTGATATGAGAACTTGCAAAATCCAGTTAAGGAAATTGAAACTAAAGTTGTGGGACTATATCATTCTAACCATGTCTCCTTGGTCCTTTTCAAAAGGAGTAGACTGTATGATGGCACTAGCTTCACCTTCTTTCTTCTCTTCATCATCATCATCATCATCTCACACACAACAAGCTTATATTACAACATTTTAGCATACACTCACCCAAAACTTGTCTCTGAACACAATGCAAGTATTGTCGGACGAATGGATCTGTGCCCCTTCAGCGCTGCAGTCATTCTTAGAGAAGTTAATGGCTATGCTCACTCCATTCCATGCATTTCCCTCCCACCATGCCTAACAGCAGCCATGATAACTTTCTGAGTAGCGATGTTGCCAAACTTCTTCCAAACAGTCTCATGGAATTTGAATATTGAATAATGTAAAGTTAATTATTACTTCATCTTATTTTATGATATTATTTGCTTAGTAATATTTCTTTCACCACTCCATGCTACAGTGTTCATGTTGAGTTGGCAACACTGGACTGCAAGTACAAATAATCTGTCCTCCAAGAAGGCTCAAAATTGTGAGTAGTGGGAGGGGCGAAAAAAAAGAGAGAGAGATAGAAATGCAGAGAGGGAATTGATTGACCAAGGCTGAAAAGGAATTAGTGTTCCGTTTGTATATCTTATGGGGGCAAAGATCCATTGGTCTGACAATATACATCACCTATATAGCAGGATCTGCCAAAGTAATACTTGAATTGAAAATAAATTAATGCCATCTCTCTGCCTAGTGCAGAATCTGAAGCACAAAAAGCATAGTTGGGGCATTGGAACACACATACATTTCTTGTGAATGAAATTTAAGAGTTATAATGAATTGTACTTGCATTGAATTGGGTGTTAACATAATTTTGGACGAAGAGTAGTGTAGACCACCAGTATTCTGCACAATATTTATTTTCAGATACCGTCACTGTGAAATCCCACATTGGTCCACCTCCAAAGCGACGTAGTATAGTTGAATTGATCATTACTATTATAGCCAGTACAGGAAATACCCTATGAGAAAAAAAAATGTAATTTTTGTGAATTATAAACTGGTTGTATAAATTATAGGATAAGAATAAAGTAAAATAAAATTATACTAAACTTTTATGAAACAAGTCAGAATAGCTTATGAAAAATCATCAGGAAGTAACATTATGAGGTTCTACTTAATAAATAAGTTTTGGTCTGCCTTTATTTCAACAGTTCAAAGTCTGTACCAACTGACGATGAAGCTAAGAAGCTTTGAAATTCATCTTACAAGAAAGAACGAATTATGAGGTAAGATGAAGGGAAACAAATTTATTTATTACAGGGTGTCCAGCATATGGGAAAATCTTGAAAATTAGAAATATGTCAGGAATTTGAAATGCAAACTGAAAGAAAATGGGAAATAGATGGAATTTGTAAAGCGATGTGCATTTATCTTGTATTCAAATCAAACATAAATGATTCTTCAAGATATAAGGAAGCAGAAGTGGATGGAAAAAATACATTTTCCAAAAAAAAAGAAGCTGAGATTTTTATGAAAGAAGTGGAAGAAAAAAAAAAACCTTTACAAAATGAAGTAGGCAAAGAAATTGCTTGTCATTGATGATAAAAATCAAACAATTAAAAAATTATATACAAAAATAATTTTAATGTGAGATTGTTTGCAATGTTTTATTGCAATATAGTTCATGTTAAAATAATAAAACATTTTTAATATGTTACTTTGCTATTTTTATTTAAAATTTTACCATAAAAATAACATGTTTTTATTTATATTAAAAAATATATTTTTACAAAATTAGCTTTACTAGAATTAATTCAATTTAACACTAAAAAAAAGTCAGAAATTATTCTTTGATGCCATGAAGAAACCAGGAAATAGTCGGGAATTTCTTATTTGTAATTTGCAGGACACTCTGTATTAATATTTGAAGGGAAAAATTTTCGCCCAGACCGGGACTCAGACCCGGGACCTTTGGCTTTCTAGACCAATGCTCTACCATCTGAGCTATCAATCTAGATGCAAATTTTTCTCTTATATATGTTGTAATTCTCTTATTAAGTCAGAATAACATTGAATATACGAGGAGAAAATGGAATTAGTTCATTAACAGCAATTGTCAACTTGCATTATATATTCCCTGATAACTGCCACGAATAACCCAGTATATGAACAAAGATAAGTTATCAAATTATTTACGTAAACTTAATAAGAATTTACAAGAAATAATTTTTGTGACCAATTTGATGTTAGAATAAATAACATAAATATATTGAAATTTTATAGGTTTAATTTAAGATAAATTACATTTATTTTAACATAAATATAGTTTCATTTTAGAAAGAAAAATGAATGCTCGGACCAGGATTCAAACTCAGGATCTCTGACTTGTATCAGGCTTCGGATGGTGTAATCGGTATCATACTGACGTGCAGAGTCAGAGATCTGGGGTTCGAATCCCAGTCCAAGCGTTAATTTTTCTTTCTAAAATTAAACTATGTCCAATTCTGGGAAGTGTTAATTTAAAATATAACATCAAAACATAAATATACCTTACTAGTCGATGCATGTAGAATACTCCCAGATGAAATCGTCTAAAAACATCCATAGTTTTTATGAAGACATAACAAAGAACGAGACCACTTATGATGAAAAATGTATCCACTGCGAATGGTGCATTTACTATGAATAGTGAATCCCATTGACGTATCTGTAGAATAAATCCACACTTCAATATAAAAAATTATAAATACTGTATGTAATATTATGAACGAAGTATGATTGAAAAATCAAATTAAAAATAATATGGACATTTAAAGAATTCCATGTAGTTCTTATGGCAATATGTTACAAGCTGAAAGCTGAGTCCTTGTGGAGTCAGGATTTTTAAACTGACTTAAACCTCTGGCAGCACATCTGTGGTTGACTCAGCCTCTAACGGAATTGAGTACCAGATGTTTGTTCTGGGAGTAAAGGTGACTGTCATGCAGGACTGACAACCTAGCTGAGATTTTGTGCTACTTGTCTAGAAAGGTGGAGTCTTACTACCCCAAGGGTCTCCTAAGTCATGTAGTGGGATCACTTTATCTTTTTTGGACATTTATAAAGACAAATCAATCAATAATTCCTAGGAAAAGGTTTAGAAATGAAAATGGAGGGAAAGGAACATTATTATATAGAACAAACTTTTCTAACTTGTATAACTCCGAGGGCTCAACTATATTAGGAGATTGACTAGCTACATCATTTATTGAAAACAAATAGGCTTATGAATTATAAATTTAAAGTAAATATGACATTTATAAGTAGGCCTGCTTGTTTAATATGAAAATTAAACCCATTCTAACTGCGATCAGAGCTACCTGTTTCTTCAGTAATAATATATATAAAAAAGTAAAGTGATCCCACTACAGGACTCAGGATATCTTTGGGAAGTTAGGAGACCTAGTAGGAAGTTAAGCTAGGTTATCAATCCTGCAGGATGGCTCCTTTACACCCAGAACAAGTGTCTGGCAGTCATTTCTGTTAGAGTGTGAGTTGAACCCAGGGCCATGGTGCTATCAGAAAGTTTAGGCCAGTTTAAAAATCCTGACCCCACTGGGTCTCGAACCCCCAACCTTCCGGATTGAAGTGTGTTGTCTTAATCAACTACGCTATGTTGTGCCCTCAATGATATATATTTCAATAGAATTAATGTATTTTTCAAATCTATTTCCCAGGCCACATGAAAAGACCTTTGTGGGCTGCCAGTTGGAAACTGTGGATATAGAAAATAGAGTTATCATATGAAGCGATATGCAATAGAGGGATTAGAATAGTTTATTTGATGTAATATTTTGTACAGAAGACACCAATGAAATAGGTTTTTTATGTAAATGATTTAAATACAATGATAGAAACATGTTTTGAGGAGAGAAAAAATCTGTATTGACAACACTTAAAAGTTTTCAATTTGAATTGAAAAGTCATGTTTAGTGAATTAATTGAAATAGAAGCTTTTCTTAAATGCTGTCTTCAGAGAAGAGGTGTTTTTATGACATTTTAATCAAAATTATACATAGTAGAAAGTAACACCATAAGGTAATTTTCAATTTATAAATAAGTTGGATAAAAAGTTTTTACATCTTGCCTCATAATGTTCCATGTTTTCACAATACCAGTTTCAAAAGCCAATTTTGCCTTCATTTTCAGTCAAACTCCAACTGTTGAAATTTTACCGTTATCACCATATGCCATCTGGTGCTGGTTTTATATACTTGGAAATTAATTTTGCTCATCAGGAACTGTTAGAAAATACTAAAGAACTCACCATTTGGCAGATCTACATCCAGAAGAACAGGAATAGAATCGTGAATTTTGAAATTCCTGGGAAGGTGGATTTGATATGCAAATTCTTTACACCACCAAAAGATGGAGTAGGAGTCAACATCCAGGACTGACAACTTAAAAATCAACAGTATGGACAAGCTGACAATGAAACAGAAGTGTTTTGAATCATGTCCTAATAGAATTCAACTTTTATGAGGTAAGATGCAACTAATTCACCATATTTATTAAGCCATATTACTTTATTTTTCATAAATTAACATACTGGTATTAAAAAGTCTTTTCATATTAAAAACCTTTTATTTTGCGAGAAAATATCGAACCCTTACAAAATACCCCATTATTTATAACCACCTACTGATCACCTGAACTATTGTATTTCGATTTCAAATTTTCTAAGAACTTGCCACCTCGAGTAGAGGGTGAATGCAGCGAGGTTGTCTTTATTCACTTGGTAGCAATGCAACACTTTTTGTCTTTTTTCCAGCTTTTTTGATCTTTTATAGGTCCTCAACTTCCGAGTCCTAGTAATGATTGTTTCTGAAACCGCAGTCCTGTGCTGTGAAGGACACAGGGTGTGTGAGGTGAAATGTTCTGTGACTCATTTTAATTTTATTAATTTGAAAGTCTCATAATGTTAATTCCCATCATGAGTTTTATGAAATGCAATTTTACTGCTGACAAAAATGACTTGAACTTTGTAACTTTAGCCCGTCCACATCTCGTTTAGCTTAGATATAGCTAAGGTTAGTTGTAGCCAAAGTTAATTTGAGAAATTGGAACCATAGAGTTCTTTCTGACTTTTTTTTTTTTTTTTTTTTGGAGAGCAGTTTAAAAGTTTAAAATTAGAACTAAATATAGGATAAGATCTTCATCATCATAGTCCAGTCACAAATTTAGGCCATTTGTTGACCTGTTTTGGCCTCAATAGAAACACCACTCAAAAGTTTTTTGAGTGCACATTCTGTCTTCTTCTACCTGCAGGTTGATAGCATAACATTTGTTCAGGTATCCTGTGATCTTCCATTCAATGAACATGTTGCATCCATCTTGATTATAATCAGCAATTTTGTTTTCTAAATGTTCCATGTGTAATTCTTCTAAGATGTCTTAATTTTTTTTATGATCTAATAGTGAGTATCCTGCAGTCCTCCTAAGATATTTAATTTCAGCAGATCTAAAGTATCTGTATATCCTTCTGTTTCAGTATCTGTATTTAGCTATTATACAAAGGAGTTGGAAGAGCCAGTGTTTTATACACTTTTAATCTTGAATGTTTTTAGACTAACTGTGGCTTGAAGATAGAATTTATTAACTCTAAAATTCTTTAAAATGTTGATTTTCTGCATTTATATCCTTTTCTATGTGTATAGTAATGTTTGATTTGCACAATGCTCAGAGATTATAAACATTATGGATAAAACATGAATGTTAATTATAGAAATTACTCTTAACTATGTATTATGAAAAACTAGAAAACAAAAAAAAAATAGATAGAACCCTCTTGTACTTACTTTGCGACTTGTTATTTATGAATGTAAGTGGATTCTATTTTTCTTAAATTTATTATACAATTGATTATATACTTACCTTTTCCATATAATCAATGTAATTGATAGCAGGTTGAACTTTACCAAGAAGGCTGACATGACCTGACACAACAAAAAATATGCTCCAGAATCTGAGTCCATTTAATACTAGTATTGTATCAGGTCCAGCTTCTGTAGAGAACAGTCCTTTCCAGTTACTATACCATGAAAATGCCACTGCCCATTCATTTCTTTTTCCTGGAAATTATAAACAATTATAATGTAGTTTATAGTGTAAAAAGAGAAAATGATTCCACCATAGACTTTAGGAGTCACTTGAAATATAGGGTGGGGCATAAACACCTGCCAGTTTAAAAATAATCTTAACTTTATGAAATTGTATATATTTCTTCATGACTCATCAAATATATCTGATCAATCACATGGTTGTTAAGATTATTTTAAGATTCATCAGATATTTATGTCCCACCCTGGTATTAGGAGATTAAGGGTCCCTTCTTTCTAGATAATCATTATGAGATATTAGATGAGTTGTCAGCCATGCATGATGTCTGCCTTTACTCCCAGGACATACATCTGATACTTATTTCAAGTATGGTAGAGGCTGAGAAGATCCCAGGTTTATAGTTCTGCCAAGTTTGGGCCAGTTTAAAAATCCTGACCCCTCCCATCAGGAATTGAACCTGTGATCTTCCAGCCTGTAGTGGATTGCCTCAACTAACTACAGTGTGACCCCAACTTAATTGTGTACATTATTTATTTACTTTTCTGATTTGATGAGTAAGATTAATTTTGTGTGTCAAGCTTGGTTCTTACCAATAAAGTACATTATATTGTAAATATATTTTTTACTTGTATCTTTTAAATTTAAATTTAAACATTTAATTTGACCACTAACATTAACAAAATTGCACGGCGTGAGAGGCCTAGAAGGCCCTTGGCCTACCAA
Organism: Diploptera punctata; assembly: GCA_030220185.1. Classification (NCBI taxonomy): domain Eukaryota; kingdom Metazoa; phylum Arthropoda; class Insecta; order Blattodea; family Blaberidae; genus Diploptera; species Diploptera punctata. Next base: position 272,621 of record JASPKZ010003049.1, on the reverse strand, counting down.
CTGGCTACTGGCTTCACATCCACATGTATTAATCACAGAGGTAGACTATCATCCAGCCAGTGTAGGGGTAACATGTGGTCAGCATGTTTGGGTTCCACAGTTGTTACAGTTGGTTTTCTCAACCTGGAGCCGCTACCCAAATGCCTCATGATGCTGGGTGGGCACTGGTCCCATACTGGTCAAAATTCGAGAAAATTTCTTCCCCATGGAGCCGTACCAGTGCAAGTCCCATAGCTCTGCGTCAAGGTATCTTGTCTTAATCACTTGGCTACAATGCGTATCCAGGAACATAAACAGCATGCTGGACTTTACAGTTAGTTTCAAGTGTTTAAGGCAATAGAATGAAAACCAGGATCATCAGATGTGGAGAAAGGGCAAATATTCACTTATAAAGTTGAAGGATTGCCAGAGAAATAGCACAGAAGTTTGGTAGATCCCCATCGGTGGTGAATAGTATTTTGAAACATAGACTGGAATATGGTAGAAAAAAAATCTCCTGGATTTACACTGCAGCATGAGAGGTTGATTTTCATAGGACTGAGTGCAGGCGGTGCCTCTCTGGGAAGATTAGTTCAAGATCCCAACATTAATGTGCACAAGTCTGCATATCTAGAATGGTGGCTTGAAGCAAATTGTTGTTATATAGAAAGAAAGAAAAGGTGTCTCAATTGAACTGAAATACACAAGGCACAATGAGTAGCCTAGGCAAAGCAACGGACGCATGATCTGGAAGTCTGATTGAAAACAGGTATTGTTCAGTGATGATAAAACATTCAATTTGGATGTGCTAGCCTATTATTGGCATGGTTTGTGGAAAGAAGAGCAGATATTTTCAAAATTTCAACAAGGAGATAAGTCACTAATCGTATGAGCTGGGGCCCAAATGAACATAGCCTTCCCTATGGGTTGAATGATTGCAACTGACCATCAAGATCTACTACAAATTCACTTTTTGCCTTTTGGGGAGTCGATTGGAGGCCAATTTTGGATATTCCAACAAGATAATGCTTTTATTCATGTTGTGGGCTCTACATAGAAAATGTTTCTGGCAGAAATGACCGCGGAATTACTCCATGATCTAAATTGTATGGAGAACCTCTGGGGTATTTTGTATTGTATTGTGTATGCTGAAGATAAACAGTACACCATTGTCAATGAGTTGCAGGCAGCAATCATGTGTGCTTATGAAAATAAGGAGGTGTCCATTGCTGTAGAAACTTGTAAATAACATATATTGTTTTTACAGTGTTCTTGAAACATGGCTCCTTCATTAGCTATTATGTCTAGTGGTTGTATAATTTTGCAACACAAAAATGTTGTGCATAATAATGTTGGTTTAAGTTATTCAGGAATTCTATTGAATTATTTTATGGTTTGAACGTTAAATTCAATTGCAGTTTTTGATAGGCATATGTCATAATTAGAGATTGGATTATATGCAACATAACAAGCTCAAAATATGCATGAAAAATGCATAAAATATTCATGAAAAAGTCAATATATGCAATACCAAATAATAAAAAAAATGATTACTTTATTGGATATTTTATTTATAAATTAACATAATAATTTGTATTTTTATAATGTCATTTATCACTGATAAATGAAATTATCAATCAGTATCAGGCAAAAGTATTGTTCACAAATTAAAATATTCTACATTTTGCTACTATTGTAAACAGAAACGATCAGGTACTGTTCAAAATATTCAGTAGTAAGGTTGTGTCTTTGAGCACTTAAAATATGTTTATGAAGAAAAGGACCATTCTACGTCAACTGAAATAATTGGGCAGTATTTGAATTTGGATGCTACTTTGGCACTTATTATTTCTGGCAAAAGCTCGCCCATCCCATTTATAAAACTATTAATTTGACACAAAGATTCAAAGCCTGGGTTATCGTCAAAATGTTTTCACACTTTTCATTAAGTTTGCTTGGGAATACCTCTGGCAATAAGGAGTTCAATTGACAGATTTTATCCAATAACTGAATAGGTTCAATCAACACCAAATTTTTTAATAGTTGCAAGTGTACGGGAAAAAAGAGTGCTAATCACAGCAATGTTTTTTTTTAATACTGGAATCATTAAATGCTTCCTTGCACTGACAAACTGCCAAAGACTCTGCACTATCGAAATCGTTTACAACACTTTCGATGGCCTCAAAATGTTTATTGTAAAACAATGCAGATTTTCAAAATATTGTAAATATAGCGTGAGAATATGCATTATCACTAGTTTTTAGTTAAAATATGCAATAACAGGTGAAAAAGGTCAAAATATGCAATAACAGGTGAAAAAGATCAAAATATGCAAATGCAACATGCAAATCATAATATATAAGGTATGTCAAATAAAGTTTCTGATTGTATATGTATTTGTTATTTAGGTGTGCCTGCCATTGGTATGGTAGTTGTATCATTTTGCAATATATCTTAATAACCAACTCATTGGCACTATTGAACCCAGCATCATGAGGAATTTGGGTAGCTATAGTAAGTAGCAACTCCAGTTTGAGAAAACAAGTTAGGCTGGGGGACCTTACTTGCCAGTCACAGGTCCACCCTATATTGGTTATATGATTGTTCACCTCTGTAAATGGCACAAATGGATGTGATCAACAGTCAGCTGGTAGGTCATGGGCCTTCTAGGTCTATCAAGTCAAGAAATTTATAGTTTTAATTTGATGCATATGTTAAAAATGCTATACTGTTAACTAACTCACTGGCACTGTTTAAGATCTATAGATAAAACAATTCATAAACAAATTCATTGAAAACAACTTTAAGACTTTCTTTTAACAAACTAAACCAAATTATAAGAGAAAAATCATTCGTAGAAAATAATAAAATTTAAAGTCAAAGAAATGTAAAATGGAAAACTCAAAGAACCGTAAAACAGAAAACGAATGTGGAAATAATGTAGTAAATATGTCCTCCCAAAATTTTAGTATAAAAGAAACGGAAATATTGGAACAAGGCCTAAAAACATGTGTGAATTTCTCAAATAATATAAAAGATTATGTAGCAGATATAGAAATAGCCATAGAAGAAATGAACATGGAAGAGAAGGTCTTGATTAGGAATGAATGCACAAAAGTTATAGAGGAGATCAAAGAAATTCCAATAAACAAAACGGGAAAGGGAAACATGAAAATCATCAAAAGAATAAACAAGAAAAATGTAATAACAAAAGCAGACAAAGGAAATCAGGTAGTAATCTTGGACACTGATGATTATAAAAACAGAATGGACAATCTTTTGGAATCAACTGAATACACCGAAATGCATCAAACAGGTGGACAATACCTTAAAGAACATAAATAAAATTTTAACCAAACAAAAAAAGTTCTGCCTAAAGGTTCCTAACCCTAAAAACCCTAATATGCATGGTCTCCCGAAAACACATAAGGGAGGAAACAAAATGAGACCCATTATCAACTGCATAGAGTCTCGTACATATCAAATATCTAGATGGTTATGTAGCGAATATAAGAATATGGCAGGGTTTGAGAACCTTTCAATTGACAACTCATTACAATTGATAGAGAATTTCAAGAACATAGAATTAGAACCAACTGACAGGTTAGTATCATTTGATGTAGTTTCATTGTTTCCCAGTGTCCCAAGAGAAACCACTATTGAAATTCTGGAAAAATGGTTAACGAATAATAATTTAGAAAAGGAATAGATAGAAGAATACATCATTTTGACAAAATTGTGCATCGAACAAATGTTTTTCACATATAATGAGAAATACTACAAACAAAATTTTGGACTTTCCATGGGGAACACCCTATCTTCCTTTCTGGCTAATTTATTTATTCATGGGTAGTTTTGAACAGAATATAACAAGGGGACACCTATTAATTTTCAAATTTTGATGCAGATATGTTGACGATATAATAGCTATTGTAAACCATAAACAAATAGAAGATGCCTTAAAACTCCCTGAACCTTCAGAGCAAAACTGTAAAATTCACAATGGAAACTGAAACTGACAGACAAATTTCATTTTTGGATCTGAACCTAACTAGAAATGAAGAAAACAAACTAGAATTTGGAATATACAGAAAGAACACACACAAAGATAACTACATTAAGGCATCAGGATTCAACCATTTTGCTCACAAAGAAGCCGTATTCAATAGTTTTAACACACAGATTGGTGAATGTACCCCTGAGCAGAGAAAAATATGAGGAAGAAAAATAATACATAATTAAAGTAGCAATAGAAAATGGTTATGAAGAAAACATGGTACACAAGAAAATAAATAAGTTTAAAAGGCAAAAATTAATCAATGAAAGTCAGCTGTAGCAGCTCATGCTTGGTCTGAAAAACATTTAATCAATACAAAAGCTAGTCTAATCAAACATACAGATTAAACAGAAAGAACTCACGGTCTGGGAAAAAATCCACATCCAAAAAAACAAGAAAGATAAACTCATGAATTTCGAAACTCCCACAAATTTTGACCTGATCCAGAGTTCATCAGTCCACCGATAGAAAGAAAAAGAAAACCACCAAGAAACAACATAACACTGGTCGACAAGAGGCTGCTGATGATGGAGATAAGCTCCAAAACTGCAGTCCAGAAGAAAAAGGGTATGAGGTGAGGTAATAAAAACATTAAAATAATTTTTATACTTTAAGACATAGGCTGCAGAGAACTAAAAAATTAACTATTTTCAACATTTGTATATTTCATAGATTTTTACACAGACCTGAATGGACTAACTAAAATATTTATATAAAAATATCTATAATACAAAATAATACCTATATAAACTAGAAGTATGGAAACAAAGTGTCTTTTGTAAATAACATAACTTGAATGATATGTAAAATTTAAATAAAAATTATTCAGATCTGGAGATCAATTAAATTGGTCATTGCAGAAAGAGGATACGTCATGAAAAATTCAGGAATGAATTAAGTGTGCAATTACCCTCCTAGGTCTATGTACACATTTCCACAAAAAAAAAAAAGGACAAATCTACTCATTTTTAATGCAACACAGGCTTCCATACACATTATGAGTGCTTATTATTGAAGCAGAAACAAGATTTTGTTCATTATGTCAAGAGTTTGATTTTATGACATTCTGCAATAACCAATTCAATTGGATATTATATTTTGTTGGATAATAGAACTTCTAAATAGAAATTAAGCTTGTTTTGGAATTTTTTATTTCTTCTCTAATTGGTATGTGTAAATTACCTTTAAAAATGATTGTTTCCAGCCATTTTTATGAAATTGAGTACACAGTTAAATGTGTTATCTAGTTCTTTCGTATTACATAATGTCTTTATATCCTGATGTGCTAATGTTTCTAAGCTTTTACTGAATTCTTCTTTTTATTTACTTCAATTCAGAAAGAGCCAAGAAGAGTTCGGGAACATCAGCACATTCCAAGAACCATAGATATCATGATGGACTGGTGTGAAAGTTTTTAAATCAAGAAATGATGAAATTTTTTAGATAATTGCTGTACCTGAATTTTATTTTGATATCACTATGTTCTTAATATTTACATACATCTCACCCTTATCAGTTACAAGAAGATCATAAATGGTAGCGAGTAGACAAACAATCCCAATGAACGACAGGATTCCTCTGTAAAATAATAAATACTTTAATGTAAATTTATAGACCAGCATCCTTTAATATGAAATGGAGTTCCATAATGTCAAGTACTGCCTATTTTGGGAAGTACTGAATGGCATAAGGCTATAACAATGGTTTGGAGTGTGGTGGTAATACTGTTTTACTGAAGGATTTGCCATTAGTGAAGTATTACTTGTTGGATCCACCATAGAGAAATATTGGAGAGCAAGAGAGCAAATGGCTTTGTTGCCAAGGCCCAGCATTTAAAAACAACATACTGTTTTACTTGTTTTCCACGATAACTTGCCCTGAGTGACTAAATCATTCGGTGACTGTTATAGACAGTACATTTGAGATTTAATAGTGGATTACATTTAACTTTTACAGGAATTAATTACTATGAGGTTTAATTTGTGGTAAAATCAAATGTTTGTTACCTCTCCTCATACAAATCTTCTAAGTAGATCACGATTTCAAGACCATAATGGTCTCATCTTCAGTGCTTTTTTGGTGACTGATGTTATGTCGATCGGAAGAAACTCTTTTTCTTCCCTCTGTTGGTGGACCGATGAACCTCTGGATCAGTCAGAATTTGCAGAAATTTTGAAGTTCATAAGTTTTCCTTTGTTTTTCTGAATGTGGATCTTTTCCCAAACCATGTGTTCCTTTTGTTTGTCTATTTGTTTAATTAGACTGCCTTTTGATTCAATTAAATGTTTTTCAGACCAAGCATGAGCAGCTACTGCTGACTTTTCCACTTCTCCATTTTTGATGTTTCTAAGATGTTCTTTCACCCTTGTTTTCAAATTTCTTTTTGTTTTTCTAAATTTTGTCACAATCCCTGCATTTGATCTGATAAATTCCTGATTTATTTTCTTCTTCAATTCTTTAATTTTTATTGGTCTTACTTATCCTATTAAGGCTGAATTCATTCTTCAGTGCTAATCTTATATTAAACTTTTTGAATATTTTTTTAAATTTATGGTGTTTCAATGGATGGTAAGTGAATTTCTTGAATTTTATTTTTTCTGTTACTTTTATAAGTGTGCTTTCATTAATTAATTTTTGCCTTTTAAATTTATTTATTTTCTTGTATACCATATTTTCTTCATAACCGTTATTTATTGTAACATTAATTATGTGTTCTTTTTTCTTTTTCATAGTTTTCTTTGATCATAGGTGTATTTACCAATCTGTGTGTCAAACTATTGAATACTGCCTCTTTGTGAGCAAAATGGTTGAATCCTGAAGTTTTAATATAGTTGTCTATATGTGTATTCTTTAAGGAAATATTTTAGAATCTCTAGAATATCATCATCATCATAGTACATTCACGAATTTAGGCCATTTGTTGACCTGTTTCGGTCTCAAGAGAAACACCATCCAAAAGTCTTTTGAGTGGACGTCCTGGTCTTCTTCTTCCTGCAGGTTGATATCTTAACATTTGTTTGGGTATTCTGTGATCTTCCATTCGATGAACATGTTGCATCCATCTTGACTTATAATCAGAAATTTTGTTTTCTAAAGGTTCCATGTGTAATTCTTCTAAGATGTCTTCATTTTTTTTGTGATCTAGGGGTGTGTATCCTGCAGTCCTCCGAAGGTATCTCATTTCAGCAGATCTAAGTCTCTGTATATCTTTCTGTTTCAACGTCCATACTTCGCTACCATACAAAAGAGTTGGAAGAGCCAGTGTTTTATACACTTTTAATCTTGAAATCTCTAGAATATACTGAAATAAAATCCGATCCACTTCCAAAATGCATTAAAGAAGAAGTTGATAACACCTTGAAAAACATAAACAACATTTTAACACTGAAAGTTCAAAATCCTAAAAATCCACAAATACATGGTCTCCCAAAAATTCACAAGGGCGGAGATAAAGTAAGGCCCATTATCAAAAGTAAGTACATACCTAATATCCAAATGGTTGTGTAATGAATACAAGAAAATGGAATAATTTGATAACCTCTCAATAGATAACTCATTTCAATTGACAGGAAAATTAGAGAACACACAGTTAGAACCAACAGACAAATTAGTGTCGTTTGATGTAGTTTCATTGTTTTCCAGCATCCCTAGAGAAATCACTATTGAAATTTTGGAAAAATGGTTAAATAAAAGCAAATTAGAAAAAGAAAGTATAAAATAATTTATAATTCTAACCAAATTATGTATTGAACAAATATTTTTTACATATAACAAAAAATTTACAAATAAAATTTTGGGCTTTCTATGGGAAATCCTCTATCCCCTTTTTGGCCAATTTGTTTATGGAAAGTTTTGAACAGAAAGTAACAACTGGACATCCTTTGATTTTCAAATTTTGGAGTAGATACTTGACGATGTAATTGCTATTGTGAATCACACACAAATAGAAGATGCTTTAAAGCTTTTGACCATTCAGAGTAGAACTATAAAATTTACCATGGAAACTGAAAATGAAAGACAAATCCCATTTCTAGATCTCACTTTAAGAAGAAACGAAGAAAATAAGATTAGATGTTGCGACTACGACAAGGCATAATTGCAATGATAATAAATATATGATAAAAAATACTATAAAACATATACGACATATATTTGTTTATTATACCGGAAGATAGGAAATAAATAATCACCTTTATAATGCTGATTACTACTCAAAGTGCTCCAAAGGCTTTGAAGGAAATATAAAAAACGAGTAAAAATTTATAATATTTTGTAAAGTATCCGGGACCAAAAACCATGTCACAACATACCAGGATGTAAATTCATATCAACATGTTTTGACAGAAAGACCAGAGATGTCCACATTAGATAAGGGGGAAATTGAGCTGCATTAAGTGAAAGTGGAACAGAGAAAGAAGGTTTGAAAACGACAATAAGAAATCCCACTTTTATAAAATGGAAAGTTAGGTGAACTTTCCACCCGAGTTTTCACCACGAATTAGAAACGTAAAAACGATCATATAAATATTCGCGATTTTTTTAATAAAGACACAGTGGAGACGGGGACCGAAGTGTTCGCTTCGGTCTCCCGTGGGACGAGTGGAGCGCTTCATGGGTAAGCATACTTACTTACTCACTCACTGGCACTATCGAACCCGTAGGTTCATGGCCGCGCGGACATAAGCTCTCCATACATCCCTATCCTGAGCTAATCCTTTCCAATCATTCCCTGTATAATCTACTTCCCTCAAATCATAGTTAGTTATTCTCCCACCTCATTCTTGGTCTACCAACTGGGCATTTTCCCTCTGGCTTTCCTACAAGAAGCTTCCATGCAAGTCTTTCATTCCCCATACGTGCAACATGTCCTGCCCATCGCAAGCATAGAACTTCCTAATATTTTTATCCTAAAAGGATCATGTTTTTTTTTCAAAATGGTCGTTTCTTGTATTTAGAACTTTAGATTAAATTGAACATGATTTGGCAAATAAGAAGACCTAAGGGTCGAATTAAATAGATTAAAAATTAACATTAATAAACTACAGTTGACTTAATTGATTCTCTCATATTTTCATACACATAGTTAAGTTCAAATCAAAGTTCGGCGCCATTCAACATGGCGATTTTTAGCTTCCTTGATTAAATTGTTTTTAAATGATTTGTTTTTTAATATAATTTTATGTATTGTTGTCAGAATAAATGTGTTTTGTTTTATGGTGTTATGTGTTTCTGTGTACAATGTGATGTTTTCTCGCCAAAACCAAGGCCAACCGCTCGGGCCAAAGGTCACTTAAAGATTTGAAACCTTTTTTACGCTACGTTATGACTTGGATTAATCTCGGTCGTAACATTAGAATTTGGAATTTATAAAAAAGAATACACATATAGACGACTATATTAAAGCTTCAGGATTCAACCATTTTGCTCACAAAGAGGCATTATTCAATAGTTTGACACATAGATTGGTAAATATACCTATGAGCAAAGAAAACTATGAAAAAGAAAAAGAACACATAATTAATGTTGCAATAGATAATGGTTATGAAGAAAATATGGTATACAAGAAAATAAATAAATTTAAAAGACAAAAAATAATTAATGAAAGCACACTTATAAAAGAAACAGAAAAAATAAAATTCAAGAAATTCATTTACCATTCATTGAAACACCATAAATAAAAAAATAAATAAAAAAGTTTAATATAAGATTGGCACCGAAGAATGAATTCAGCCTTAATAGGATAAGTAAGACCAATAAAAATGAAAGAATTGAAGAAGAAAATAAATCAGGAATTTATCAGATCAAATGCAGGGATTGTGACAAAATTTAGAAAAAAAAATCTAAAACAAGGGTGAAAGAACATCTTAGAAACATAAAAAATGGAGAAGTGGAAAAGTCAGCAGTCGCTGCTCATGCTTGGTGTGAAAAACATTTAATTGAATTAAAAGGCAGTCTAATTAAACAAATAGACAAACAAAAGGAACTCATGGTTTGGGAAAAGATCCACATTCAGAAAAACAAAGGAAAACTTATGAACTACGAAATTCCCGCAAATTCTGACCTGATCCAGAGGTTCATCGGTCCACCAACAGAGGGAAGAAGAAGTTTCTTCCGATCAACATAACATCAGTCACTAAAAAAGTACTGAAGATGAGACCGTTATGGTCTCGAAATCGGATCTACTTAGAAGATTTGTATGAGGAGAGGTAAGAAACATTTGATTTTACCAGTGGATTACATAATTTATATTATTGCTATCTCTTCATCTCCCCACTTTTATTGTTGAAGCAGAGTGCAAAAGCAGTAATGGAAAAATATATTTTTATCTTCCAGTCAATCACAAGAAAGTAATTTCAAGTGGCAGTACTGGCATTGTCAAAACTGTACAGATATTTTAATATGCAGACTCAATAAATGTCAATTAGATATTTACTATTATAGCTATAGGATGCGGTGAACTATGTTCTTTAATTGCATTTATATTACATTTTTAATGTATTTTTTTTCTTTTTTTTCAGCATGCTCCATTACCGTAGTAATATTACATGCATAACATAACAAACATAAAATCAGATAACATAACATCACATATTTGGTACTTTTTTTACATGTTTTCGATCTTCGTCACTTGTTAATCACTCATTTTCGTACACTATTGTTTTTATATATTTTTTAAAATATCTTAAAATATTTGTGTATTAGGTCTTTCTCCGTCACAGGCCATGTTCCTCCTCCTTTGCTGATTTCTTCTTTCAACTTATTTCTAGATTGCTGCTGCATTTCACATTTGTAAAGGAGATGTTCTACGTTTTGAATTGCTTTTCTACATGGACACGTTGCGTTGTTTAATATTCCAATACAATGAAGATGTGATTTATTTTTTTCCATGACCAGTTACCATTTCAGAAAATTCTGGAGTTATTTCACATTTAAGTTTTAATATGTCTCTGACTGATGGGAAGAACTTCTTACATGTGGCTCCTTTATCTGTGATATTCCATTCGTTCTGTCATTTAATAGTTCCTTCTTTTATTTGGGCAACTATTGATGATTTAGGTATTTTTGTATATTCTACAGTTATGCTGGTTTCTGTTGCAGCTTCTTTTGCCAATTGATCTATTTCATTCCCATAAATTCCAACATGTGCTTTTATCCAGCCGAAGTGTACTGTCCAATTTTGATACCTGAGTTTTGCTATTGTTTGTCATATTTTTGATATGATGTATCCCTGTTTGAAGTTTTTAATTAGGTTGAGAGTATTTTAATTTAATATTTAATTAATTTATTTGATATTAATTTATCCTTCAGTGAGAAGTGTTAAATTAATAATAAAAACATTAAATTGTTACTTAAGTGCAGTTAACTGTGTTTTCTACATTTTATTGATTAAATCTGTGTATATTATGACATTATTGTGTTACCATGTCTTATAAACATTTGAATTTACCACATTTATTTTGCTATATCGCATTGAATTTATGACAAAATCCCAATGCAAATTCTTAGGTCCAGCAGTTAAAAAGGGTATGAATTATATTTTGGATGCAAGGTTGGAAACCAAGAGATGGGATGGGGATCAGGTATATGTTGCGGTAGATAGGCACATTATGTTGCAGACTGGTTAAATGATACTCATAAATCAATGCCATTACAGTCCAGCTGCTCAGTCTCTGGCCCTGACATTTTCACAAGTGTTGCCGATATAGATATTCAGTGGAGGGGCCGCTTTATGTACCACGCGGTTAGTAGAAATACAGCCGACAACATCGCAGCAATTTCAAACCTCACCAGCGACATCAAGAGCAGTGATTGCTTGTAGCAGACGTCCACTCCCAATTCAACTATTTCCTTATTTGCAGTAGAGGTGCGAATTTCTCCCTTTACCATTTATACAACCTAAACGTCAAAGCCAGAGACTCAGCAGCTGGACTTTAGTTTTAACATTTTTATATGAATAAACATAAATATACAAATGACTAATACATTTCTCTGACTATGTGTTTAGGTCTATGTTAAGTGAAATTTAATTGACTCAAAATTAAAGAATTCTATACAAGAGATAGATATACCGTTAACAAAAGTAAATCTATGTTTAAATTAAATTTACCTGTTTCATTCTGGCAATTTTAAAAGCCCATAAATAGTTTAAAGTAAAAACTCCAAAAGAAAATTTGAGTCCAAAACAAGATCTATCTTGACCAAGATAGATGCCAGAATGGTGGAGGAATTTTTTCCATATTCAAAGAGACTGGAGATAAGAAAGGAAGAAAGGGATGATGGAAAATGTGACATGAGTGGGAGCAACTAGCCGAAGTTTCTAAAATTTGTTAACACTCATCGTTGAAAAAAATACTTCACGTAGCGCAATTCATACGTCAACTCACCACTAAATGCAATACAAAAGTGTACAATACCTTCAAAAGAAAGAAAGAAAAGATACAGGAATTTAAGATAGAGAATGTAAGAACAGAGAAAATATAATGTAAATGTGTTTTTTATGAACAATGAAAAACATAGTTACTGCATAGGCATATAAAATTAAATTAGCAATTATTATTGATAACTTATCAGAACTTACATTGCCATCCATTCCTTGGGTTCATATGGTGGAGACTCTTTGGTATGACATAATAATGGATCTACAATTGTTACATTACCAAACCATGACGTGATGTATTGCAAGTCAGCAGCAGTGCAGCTGGATGGCATACATATAGACTGCATTATTGGGATTACTGGAATAACCTGTAATTCAAAACTGATTATTAGGGAAAGGATTTGAAGGTGCAAATTTTGGTCACAAAAAAGGGAAAAATGGCTTTGAAAATACATACAAAAAGGTTAAAAAAAAAAGGTGCTGCAGAAACAATTGAATTAAGGTTTAAACCAGTTACATGAACTCAGTTTGTATAATATGCATATCATTTTGCACCAAATTTTTCTTCTTTATAGAGTCCATAAGAGGTAATTCATAGTTCTTTAGTTAATAAACTATAAAAAACAATATTTACTTCGCAGATGGAACATCGAAGAATGATGCCACCAGTTTTGATAAATTGCGTTTTCAAACCTTCTGAAAGTGCATACTACTTATCCTTCTTAACATTTGCCATGTTATTGTTGTGAAAACCTAGTTGTAATGCTAATAAAAATACGTTATGGTTCGGACTAGTAAAACAATGCCAACAACAAGTCGGTAGATAAATTATTGTCAGTACTAACTGAACTTATTTTAAACAATTAACAATGTATAAGAGAAAAATTTGCGTTTAGATTGGAATTTCCCAGGTAGCTCAGTGGTATAGAAAGTGTAGCGAATCATGTCACTCCGCCTCTTCTTAAATGAGTAACCAAATAATTAATGAAATATGACGGGAATTAAAATCACAAATAGGTTAAAACACTATTAGATGATGTAATTATCGGATATATACTCACTTCGATCGGGAAATCAATTGCAATTTGATTTTGATATTATTAAATAGGAATAAAGTGATAGAGAGAAGTTGAAAGGCCAAGGAATAATTAATCAATTAGTGAGGACGAGAGACTTTTAGGAAGGTAGACCTCTTTCCTATTGTCAAATGACAACTTGACGAGTGGACGTAAAGGGTCCAGAAAACTCTGCAGTCCTATTATTTCGCCAGATTACCGAGCACTCCATTGTGTAGCAAACTCATATCATTGAAGATACCACGCTTGTAGACAGCTAAAATACAATAGAAAATTTATTACAGGAAAATTCGTAAACCCAGCACGTAGGTGTTTTTACAGAGAGAGAAAAACAAATTAAGAGCGAAAGAGTGGAGAGACACGAATACGGTCAACGAACCGATCTGAGATTAGACGCAAAGCCTAATACAGACTTAGATCGGAATTCCCAGGTTCGAACTTATTGTAAAACTGTACCTAATACGATAAGGGCGTATACAACTAAAGCTTGGTGGCATCATATCCTATCAGAAGCTGGCAACCCCCTTCCTCACATTTGGAAGATGGATGATCTGTCCATCAAAAGGGTCGTTGTATTACGATAAGGTAATGACCTCACGATTATACAATCGCTGAGAGGGGGTAGACCTAAGTTTCCTAATAGACAAAAAAAAGCAATCTGTAGTTAGTAATCAACAAGTAGGCCTACTTTCAAACGTAAACACTTCTTCATAACGTGATGTTAATAAGTAATTAACAAGTACTCGCAAAGATGAACACTTCTTCATAATTCGACAATAATAAGTAATCAACTACCTGCCGACATGAATATTTCTTTGTAACTTGACGTTAGTTGCGCATAAATCACCAACAGCTTGCAACAATGGACTTGTAATTTGTTTGCAATGCTCCCAAGTCTGGAATCATAATAACTTCACGGGTTTTAACACTTAGAAAATTCGCTGGTGATAGGCAATCTGATATATCGTTCGGAAATGTAACTATCGTTCCTGAGGTCATGGTGTTGCAACTACAACAGGGTATAATCGCAATGATAATAAATATATGATAAAAAACTATAAAACATATACGACATATACTTGTTTATTATACCGGAAGATAGGAAATAAATAATCACCTTTATAATGCTGATTAAGTCATACTCAAAGTTCATACAAGGGCTGTTAGGAATTAAAAAACGAGTAAAAATTTATATTTTATATGTATCCGGGACCAAAACCATGTCACAACATACCAGGATGTAAATTCATATCAACATGTTTTGACAGAAAGACCAGAGATGTCCACATTAGATAAGGGGGAAATTGAGCTGCAATAGTGAAAGTGGAACAGAGAAAGAAGTTTTGAAAAGGACAATAAGAAATTCCACTTTTATAAAATGGAAGGTTGTAAGTGGGTTGGAAATGAAAACGACAATGAAAAGTTAATTTTCCACCCGAGTTTTTCCACGAATTAGAAACTTAAAAACGATCATATAAATATTCACGATTTTTTACGAAAGATCAGACTGGAGACGGGGACCGAAGTGTTCGCTTCGGTCTCCCGTGGGACGAGTGGAGCGCTTCATGGGTAAGCATAGAACTTCCTAATTTTTCATCCTAAAGGGATCATGTTTTTTTTTTCAAAATGGTCGATTCTTGAATTTAGTAACTTTAGATTAAATTGAACATGCTTTGGCAAATAAGAAGACCTAAGGGTCGAATTAAATTACTTAAAAATTAACATTAATAAACTACAGTTGATTCAGTGGAACTCTCTCTGAGTAATATCAAGATTTCAATCAATTCGGCGCGATTGAACATGGCGACTGTTAGCTTCCTTGATTTAAACGTTTTAACGGGTTTTGTTTTAATATTTTTATGTTGATATTTAAAATAAATGTGTTTTGTTTTATGGTTTCATGTGTTTCTGTGTACAAATGTGATGTTTTCCCGCCAAAACGAAGGCCAACCGTTCAGGCCAAAGGTCAATTAAAGTTTTGACTCCCTTTTTACGCTACGTTATGACTTGGGATAATCTCGGTCATAACACATGGCCTTATTCAACATTGCATAACTGTATTGTACTATGTGTTCATAGTGTCTGAATAAGAAGAATTAATAATGTATACTAAAATTCGTCTCGCATAGTCTTATGCCGGCCAGCATCATTTGCATCCCTGAAGAAAAAGAACCTCAGCTCTACCCAAAATCCGAAGCCGAACAACCTAATTTCTCAAACATCGAGAAATCCTATCATATTCCTGGCACCCAAACAATCCTTTTTATTGCCATTAAACCCAAAACAGGAAACCCAAGTAAAATCCCTCTGCAAATGTCTCCCAACAGTGGGGCTTTCAACCTAAATTAACCTTTCATTAAAAGTCCTCCTGCTAAACCAAAGGCTCTGGGTTCAAACCCCAGTCTGAGCGTATAATTTTTCTCTTCAAATATTATTTTAAACTGTTACAGCACGCTGTTGAAATTTAAATTTGACTTCACAGTTGCAGATTGGTCATTGTTGCTAGGATGTAAATTACAGGTGGTTTACATAAATTATATTTTAATATGTATTATTTACTATTGTTGACTTCACACTGCAGATTGGCCATTGTTTCTGGGGTATAAATTACATACATTATATTTTAATATTCATTTAATATTGTTGACTTCTGATTGAGATTTTAAAAAGCTGTTCAAGAAGAAAAAATATACATATTTCTGTCCTATCTTTTAAAACACAGAGAAGAGTGAAGGAAAAGGTGCTGAAGCATAAAAGAGAGGTAAAAAGGGGAAAAATGTAGTAATCTCATGAAAAGGTGCAACAGATTGTGTTCATTTCGCTTCATTTCATCTCCCCAAATACATATATTGAACTATTGGTATGAAAATAGCTATATTTTTGGAAAGGTGCCACACCTCAAAATCCTTTCCATACTGATTATAATTAAAAATAAAGGATTTGAAAACAGTGTAAGATACAAGTGGATCTGAGAAAAAGGTAATACAATTTGAATACTTTTTAATGCTAATATTATTATATCCGTCCATAGTAATTCTGCCCAAAGGCAGATCCTTCACTGCAATCATAGCATTTTCATGCTATGCTTGCAGCTTTACTAGGGAATTGTAGGTGTGGTAGCTTCCCGTTGCTTTCCACACCGGCGAAGGATGATGATGATGATATGATAATGATAAGGATGATGATGATGGCCATATGATTTTGGGGATCGTTTGGGCCTTAAAGTTTTCCTGATATTTGTCTTATAGGCGAGGAAAAATCCCGATAAAAAGCTCACCCAGAAAAACTGCCCCGAGCGGGGATCGAACTTGGGCCCGCTGCGTAACAAGGCAGCACGCTACCTCAAGACCACAGCAGTGGACTATTATTATATAAAAAAATTATAGCAGGTTTTTAATATCATAATAAATATGAAAAGTTAAAGTTAATAATTTTATACTTTAAAATTCTTTTAATATCTGAATATAACTTAAATAAACAAAAACATCTAAATAATTCATTGTTGAATAAAAATGTCTCAGTAACAATTAAAGAAATTGTATTATATAACAGTCTTTCTAAATAATGCTTTTAAAATTGTTTTAAGTCATTGTTGTCAGAATTATAATGCTTTCTGTTATAACTGTAATAAGAACACCTGCTTAACTTAATATTTTTAAATAAAAGTATACTGAACTCTGATTGGATGTTAAAACAATTAACTTTTTGATTTAACAAATCAAATTTAAACATTATATTAACCAATAGAATTTAAATATAAAATCATGTGATGTAATAATGTTCTTTAAAATTATTAAAAGAATTACCTAGTCATTCTGCATATAACTTTCAACAAAGATAGAAGCAAGAAGAGTTCTCAAGATAAAATGTAATATTTAATACAATAATAATTGAGTCAAGAAAAGAAAATAATTTTTTTAAATTGATGGTGAAGAATAATACCACCTACATTTACTTGATCTGCTGGGAAATCAAGAAGTGAATAAATTTACAATTATTTCTACAAGAAACGTTTTTAGTGATTATTAAAGTGTTTTCCTATCCAGTGTACCAACTTCCGACCTTGAGAAGAGATTCCTGCTCTACCGAAAATTAAACCCAACATGAACCAGTAATTCTTTTTGGGACACTAATCCTTCAAAATGTTACTACAACATCGGGCATGAAGAGAGTTAGCTGCTTCAAAACGTCACCACAACGTGGGAAAAGAATTACTTCTTCAAAATGACGCTTCCAACGCGGGACCTGAATCATCATACAACCTGAATCACTACCATTCAACTAGATTCATCGCACATTCTGGAAATTCAAGAATTGAATACATCAAGGAACAAGAAACATAGTGGGAAAATCAAACCAGGTGCCTATACACGAGATCGGAGTTAGTACACAGCGACGAATATAAGTAAATATACATTTTAATAGTGAAATAGTTAAAGTGCATTTGTATGATTTTAAGAAATAGGAAAAGTTTAGGTAGAAATATCGACATGGCAAGCAACGGAGAAAATAATATAAATAGTGACAGTAATATGCCGACAATCGAATTCGAATCTGTTAGTAATGGACAAAGTGTTGAGATTTCTAACGGTAGTGATATTATGATAATGATGAAGACCATGTTTGTGAAACTTAGTCAAAAAATGGATAATAATATTTCTAAACTTAGTCAAGAAAATGGATAATAATATTTCTAAAATTGGTCAGAAAATGGACGAATTAAAAAGTGATAATTCTAAAATTAGGGAAGAATTGAATGATAAATTTGAAATATTTGGTGTTAGGGTAGAAGAAAGATTTGAACAATTAAAAATTGAATGTAATCTAAATCAAATCAGGGTAGAACAAAATATACTAGATTTGAAAGATAAACATGGTAGTGAAATTAAACAAGTAGATGATAAAGTAAATGATGTAATAAAATCTATCGTGCAAATCGATGATGCATGTAAAAATAGCATCATACATTTAGGAAGTACAGTTGAAAATTTAGGAAGTACAGTTGAAAATTTAGGAAGTACAGGTGAAAATTTAGGTAGTACAATTGAAAATTTAGAAAGCAAGGTTGAAAAAGAATTTAAAAATTCAAAAAGTGAAATAGTAGGAAAACTAGAAGAAGTGGTTAATGAAAAGATGGGAAATTGGATTGAAAAAGTTACAGACTTAGAAAATAAATATAAATTAATTTTGAATAAGAGTAAAGAGTCAATTAGTGTAAGTGAAATTAAGTTTGACAAAACAAAAGAATGTAGTATGGACAGTCAATCTCAAAATTTTTTGGAAAATTCTAAAATTCCAACAAATTTATTGTCAGAAATCAATTTACCATGTTTTTCAGATCACTCTAGCCAAAGTCCTCTTGACTTCATTACAGAGTTAGAGGAATATTTTAAATTAAAATGTATTAGTAATAATTATAAAATGATGTTTGTCAAAAGGTCGTTAAAAGATTCGGCTGAATCTTGGTTTAAAATAGCATGTCATGACTCGATGGATTATAATACATTTAAAAGTGCTTTTATGAATTACTATTGGGGTCATGAAAGACAAAATAAAGCCAGGTTAGAGATTACTAGTGGTAAATATAACCCTAACAGATCATAGTTACCTTGGGTATTTTCTAGAAAAAGCAAGGATGATCACACTTCTCCAACCACCTATTGATGAAACATCTTTATTGTCTTTAATATCCCATCATTACCCAGAAGAAATTAAATATCACTTGATTATTGCTAGACCTTAAAACATTTCAGGCATGTTAGAGTTGTTATCCTTATTAGAAAATAAGAAAGAAGTTGAGATCAGAAACAAGGGAGCTAATTGGAATGGACAAGAAAATTCCAACAAAAATTTTCTTGGTGTAGGGGCAGACAACAATGAAAAGAAAAATTATGATAATCATAATAAAGATGTGAAAAAACAATTTCATGATAATTATAACAGAAATAGGAACACCCAAGCAAATAGAGGCATGCCAAATGGAAATAATTATAGGAATATACCTTATAATGACAGAACTGTAAATAATTCTGGAAATTTTCAGAATAGAAATGATAGGAGAGAAATTAACTTTATGAATGTAGAAAATTCTGGTGAAGGTAATGATAGAAATTGGACATCACCCCATAGAAGGAAACGTAGACGTAATAGTTATTCTAATAGATATTCTTACAATAACGAAAGAGAAGGATACTTTGGTAGGCAAGAATGTATAAATAATACAAGCACTCACAGTGAAAATGGATTCAGGCATAATGATACTAGAATAAATACAATTAATAATTCTGGGCTTGTGTTAACTAATGATAGCAACAGGGTTGAAGCTGAGAGAAGTAGAACAATACCTCAGAATTTAAATGCCAATTAGATACGTCAGGGACTCCGTTGCGTATCTCAACTTGTCTAAAATTAAGGGTCAACTATAGCTTCGATCGTGCAGAAATTTTATCAAAATTTAAATCAACAGATATGGTTAGCATTAATAATGATAATGGTAATAAAAGAGGAATTATTATTAATAATATAAACATTTACAAGGAGAATGGAGAATTAGAACATGTATTAGAGATATGAATATTATTGGTCGTCCACCTAAGTTAAAATTAAATATTTGCAGATTGGAGATTATTGGTATTGCAGACAGTGGATGTTCTAACACAATAATTGATCAGAAATTTTACAATGCCTTAATTTCTAGAGGAAATAAGATCAATACAGTAAGAATTTGTGGGGTATACTGCACCCTAGCTATTGGAAAAAAGAAGTTACCTATTAGACTTCAATGTTTATTAGAAGTAAATATCTGTGCGATTTCATTTAAAGTTATTTGTTTAATATCACCTTACTTATCATGTGATATGTTAATTGGATGCGACATGTTAGATCAGTACAGAGCTATCATTGACTTTGAGAATTATAATATGTCTTTAAGTAACGAGACAAATAATATAATTGCCATACCATTTGCCAGAGAATTTGAGGAGATTCAGAATATTAGTAGACAAGAAAATTTGATAAAAGATGAGCACATTTTCATTGAAAACATAAATGTAGAAGAATGTGATAGAAATAATGAAGACGGGGATATGACCCAAGAAAACACGAATGAAGATATTCATGTGTATAATAATGAATTCCTGTGTGATAATTCCACAGTTGAATATTTTTTAAATAATATTGATGATTATAAGTGTGTAGATGATGAATGTGCTGATTATATAGAAAATAAAGAAATTCCTCTTCTCATGTGCATGGTAGATGACGAGGAAGACGATTTTTGCCAACAGATAAGAGATAAGGTAGCCAATGCACATGGAATATCTGAACAACAGAAAGATAGATTATATGATGTTTTGATGAAAAAGAAAAACTCTCTAATAAACCTGGATTGTGCAATTGTTTTGAATACTCCTTCAAGATCATAGAACATGAACCAATTAAGATCAAAAGCACACCGATTCCGCTTAGCATTAGAAAACAAACAGACGACTTGATTCTAAAATTTGAACCCCTAATAGAGGAAAAGTTGAGATATGTTGCGTGAATAAGTTGAGATGTAGCTTAAAAAAAAATTGAAATATGTTACGTGAATAAGTTGAGATATGTAGCTTGAAAAAAAATTGAGATAACTAGCGAAAAGCGAAATAAAGAATATGTAATGTGAGATCTAAAAAAAAAAAAAAAAGACAAGTTGATACCTACTATTAAGAGAAAAAGTTAAAATAAGTTGCTAAAAAGAAAATGTTATATGAATGTAACAGAGATATAATTATTTGATTATTGTATGAGAAAAAAAAATTAGTGTTCTATAATGAAAGGTGTATGGCATTGTTATCATAAGTAATGCCACGAGTGATTTCCAAATTATCGATAAATTCACGACTCACGAAGTGAGGAGTGAATTTATCTAGAGAATTTGGAAATCAAGAGTGGCATTTGTTAGGACTATTTAACGAATAAAATTAAGCTGTTTACTCACAAATCATTATTTAACTATAGTTATTTTAAAATATTTATATATTTAATGTAAACGGCGATGTTTGAAACAAATGAGAAACGATAGGTACGCTTCTACTGCTTCTTTTGTTTATCACTGCAACCAGATCATACTATTTATTGCCAAAGGAACGCAATATTGTAAGAATGCTCTCTAGTGGAGAAAAAATGAAACACATCAATCTGTATATTAATTCATTTTTGATGTCGTATGATGTAAATATGACAATTATATTTTTCTCGATTATTACCTGGGAAAAAATACATTTAAGAAAGTGCAAACAGTGGTTTCTTTTTTTTTGGTGGTATAATCAATTGCTACAAATGTTGACATGTAAGCACTATTGTATACAATCTGGTAGCCGTATTTGTTATAGGCTCAGTCACTGCAAAATAACGGTCAGACCTGTTCAGAATATTAAAAAGGAGGAGCTTTGTTTAATATATGATAATCCTAACACTGATAAATATTTCGTGAAACACGACTCTGATTGGTTGTAAAACAGAAATCATTGAAACGTGATTGGTCATTGACTCCCATTTGGGGCATGAGTTAAATAGTCAATGTAATGTATTTCTCTTTCAGGAAAAATGAAAATATTTAAAGTGATTATTTCATTGTATGTATATGCAAATGTATATCTATTCCAAGCAGATAAGTTACTTTAAAAACTGATTAATTAATTAAATTAATATTTCTTGGGCAATGATCTTTTTTCTTTTGTTCTTCCTAACGGAAACAAAATAAAAATCATCAGGGGCATTTTATAGCAGGATTTTAATATCATAATAAATATGAAAGTTAAAGTTAATAATTTTATACTTTAAAATTCTTTTAATATCTAATTATAACTTAAATAAACAAAAACATCTAAATAATTCATTGTTGAATAAAAATGTCTCAGTAACAATTAAAGAAATTGTATTACAGTCTTTCTAAATAATGCTTTTAAAATTGTTTTAAGTCATTGTTGTCAGAATTATAAAGCTTTCTGTAATGACTGTAATAAGAACACCTGCTTAACTTAATATTTTTAAATAAAAGTATACTGAACTCTGATTGGATGTTAAAACAATTAACTTTTTGATTTAACAAATCAAATTTAAACATTATATTAACCAATAGAATTTAAATATAAAATAATGTGATGTAATAATGTTCTTTAAAATTATAACAGAATTACCTAGTCATTTTGCATATAACTTTCAACAAAGATAGAAGCAAGAAGAGTTCTCAAGATAAAATGTAATATTTAATACAATAATAATTGAGTCAAGAAAAGAAAATAATTTTTTTAAATTGATGGTGAAGAATAATACCACCTACATTTACTTGATCTGCTGGGAAATCAAGAAGTGAATAAATTTACAATTATTTCTACAAGAAACGTTTTTAGTGATTATTAAAGTGTTTTCGTATCCAGTGTACCAATTTCCGACCTTGAGAAGAGATTCCTGCTCTAACGAAAATTAAACCCGACCTGAACCAGTAATTCTTTTTGGGACACTAATCCAAAATGTTACTACAACATCGGGCATGAAGAGAGTTAGCTGCTTCAAAACGTCACCACAACGTGGGAAAAGAATTACTTCTTCAAGATTAAATAAAAGAATATAAAAATGAATCTATATCACAGAAGTTCCATTAAACCAGGATTGATTGAGTAAGATTGCTGTCACTGGCAAATAGAAGACAGGAAACCATTTAGTTATAATGATGCAATATCTTAACTGTACTTTTTGTTTCCTTAACTATATTTTGCTATATCTCATATGAATTAGCTGTTTGGTTTATCGTCATGAGACTGAGTGTACCTGTTTCAGACTTTACTCAAAATATCTAACATGAAGTATAGCTTTAATTTAATTTTTATAGGAATTAATCACTATGAGGTTTGATTTATGGTGAAATTAAATGTTTCTTACCTCTCCTCATATAAATCACGATCTACTTAGAAGATTTTTATGAGGAGAGGTAAGAAACATTTAATTTCACCATGAAGTATAGCTGTTTGAAATTATATCAGGCATTTGATGCAGAAACTACGTATTTACTTAGTTCAATCCTCTTACATTTTAATAGGCATTGAGATTTACAGAGACACTTCAATTCCTTTCTATGTGAATTAAGTTTGGCTGAACTGTGGGGAAGGTAACGTAAAATGTTCCTATAATATGGGTGTAATTATTATAATATCTATAAAGGTTCCGGTTGGCTTCAAATTTCTTGCAAAGTTTTATTTTTAAGGATATTTTCTTATCCTTTTTCCCCATACTATCATCTCATGTTTTTTATGGTCTTTCTCTGGGTTTACTTTTACCTAGACCACCTAATCTAGCTTCTCGTATTTATTTTGTTTATTCTATTGTCATTCATTCTGTTTATGTGACCAAACCATCTGAGTTTAGATTGATATATATTATTTTGCAATATAATTGTTGAATATTTACTATTGTTCCTATTGTTTGATTTCTAACTTTATATATCCTTGTTTTCCCAACAACCTTACATATTTCATTTCTGTGTTTTGTATTTTTGTTTTTCTGTATTTATCTTGGTTTCACTTCCATAGAGTAGTATCAGGATATATGGCTTTTTTTCTGACTTATTTCTTTTATTTCCTTAGGAATGTGCTATTTATGGCATGATATAATGTATTTGTGCTTGTTAATCTGGAATTACTTTTTCTGCAATTTTTGCATTTTCATTAAAATAATCACCTAAATACTTAAAATTTTCTACTTGTTCTAATCCTTTATTCATAATATTTATTTTACAATCTTTCTTATTTCCATTTAACACCATTGTTTTTGTTGGTGCACAATTTAGTTTTTAAATATTATTGTTTAGCACTATCTCTCCTTGTCCCAAAATTGAATATTTTAGAATTGAAATTTCCAACCTTACTAGTATTGAACCTAGACTTGCTAGTTAGTAAGCAGCAATGCTAGGGTATCACTTGAGCTAATGCAGAGAATTGTAAACTAATTCAAAGTAGTGCATTAGTGGTAGAGTTTAAAATAAAATATCATCATATTTGCTGACTCCTTGATTAAAGACAATAGAACTGTGTGTGTGTATGTATATAATATTCAGGATTTAATAATAAAATTATTCTCCTCTATACTTCTCAGTATTTTACAACTAGATCTTCTTGACTCTTAAGATTTACACATACATTAGATGATCCATTACATCATCTTTGCTGTATTACAAGCACTGTGGGGAGGTGACTAATCCAATTTTGAACAAATGTCCACTTATGCAGCCATGACTAGTTATGAGTCTAAAAACAATGGATAATTTTCTAGACAGATCTGGGATTGGTTGAAAATATTTTTGATTAATCTCTTTATAGTTTCTACTCAATTAAATTGTAATATTATAATGATATTGTGAAAAGAAAAATTATTGTCTGAACCAGGAATCAAACCGTGGACCTCTAGTTCTCCAGACTAGTGTGCAGCCCACTACACCATTCTAGACTTGGCACAAACATTAACAATTCTTTCCAGATATACAAATCTATAATTCTCGTTTCATCCATTGTCGGTAGGTGTCGCTGCCATCGCCAACGGCCGGCTTCGTTTAGAAGTATCTATATTTGAGAATTTTACATCACCACTTTTATAAACAGTAAACAATGTTATTTAACATTTTCCAATACTGTTATTTTAACACAGTTCCAATAATGATCATATTATAATGATATTGTGAAAAGAAAAATTAATGTCTGAACCACGGTTCGATTCCTGGTTCAGACATTAATTTTTCTTTTTACAATATCATTATAATAGAGCAATTCCATATGTGACTGACTGACATTTACAATACACTTTTGCACCAAAATGGTTGCATAAATATTACAATTGATTGAAATTAGGGGTGTTATCTACGTGATATGATAGAGGAATAGTGTGTGGTTAAGACTGTACTTAAATATACAACTTTTGAAGAAAAACAGTGCTATTTATTATCTATCAAAGTATGTGTGACTGACTGACATAAATGTCAACTCATCATGCAGCTTAACATGTTCATCTGCATCATGCTCTGAAGTGTAATTCCTAATTAAATTTTTCCAAAATACTGTTTGGAGGACACATTTCAAGTTACATTCTCAATAAAAAACGAAACAAAAACCACAATTAAGACCAGAGTTATAATCTAATATATGATGTGTGACTGACTGACTACATTCTGTGACTGACTGACATATCTGAATTTTATTTAGACTTTAATATTCTGGAGCTGCAAATATTATACAAATATTACAAAATAATATTAAATTATAATAGATAAGTCCACCGCTGTGGCCTCGAGGTAGCTTGCTGCCTTGTCACGCAGCGGGCCCGGGTTCGATCCCCGGTCGGGACAGTTTTTCTGGGTGAGGTTTTTATCGGGTTTTTCCTCACCTGTAAGACAAATGTCAAGAAAACTTTAAGGCCCAAACGGTCCCCGAAACCATATGGCCATCATCATCCTTATCATCATCATCCTTCACGGTGTGGAAAGCAATGGGAAGCTACCACATCTACAGTTCCCTAGTAAAGCTGCAAGCACAGCATGAAAGACCTGCCCTAGGGCAGAATTACTATGGGTAGATAATATATAAAAAGCGATAATATGGAGATGAATAAAGAACTTCACTCCTTTTATCATGTATAGGAAATGTAAAATTTGATATGCTGTAAAAATATTAAATAAATAGTGTAATTTATTTAACTTGGTTACCATGTATCATTTTAAATTTCACAAAATAAAGAAAATATTAACTTCGTAATAAACAAAGGGCCTTTTCTATAGTTAAATATGCTTAATATGAGTATAATTTTATTACATCCATATTAACTGATTAAAATTTATCTGATGCTGTTAATAGGTTGAACCATTAAAATAAATAAAAATGCCGATATAGAATTTGCATTGTTCATTCCAGAATACTAAAATTAACTTTCATGCGTCTCAACTATAAAGACAAAAAACAAAAAAAATTAATGAAAAAGTACAGTGTACAAATTATTACATTTTTTTATTTAAATGTGGAAAATTCTGTTATAATTCTTTCAAAGCAACTGATTACAAAATTATATTGCTGACATGTGTTCTATTTTTAAACTAAACAATCGAAAGAAATCTCTTACAATGCGCGAAATCTTACTTTATGACTGATTGTTTCCACGTGGCACACATAGTACAGTGTTGTCATACGTATTTTCACTCTGTTGGTTTCCAATAACGCTACACCCAATAATAATTTTATTTTACACTACATGTTATACATACTTAATCACATATACTTCATGCCAATTGTATTTTTTATACAAGAAACTTCATATGATTTAAAACTGTTTTTGCAATTAACAAGCATGACTCTGTTTCACAAAGTGAATGCTAGCACAATTTGGCAACATCGCACTGTGGATCCCCGATAATATGACACACATGTCATGTCAAAGATCAAACTAATGCGAGAACATTTCAAGTTAAAGAACTCCCACACACACATTTTCTAACACATAAGAACCGCGCACTTGTTTTTAATTCCACTCACTTAATAACATACATATTAAAGAATTGCGTAATGAGGAATTATTTAAATGCCATTAATAAAAATATAAAAATGTAATTAATATAAGTAACATAATTACGTTACAAGACAATGTCATTAATACTTTTTTGTTAGTTATTTACTGATAATGTAGAATCCCAGATGAAATTTGGATTAATCAATTATCGTATTGTGTACAATAATTGTTGTATGTTTTATGTGACTGACTGTAGCTTGCCCTTAATAATTATAGGGCACATTTTAATTATCTAGAATATTATAATATAATTATTAGTATTACATTTATGATCAGGAAGGACCGAAATATGGTATAACAAAAGAGTCGGTGAAACAAAACTAATTTATACAGTGAAATCATAAAACAAAATTTCATTTAATTTTGCATGTATTTTCAGGTTTCGGAATATATCATGTCCTACTATTAATTTAGATCAAAATAATCCTTATTCAAACATTAACTTATATAATCGGAAAATTTCATCTGCAAAAAAAACTCTCATCGAAAAAATTACTCCTGTGCCAATTTCAGAATTTTCACATCGGTATGACATTTTCATGTAATTACTCTACATTTAAATCCTTCCGCTGACTGCCTTTTAGCTCAAATTGTCACAGAAGAAGGGCCAATAATTACTTTATGAAACAGCTGAGCCGAACAGTCTACCAGATTTCCCAAACCATGTTTATGTTAAAACACAGCGGAGTCCAGCAAGCAACTGACTGCGTTATGTGTATTAGCAATATAAGTGAGGGGACAAAAAGTCAGTCAGTCACGGGACTCCAGCGGGAAAAATAATGACTTTACAAGAAAATGTCATCTATACTTTTTTGTTTGTTGTGTACCGATAACGTAGAATCCTAGAGGAAATTTTAATCCATAAATTATTATGTTGTGTACAGTAATTTTTATCCGTTTTCTGTGACTGACTGACCATAACTTACAGTTAACAACTATAGGACACATTTAAGGTATAAAGAATCCAATTAATATTGTTTAATTTATGACCAAGGAGGACCAAAGTATGGTTTAACAAAAGATTTTGTGAAATAAAACGAATTCATACGACCAAATCATTAAAGAAGAAATTGGTAAAATGTTGCATATTTTTTCAGGTTTGGAATATGACAAGTTCTACCGCTATTATTAGATTAAAATAATGCACATTTGAAACATTTTCTTAGAGAATTATAAAATTTGATATTTACAGATATATATTACATCAACAAAATTATTCCTGCGTTAGTTTCAAAATTTTCACCTTGGTATGACATTTTCATGGAATCGCTCAATATTATAATATGATCCATTATTGGAACTGTGTTAAAATAACAGTATTGGAAAATGTCTATTAAATTGATATATTTAGGAAGTAACACTATGAGGTTTTATTTAGTGATTATTATTCAATTAATTGGATGTTCTGCAGAAAGTACAAGAACTAAAAAAGTTTAATATTGAATGATACTAGAGTGTTGAAACCATGGCCTGCAGGAAATCTACAAATGTGAGGTGGGTCATGAAAATTCTCTGTTTTTAATTAACTAAAAATAATTATATTATTTTTGGTCTGGACATCTTACCTCAATATTAATGTTGATTTGTTCTTAGACATGTTTCAAAACAATTCTGTTTTATCGTCAGCTTTCCCAGACTGGTGTTATTTATGTTGCATTATGTTGCACCACCTGGATGTCGATGTCAGCTCCATCCTGTGGTTGGCCAAAGAACCTCCAAACAAAGTCACCCTCCATCGGAATATCAAAATTCATAACTCTGTTTCTGTTCTTCTGAATATAAATTTTTTCCCAAATAGTCAGCTCTTTTGTATTTTCTAACTGTTTTAATAATTTAGTGTCTGAATTTATATTATGTTTTTCAGACCAAACATGAGCAGCAACTGCAGATTTTTCAATTTCTCCATTTTTAATATTTCTTATGTGTTCTTTGGTTCTAATTTTTAGGTTTCTTTTTGTTTTCCCTATATATATCTTTTCACAACCCATGCATTCAATTTGATATATTCCTGACTTTTTATTTTTATCAGTTTTTTCATTTTTGTTGGTTTTTATTAGTTTATTTAAACTGTAGTTATTTTTTGGTGCTAATTTAATATTAAACTTCTCAAATATATTTTGAAATCTATTATGTACCCAGGGGTGATATGTGAATTTCTTATATTTTTTCGTATGAAAATTTTTCATATGAAAAAATATAAGAAATTCACATATCACCCCAGGGTACATAATAAATTTCAAAATATATTTGAGAAGTTTAATATTAAATTAGCACCAAAAAATAACTACAGTTTAAATAAACTAATAAAAACCAACAAAAATGAAAAAACTGATAAAAATAAAAAGTCAGGAATATATCAAATTGAATGCATGGGTTGTGAAAAGATATATATAGGGAAAACAAAAAGAAACCTAAAAATTAAAACCAAAGAACACATAAGAAATATTAAAAATGGAGAAATTGAAAAATCTGCAGTTGCTGCTCATGTTTGGTCTGAAAAACATAATATAAATTCAGACACTAAATTATTAAAACAGTTAGAAAATACAAAAGAGCTGACTATTTGGGAAAACATTTATATTCAGAAGAACAGAAACAGAGTTATGAATTTTGATATTCCGATGGAGGGTGACCTTGTTTGGAGGTTCTTTGGCCAGCCACAGGATGGAGCTGACATCGACATCCAGGTGGTGCAACATAATGCAACATAAATAAAACCAGTCTGGGAAAGCTGACGATAAAACAGAATTGTTTTGAAACATGTCCAAGAACAAATCAACATTAATATTGAGGTAAGATGTCCAGACCAAAAATAATATAATTAAAATAACCCCAAAATATAACTTCCTAAAATTAAATATTAATTACAACTAAAAATAACCTGGATACCCATCTGAAATAGAACCATTCATGCCTCTTAACAATCCACTGAACATCATTGAAATAGAATGATTTAATTTAATTACAGACTTTAAAAAGAAAGAATTTACACGTAAAGAATCCAAAGCATAGAAGAGGAGTGGAAGATGATAAAATACTTAGCAAGTGGATTTGTTACCTCCATGCCCTGTGTGTATTGACTAGTTGGTAGTACTCTACTTGGTATGCCTATCATGGCCATGCAATGTCGTCCAGTGAATGAACCCCATTTTTCCTTGACGTCCACTTCTAAACATTCATCATAATTCCCAATACTTAACAGGTTGCCTTTTAGTGCTCCTACTGGAAACTTAGATGTGGCATCCAGCACTAGAAAGTAAAGTAAAAAGTGCATTATAAATGTTAGAGTGAAATAGTTATTTTAAATTGTATTCTCTTTACCTTGATCTATTCTAAACTGTAAAACCAAAAATCTTTAAGGATTTTTTTAATATAAAAAAATATGATAAATAAATAAAAAATAAATCCACATGGTGGGATAAGCATATTTGGGAAGACACAAAAAAAAAATATATTGGTAAAACATTGGTGGAATCTGTTGCAATGTATGGAGGTGAGGTATGGACAATCAATAAGTACTACAAGAATAGACTAATAGCTGTAGAAATTGATTATTTACGCCGAAGTGCCAGAAAGTCAAAATTAGAACATGTCACAAGTATGGAAATTAGAAACATAATGGAAGCAGAAGAAAGCATAATTGAAAGAATGGAGGAGAAGGAATTAAAGTGATTAGGACATATTTTAAGAATGGAAGATGAGCAATGGCCGAAACAACTAGATCAAGGGCAACCTACCAGAAAGAAGAAAAGAGGGAGACCAAGTTAATGTGGAAGGAAAACATGAAGACAGTAATGCAAGCAAGAGGGCTAAACATTGAAGATGCCCATGATCGTAGGATTTTGAGGTTTGACATGGAAAGATGGCAGCAGCTGTAAAAATCCAAAGATAAATAGAAAAAAATATAATATAAAAAAGTCAGAGAAAATGATAAAATATAACATAATAATGATAATAATAACTAACTAACTCACCGACACTATCGAATCCATAGGTTCATGGCAGAGTGGACATAAGTTCTCCATAAATCCCTATCTTGAGCTAATGTTTTCCAATCATTCCCTGTATAATCTACTTCCCTCAAATCATGGTTAATGTTATTCTCCCACCTCATTCTTGGTCTACCAACTGGGCATTTTCCCTTTGGTTTTCCTACAAGAAGCTTCTGTGCATGTCTTTCATTCCCCATTCATACCACATGTCCTGCCCATCATAGTCTATGAGACTTAACTGTTATTATATCTGGCTTCCTATAAAGACCATGTAGTTCACTGTTATGCAGTCTTCCCCATTCACCTGTCTGCTCATCTCTCTTTGGTCCAAAAATTTTCCTAAGAACTTTATTCTCGAATACTCATAATCTCCTTTCCTTCCTTAAAAGAAGAGTCCATGTTTCACATCCATATAATATAACTGGTAGAATAACATTTTTGTATATTTTCAGTTGAATGTTTTTGAAGGGAGTTGGGATGACAAGAGTCCCTGTAATGCACAATAAAATGCATTTCCATAACTGAGCCTACATTAAATTTCCTTGTATATCTTATTCCTATTTGTGATTGTTGTTCCCAAGTATTTGAATTAGCTACTTCTTCAAAATTTCCCTCATTTGACATTTCCATTATATAATGTATTTCTGTGTGTGACCATATACTTAGTTTTATTGATATTTACTTGCAGTCTCAATTTCTTTGTGTTACTCAATAGAGTGTACATGTTGGCTCTTAGTATCTCCTTGCTATCACCCAATAGTACTACAAAATCATATAAAACTAATAGCTTATTAATAACATTGAGTTGTAGGCCTTCTTCATCCTCTAAAGATTTTATGGCATGTTCTAGTACAATGATAATAACAAACATAATGAATTACCCAGAACAAAGAAATAATATAATTGACCTAATATATATATATATATATATATATATATATATATATATATAGCAAGTCATAACCAAATTTATTATAGATAGATGAAAATATTGGAAAGATTATATAGAAAGAGTGGAAGACAACCGACTTGCAAAAAGAGCTAAAGATGATAGACCAATGAACGGGAGAAGAACAAGAGGAAGACCACCCAAGAGATGGATGGACAGTGAATGCACATCCAATACATCTTCCTCCGAGGAGTGATTTTGGAAATAAACAGGATGAAAATCCTACAAATTATGATTAAGAAGAAGAAGAAGAAGAAGAAGAAAACCTGTATAAGACAATGGCAAGACATTGTGCCATCCAATAAATGCTAGGTAGGAAAATCAGCAGTAATATTGTAAGAGACCAACATGTTATTTTATTGTACAGGATATGTTGTAGATGATATTGCTTAAATTGCAGACTTGGGATCAAATAATATGGCAATATTTTTGCATTGTTGTAACCATGTAAAAATATGTTAATGGAACCATATAATTCTTCAATTCCTCTATCGGAGGTAGTGGTATTTTTACCTACTTTCTGATGAAAGGAAAATAATTGGCAATTTCCATCTTCTCCTGTGCCTTTTATCTCATCTGATTTATCTTTCAGTATGAGTGTATAAATTTACATATCAATTCATAATAATAGCTTTTCAGCAACAATAACAGTATTTACAATTCCATAATGAAATCTTCTTGAATTTGAAATTATCCAGTTGCATTGTGAATGAAGGTTCATGTTATGTCATCATCATCAACATGAACATTTTAGTAGGATCTGTTGTCTGTAGTTTACTCAAGGTGATCTTTGGTGAATTCATCTATGGTGTGGTCTTCCCAAATATTTCTTTCCTTGTGGTTGAATTTTGTAGAGATGTTTTGGGGATGGAAAGGGGAAGATTACCCAAACTATGTTTCCAATTTTGTTATCTTTTTATATCATTTAATATATTTTTGACTTTAAATTTTTTTCTGATATCAATATTTCTTTGATGATCTAACCTTGTGAATCCAAGATGTAGTCTCAAAAATCTCGTATGTGCTGTTTCCGATTTCTTTTTATCTCTCTGATTCAGACCCAAACTTCACTTCCATATTTAAGTGCTGGTTTTGAAATAATATTATGTAATCTTAATTTGGTTTCTGTTGACATGTAGAGTATGTACTACTTAACTGTACACATATACTTCAGAATTTCAGAACTTACTATTTATTTTTGGGCATTGCATTCTTTCACAGGTTAGAGTGCTTAAATTGTGTAGGTTAGCTTTTAAGTTGGTCTTTCACAGGTTAGAGTAATTGATTTCCCCCACAAGGGTTTACATAAGAGAGAAAAAATTCTATTTGAGCTAGAAAGCCTGGATAGCATAATGAATAGTGTACTGGTGCATAAAGCCAGAGGCCATTCGTTAAATTCCCGTTTCAGGTAAAAATTTTCTCTTCAAAAATTATTTATTGTTAATGTGTCACACTTTGAAATGTGGTGGATGGGATTTTGAGGAAGAACTGTCATGCTGCAGCACTGGAACAGCATCTCAAGTTCTTTGTTGTCCTTTGTTTACATCTTCATATTTGTATTGAATTCTCCCATAAAAATAATATTTCTCATAATGCAGCAGTAAGGTTAATGAAAGAGTTTTGAAATCACATAAGTAATATATTTATTTTGAAGTGTTTGTAACTGGCACAGAGAAATACATTTTTTATATGGAGCAATAATTCAATAAAAAGAATGCAATAAACATCTAACACAAATATTTAGAAAATCCAATATTTTATATCGTGTAACTGCACTTAGGTTAGATAATGTTCTTCTTCGTCACAATTTAGGCTTTTTACTAGCCTGTTCCATCTCCAAATTGCTGCTGTTTCCATCTCCTTTGGTCTTCCCAAACTTTTTCTTCCTCATGGTGAATAGTTGTATGCTGCTTTTGGTATTCTGTTTTCAGCCATCCTTGCTAAGTGTTTTTTTCCAGTTTGTTCTGTATTTCACTTTTGTTGTGTTTAATTCTCCTACGTTTAGTTGTCTTATTTCTATGTTGTGTTTTTTGTCTGTTCATTGATATCTTGCTATTGATCTGAGGAATTTCATTTCAGCAACTTGTATTCTGACAGATTGTTGTGTTATCAATGTCCACGTTTTGGATCCATAAGTAATAACAGGAATTGCCATCATCTTGTATAATTTTATTGTAGAGTTTTTTCTGGCTTTATTTTCCAAATTCTTTTTAGGGTTCCTATTATATAATTGTCCACCGCTATGGTCTCGAGGTAGCATGCTGCCTTGTCACACAGCGGGCCCGGGTTCAATCCCCGGTTGGGGCAGTTTTTCTGGGTGAGGTTTTTATTGGGGTTTTTCCTCACCTGTAAGACAAATGTCAGGAAAACTTTAAGGCCCAAATGGTCCCCAGAATCATATGGCCATCATCATCATCCTTATTATTATCATTATCATCTTCATCATCATCATCATCATCATCATCCTTCACTGGTGTGGAAAGCAACGGGAAGCTACCACACCTACAATTCCCTAGTAAAACAGCAAGCATAGCATGAAAATGCTATGATTGCAGTGAAGGACCTGCCTTCGGACAGAATTACTATGGATGGATTATATAATTAAACTTATTAAGTTTGGGTCATTCCATCTCAAGTGTCTAGTGCCCAACGCTCAACATGTTCAGTTTCGCTGAAACTTGGTGTAGGTATGGAACCTCTTTAGAAATAAACCTCTGCAAAATTTCAAATCATAATATCATCAAGTGTTTGGGAAACTATGACCTTTCATATGGAGGCCTGTTTGATGAATCCATCAAGAAACCAAACAACATTCAATTTTTAACTCTTTGTTACTACAAGGCAAGTGCAAGTAGGGACCTCTTATTTCTATGTCTTGCATACCTTTTTATCCTAAATCCAAAAAACATCTGACGAAAGGAAGTCCACTTTAGGAGTCACCAGCGTGGATCAAAGTGCCTAAGAAAATCTGTCATATCAAATGTTCGTCCTTCTTTAGGGCCAAATACCTCAAGAACAAAAAAACAAACGAAGACTAATATTTGGTAAATTTGTTAATGGTGGTTGAGACAGTGCACTGCCCAAATATCTTTATTCATAACCACTTATCTAGGATTATTAGATCATAAACGTGGTGCCAAATGTGCAATTGTTAAAAGTGAGCTATGTTCAAACTCAAATAACGTGAATTACGTCATCTCAAATGTTTTTTCTTTAGTACCATTAGATTGAGCACATCTGCTTGAATCAACTTATTTCATTTTTGAGCCCATTCAATTATGGGATGAAAAGTAAGGTGCCAAATATGCAATTGTTAAAAGTGAGATATGTTCCAAGCTCAAATAAGGTGAAGTGCATCATCTCAAATGTTGTTTTTTTAGTACCATTAGAAAGAGCACATCTTCATCTACTAGAATCAATTTATTTAATTTTTGAGTTAATTCAATTATGGA
The DNA here is from genome assembly GCA_030220185.1 of Diploptera punctata. Classification (NCBI taxonomy): domain Eukaryota; kingdom Metazoa; phylum Arthropoda; class Insecta; order Blattodea; family Blaberidae; genus Diploptera; species Diploptera punctata. The sequence goes on along the minus strand of JASPKZ010003049.1, from coordinate 237,155 downwards.
GTGAAAAGTAAGGTGCCAAATATGCAATTGTTAAAAGTGATCTATGTTCAAGCTCAAATAACGTGAATTACTTAATCTCAAATGTTTTCTTTAGTACCATTAGAAAGAGCACATCTTCATCTACTAGAATAAACTTATTTCATTTTTGAGTCAATTCAATTATGGGATGAAAAGTAAGCATGAACTTAATGAGAAATTGCTTGTTGTCCACCACACTGTCAAATAATGCGACTTACTCAAGTTGCGCTTTAATTTTTCACCGCTACCAATCACAATGGCAATGACGGAATATTACATCAGGGAGTTTCTCACAAGTCCAGACCAAAACTATGTAGCTTGTGGAGGGATAGAATGGCTTTATTTGTTTTCCAGACTGTTGTAAGGTATTGTGAAACATCTTTTTTCAGTTTTCAATAGTTTACCGTTATATGTTGTCGGAGTCCGACTAGTTAAATTTCATATTATATAGTGTTTGGAATTCATAATGTTGGCTAGGAAAAACAGCTTGTTCTAAGAGTATCTGTCGATTTTGATTTAATTGAAAACATTTCTGATTATGAAATTAATGACAGTTTGATGCAAGTTTTTTCATGTGGAATGAAAGACGTGCATGGAACCTTATTGTAGGAAAACCAGGGGGAAAACGCCCAGACTAAGAATGATGTGGGAGAATAACATTAACCATGATTTGAAGGAAGTGGATTATACAGGGAATGATTGGAAAACATTAGCTCAGGATAGGGATGTAGTGGAGAGCCTATGAACCTATGGTTTCGATAGTGCCAGTGAGTTAGTTAGAAGTAGTTTTTTCAGTGATGTTTCAATAGAAGGTTCAACTGATGGCACAAGTAATAATATGTATTAGTGAAATTTGAGGAAATTGTAGAGCTGGAAGGGAGATCAGATAGCGATGTTAATAGCATAGGCCTAGATAATGCAGACATAAGTTTCAGTTGGAATAATAGCCGTTCAGAAAGGCCCAAATTTCAATTTATCGGTACACCTGGGGTTCAGGTACTTATAAAAAACCCAAAAGACCCTTTAGAAAATTTTGAACAGTATATTTCAAGTCAGCTTGAACATAGCTCACTTTTAACAATTGCATATTTGGCACCTTACTTTTCATCCCATAATTGAATCGACTCAAAAAATAAAATAAATTGATTCTAATAGACAAAGATGTGCTCTTTCTAATGGTACTAAAGAAAACAACATTTGAGATGATGTAATTCACCTTATTTGAGCTTGAACATATCTCACTTTTAACAATTGCATGTTTGGCACCTTACTTTTCATCCCATAATTGAATGGGCTCAAAAATGAAATAAGTTGATTCAAGTAGATGTGCTCAATCTAATGGTACTAAAGAAAAAACATTTGAGATGACGTAATTCACATTATTTGAGTTTGAACATAGCTCACTTTTAACAATTGCACATTTGGCACCATGTTTATGATCTAGTATAATCCTAGATAAGTGGCTATGAATAAAGATATTTGGGCAGTGCACTGTCTCAACCACCATTAATAAATTTGCCAAATATTAGTCTCTGTTTGTTTTTTGTTCTTGTGGTAATTGGCCCTAAAGAAGGACGAACATTTGATATGACAGATTTTCTTAGGCACTTTGATCCACGCTGGTGACTCCTAAAGTGGACTTCCTTTCGTCAGATGTTTTTTGGATTTAGGATAAAAAGGTATGCAAGACATAGAAATAAGAGGTCCCTACTTGCACTTGCCTTGTAGTAACAAAGAGTTAAAAATTGAATGTTGTTTGGTTTCTTGATGGATTCATCAAATAGGCCTCCACACGAAAGGCCATAGTTTCCCAAACACTTGATATTATGTTTCAAAATTTTGCAGAGGTTCATTTTTAGGGTGGACCTGAAGCCACACAAAGTTTCAGGAAAATTAGCGATGGTCAGCATGGATGACTAAAAATTAAACACTTGAGATGGAATTATCCGTTTGTTATTTATATCTGTTTCCATTGTGTATGATATTTTGCAACCTAGGAAGTTATATTTTGTCACTTGTTTTATTTTCTAATATTATCTTTGTCCAAACTGGTTAAATAATAATGGTTGAATTTACTTCTTCTCTTTACTGTTCACATTCACTTTATCTGGGTATTGAAGCATTAAAAATCTCTTGGAATATCCCACACTTTTTTCACAAAAGTTTCAAAGTCCTGATGACATTTATGCTCAAGTTTTACCTCTAGCATCCCTAGCGAGGTAAGGTGGGGTGTCATGTAAAAATAATTGTGAAGGACCGATATTAGTGTCGAATCCATTGTTTCCAGGGTCACTGAGATGAATAGTGACACTCCTGATGTCGATTTAATTCAAATTAAGTTCCATCTGCATGGAGGTTTAACAAGGGGTGAAACAAATATCTAAATTGACCGAGAATAGTGTGAAATACAAGTTTTTGAGGAACAAACCCTTATTGATGTGAAGGAGATTGGTATAAATACTTGGGCTGTGCCGGTAAATTGACTAGTGTAAATATGAAAATTTGTGCACTTTTATTAATGAGCATGTGAGAAAATTTATAAACATATACAGTAAAATTGTTTAATCCGGAACGTGAATAATGCAGAAATCAGTCCAATGTGAACAAATTTATTGGTCCCGGCAAACTTATAGTAATTTTACATGTATTTATTGTATAAAACAGAATCTGTTCAACGCGGAAACGGAAGGATATTCCTACACAATTCAAGAAAAAAATGTTTATAAGGTGGAAAGATAGATTAGTTTCCACTTCTTTGAATTCCTATTAGGCAAAATAACAATAAGTGATGAATCCTGCCGCCGGGTGAAGTAGAGTTTCTACCTGTATCTGAAATTTTCTTTCGGACTCACTGCACACCCGTTTTGCAAAATACAGGTTTGTTTAAAAAATATTTATGTGTGACATCTGTCTTACAAATTTGAAATTAGTTTAAGATCTGAGACCGATTGTGTACGTATCTTTCACAGGTAGCGTTCTGAATTTACGGAATAAAAATGGCTAAATCGTATGTATCATTGTCATTAAACAAAAAAGTAAAAGTGATTGAAGATAAAGAAAAACAAACTCTCGGTACGCGAAATAATGACTAAATTTAAATGTGGAAAAACCCAAGTTTATGAGATTTTATAACACAAAGAAAAAATAATGAATGAATGGATGCAAGGATGAAGAGGAAAGCAAAAAATAATAATAATAAAAAAAGAAGAAATCAACGAAGTAGTGTAAAAGTGTTTTATAAGACCACGATCAAAAAATCTCCAAATTTCCGGACCGATGCTCCAAAGTCAGGCTCTAGCTGTTGCCATATCCCTAGGGAATAATAATGTCAAGGCATCTTCAGGTTGGCTGGACAGTTTTAAAAGACAACACAATGTAGTGTGGAATGAAATTTGCGGGGAATGAAAGGATGTGGACGAAGATATAGTTAGTGAGTGGAAACCGAAATTGCATACTTTAATTTCAGGATATGCGCCTAAGAGACATTTTTAACGCTGATGAAACGGGATTATTTTTGCGTGTTACCGTCGAAGTTGTTCATACATACTATACTTCACTTTCCAAAGGCAGCGGAACTACAATTAGTCCAAGGTATGTAAAAAGACAACTATACATTACTCTATAACCTAAGATAGGTTAATCATTTTTTTGTTTTCTTTATAATGTGGGGAAAAAAAAAAAAAATGGTCCCATGCGATTCCACTTTGAACAAGTTTCACTGTATAATTTTTTTCAACTTCCAAACCCTGACAATAATCCTATTGTCAGGTTTCTTTCTATTCTTCTGGATACTGCAATAAAAATTAAAATATAACTTACTTTTAAAAGCCCATGGTGATCCTTGTATTACATGTTCAAATGTCTTGAATGTGTGATATATGCATGTTGTTGAAATGCCATGGGTTTCAGCAGGCACAGGATTCCTATAAAAGAATAAGAACAATATAATTGTTTTAATCTTTATTAATATATTATATTATGTGCCTGGTTTATATTGTTGCCAATTAATCCATTAATATATACAGTTTTATTGGAAGATAAATACTTCTTAAGTAGGATAATTATTTTATCAAATTATGTGAAAATAGTGGCTTTGAAGCACTGAAACCATGAAACAGGTACCAAAGATACTGATTTTACTTCATGATTCTTTTTTCAATTTTGTTTTGAGGTGCATGAACATATTCTGATTATTTTAAATTTAAACTTAGTATGAAATAACAATATGAGATATTGATAAAATTAAATATTAAAATGCATCACCTCATATTTTGTCTTCTTTTGAGACTGGTTTCAGAATTATTCCAAAATCAATATTTTCATGACTGTTGTTCTGTCTTGGTGAGCACTACTTCTTCCTCCATCTGTTGGTTGACCGATTAACTTCCAAATTAAATCACAATTCGTGGGAATTTCAAAATTCATTTATTTGGAGGTTCATCAGTCTACCAACAGATGGAAGAAATAACAGCCCATCACCACGACAGAACAATGATCATGAAAATACTGAAGATGGAATAATTCTGAAAACGGTCTAAAAAGAAGACAAAATATGGGTGGGGTGATCATTTTTTATATTTGATTACATCTTATTTCTTACTAGGTGGTTCTGATTACAATCAGACTTCTATTAGAAAAATTCTTACTTAGTCATGAATTAATAATTTAGGATGAATATTGGTTTTCTATTTTGATGTTATATTTAAATATTTATACTTTCCAATGCTGGACAATATTACTGAACAATATGAATATTGATTTCTATACCGTAAAATGGGGTGAATAGCAACAGTGGGGTGAATAGAAACGAAACTTCTGAAAAAATTCAACATTATGTAATAGGGGGTTAAAGTAAAGCAGACAGGGATATTTTTTTTTATGAGATGGAAATAAGGTAAGATTTAAGGGAAATGTGATTTTGTGTGGTTGGCAATACTGAGATTCAGATTCAGTGGTGTGACAAAGCAACTTCTGTTTCAGCCGATTTTCATCGTTTTCCAAACTTTACATGTAAGTACCATACCTCATCACCTCACATGTTTGAATTGTACTATTTTTTATACCTTGTATACCTGTAGAAGATATCACATTGTTTAATATAGTGTAAACAAAACCATTTCTTTGTTTCAATTTTTGTTTTTAGGTTATGATCCATATTTTGAATCTGTGGGGTGAATAGAAACACATTATTTTGCTGTTTCTATTCACCCCACAAATCGTAAAGTTTTATTTTGTGTTTATTTTCCAATGTCACAGCTGAAAGACAATTAAATATATAATATACAACCAATAGTTATCCAATTGAGGAATATTAGCTGGCACAAGCTATAATGTGACCGTTTTCTTTCAGCATGCCAAGGAGTTACAAACGATTAAAACCGAACAAAGTACAAGATCCAGAGGTTATTAAGGCAGCTGTTGAAGACATAACTAATGGCCTTAGCCTTCGAAACGCAGCGGCAAAATATGACATCCATTATAGTGTCCTCTACAGACATTTGAAAAAAGGTGATCAAATTAAGAAAAAAGGAGGGCAAACCGCTTTAACAGAAGAAGAGGAAAAAACTGTGGCGAGTAGACTTATTATTTGTGCTGACTGGGGCTACCCAATTGATTCGTGGACTCTGCGAATTTGGTCAAAGAATCGCTTGACCGCCAAGGTAGAACCATAAAAAAATTCAAAGACAACTTTCCTGGCCGTGATTTTGTCTATTCTTTTTTGAATAGACATAAGGCTGACTTGTCACAAAGGTTATGCCAAAACATTAAACGGGTCAGAGCAGGTGTCTCCCCAGAAACGATCAGTGAGTACTTTGACAGACTAGAAGCAGAGCTCAGAGACGTTCCTTCATCAAACATTATTAATTATGATGAAACGAACCTTTCTGATGATCCTGGAAAACATAAAGTAATAACTAAGCGTGGATGTAAGTACCCAGAAAGGGTGATGAACTCAACCAAATGCTCCATTTCTGTCATGTTTTCAGCTGCTGGTGATGGTCACCTCTTACCCCCATATGTAGTCTATAAATCTTTACACTTGTATTGAAAGTTGGAGAGAAGGAGGCCCTGATGGGTCCAGATACAATAGGACCAAAAGTGGTTGGTTCGACAACTTTTGTTTTTCTGATTATGTTGAAACCATAGCCCTTCCTTATCTTAGACGTTTACCTGGCAAAAAGTACATGATTGGAGACAACTTATCTAGCCACTTGTCCTTGGATCTCATTAAAAAATGTGCAGAAAATGATGTCCACTTTATATTTTTACCAGCAAACTCCACGCACCTCACTCAACCATTAGACGTGGCATTCTTTCGGCCTCTCAAAATGGCATGGCGTTCAATCCTTCTAGATTGGAAAAAAGGACCCGGCAAGAATGAAGCTACCATTCAAAAGAGCAAGTTTCCTAGTTTGCTAAAGAAACTGTGTGAATCATGCAAATCGGAAAATGTAATTTCTGGCTTTAGAAAATGTGGTATTGTGCCCCTAAATCGGAAGGAAGTACTAAAGATGCTACCCTCCTCAGATTTGTCTATTGAATCAACCCAATCCTCAAGAGCCACAACACCAGCACTATCTCCTGTTGCTGCTATTGATGCTTCCTTCAAGGAACTATTACAGCTCTAAGACACACAGAAACAGTTCCAGCTCGAAAAAAGCGAGTGAAAGTAGATGTTGGTCCAGGAAAAAGTGTTTCTGTGGCAGATTTTCCACCGGATCCAGATCAGACTGGACCTAGCACATCTGTTGCTGGTACAAGCACTGACAATGATAATTCCACAGGTACCAGAAAACAAAGTGTAAGTGCCAGGAAAAAGAAAAATAAAAAACTCGATTCAGAATCATCACCAGAAGATTCGGACTATTCTGTGCAAGACAGTGACTCAGATCTCACATTATCCGATTCTTCTGCAAATGCCGAACTTTCAAAAGAACTTGACAGATTAATCCAACCTGACGATTTTGTAATCGTGAAGGTATATGGAAAAACTAAAAATGTATTTAGAATGTATGTCTCCAAAGTCACTGACTTTCAAGATGACGGTTATGTTGGACTGTTTGCAAGAAAACCCTCAGCAGTAATATGTTTTCCTTGACTGATGAAGAATCATTTTTCTCCAAGGATGATGTAATTAAAAAATTGATGCCAGTTGTTCAAACCTCAAAGTCTGCTTCTCGCTGGAAAGACAAAATCTGTTTTCAGGATGACTTAAGTGCCTTCATAGTTTATTAGACTAAACTTTGTATTCTCACTTTTGTTCTTTTTGTTTTTGGGTATCGGTTACGATATATTGTAATTAAATTTTTTGCTCTGATTACCACTCGTTTGTGTTTCTATCCATCCCTTAACAATGCTTACTGTTTCTATTGCCCCAACAAACTCTGAAATAGAAACAAACGTGAAAAACAATGCCTGTTTCTATTGACCCCGCTCGATGGGGTGTATAGAAACAGCATGTTTTCAATTTTTTTAAATTTTACCTTGCCATAAAAAGAAAATATGAAGCTGCAGGCTTGTAGAGGACGGGAAGACCCATAAACCGAGGTAGGTCTCAATTCAATATCTCTTATAGTACTTTTGATATTTAAACTTGAAGTTCAAAACTGTTGCTATTCACCCCATTCTACGGTACTTAGAAGATAAACTATTATCAGCAGGAGCACTACAGCCCAATTCGAGCCTCGGCTTCCCTCAGAACCCTCTTCCAGGCAGCTCTGTCTTTGGCAACCGGCCACCATCCCTCGATTCTCAGCTTCCTCAGATCCTTCAAAATTCCATCCATCTAACAAGTCTCGGTCATCCCACATTCCTTTTTTCCTTTACATTCCTTAATTTTCTTGGGTATCTCACGTTCAGTCATTCTTTGTATGTGCCCTCACAATCTTGAAACATTAATTGAGGTAATCACATCAGGAGACTTAAACAACTGATGGAGCTCAGGGTTATATCTTATATGTCATTCTCCTTTGTTGCACATTGGGCCATACATTTTTCTTAATATATATATATATATATATATATTTTTTTTTTTTCAAATGAACTCAGTCTTGACTTATCGGTCTTGGATAAGGTCCATGTTTCTCCTCCTAAACTCCAAGCTCGACAGGCCATTGGCCTACCACCTGCTAGGTGACATGTTGGGTTCCCAGCCGTTATAGCTGGTCTTCTCAACCTGGAGTCACTACTTATTGCAGCTACCCAAATGCCTCACGATGCTGGGTGGGCTGAAATTCCTTGAGAAAATTTCTTCCCCCATTGGGACTCGAAGCAGCGCAAGGCCCTTAGTTCTGCGCCAAAGCATCTTGCCTTAACCACTCGGTTACGGCATATATTAATATTGGTGTTACCAGAATTTTATATAGATTACATTTTGTTTCTCTTGTAAGAAGCCTGGACTTTTGAGTGTCTCAATAATATAATCTAAATTATGCTTTATTCCATTTTGAATTTTCCTTCCAATTTCTTCACTGATGTGCTTTGTATCATTAATTAAGGAGCCAAGATATACACAACTAGAAACCTCTGAAACTTATATTGATTAATATTTATATGGGTAATTTGTGTGATCTATCTATCTATATATATATATATATATATATATTTTACCAATAATCACATATTTCGTTTTTTCATTTGTTTTCAACTCCATTTTGTTAGCTGCTAATTGCAGTGCCATAAAGATTCTCTTGATATGTTTCTCTGATCAGAAGATAAAATACATGAATTTTTTATTTCTTATTCACTCTCCTTAATTTATAAATTATTTATTAGCAAATTTTCTCAATTTATCAAATGTTTTTAATAAATGATGAAAAGTAAATTATGAATATTCTCTTATTTCTATCTTTATTATCTTTTGGTAGATTACTACAATTTCCAGGATTCTTACCAAATTGTTTAACATTATTCAGTCTATAATGTTTAATTGAAGAGTTAGAAATCATCAAGGAAACCACAAATAAACACCTACTGAATGAGGACATACCTAGCAATATAAACCCTCTGTACAAAATAATTACCAACAACAGTCAGTACCAAAATGAAAGCAGAAGATGGTACATAAGTTATCGAAAGGCCTGCTATAAAACAACACTGCAAATTATTGAGGAGATACAGGTACTGTTTCACAGTTATTAAAACTTTAACACAGTAACCTTAACGGAGTTTCGTAATGTATTTTAAGAATCTTGATTTAATTGACCCTTAATAAACATTTCAATAATTGTAGTTTTTGTCCATAATTATGTTATATCACTTCCTTTCAATTTCATATTGTTCATCTAAGCTCTAATCATTGTCTGGATTCAAATATTTTTTACTTGTGCAACTGATATTAATTTTAATGAATTATCATTAATGATTAAATGAATTGTTGTAATCAAATACCAACTCAGCATTTATTTTGATAACTGAGCAAACCACAAAAAACCGTAAGATTGATCAGGAGATGGATTTGATCTCTGGACCTCCAGAATAAGAGTTTCAAATGTAACTTTTGGGTTTAGTAATTAGGTATTTGACTCGTTGAGAGAGAGTTATATGTAATTATTTTCTGGGAGCCAGAAAGTAATCTACAGGCTTCCCAGATTCTTTACACTGCATGTCATGTTTATACCATTTATTAAATATTAAATTATGTAGATTAATAACAAAAAAAAATGCCAGTTAGTATTTGACAGTTTCCAAGTTCTTATATTTTTTATTGTTGAAACAGGGACAAACCCATCAGGAATAGTACATATTTTTACACATTTTGTGTTATAATCTTTATATATATATATCATTTTCCCATACGTGTGTTTGTCACTGAACTCCTCCTAAACGACTGGACCAATTTTTATGAAATTTTTTGTGTGTCTGATGGGTTCCTAGATGGTTTAGATTCACAATTGGACCCTTTGAAATCATTAAGTGTCGAAGTTCACTGAAACGAAAATTTAAAAATCGCTCTAGCAGTCACAATTTTTCTGTTTCACAATGAAACTCAGTATATCCTATAAACTGAGGTAGGTATTATCGAAAAATGAGTGAAATGCGACAGTTATAAATGGAGGTTTACCTGAAATCCGAACTTAAAAATCGCCATGTTTGGTTTGTCTCAGCATATACCATAAAATTTAATTAACCATTAATATTTAATTTATTTAGGCATAGCAACGCATGCCGGATTAGCAAGTCATTGTATAAAGTATCACAATACATGAGTTTAAGATATTGAAGATGTGGATTCATGTGCTGAAAGTGCTTTTAAGATTTTATTAAACATTATGGAAACAAACTAAAATTTGCACCATGATTTGAAACAACATATTGTAAAATCTGTAAGCTGAAGAGTGATCTCACTGATAAGGATAAATTCAATAACTTGTGAATTGAGCTTAAAAATATGCAAGTTCAATTACATACAGGGGTGGCTAAAATTCACTAAAATAATGCAGTTAATTGATTGATCTTGAAGGCCAGTGAGACTTGGGCAAAACATCCTTGCATATAATGCCATCTACATCTGAGAAGAGAAACTATTCATCTGTTGTATCAGGAAAATTTGACAAGGGAACTCTCAATCATTGCATGCCGAAACCTACTTTGAAATTTCTCCCAGAGAACCATTGTGATGTACGAAGGCTGTGTCCAAAAAATTATCTGCCTTTTTAACTTCAAGGCACAGAAATCGAAGCCAGAATCCAGCAATGTCAACCCACTCTACGGAGCACATGTACATCCCTGCATGAATTAAGAGCGGGCTACCAATACAGGAGTTGTATTATTTCCCTCTAATATTTGTATATATGTATTGTAAATAGACATAATTTTACTAATATCATGAAACAAACTTTCAGTAGATAGAATGGCATAAGGGCAAATCAGGATTGTAATCTATGCATGAGTTAATGGCAGTTCCCTGACCAATTTTTGCATACTTTCTCATAGGCATCCACCTGTTTTTATGGAATTCTTTTAAAAGTACTTAAATCTAATTAAAACACAATTGTAACACATACTCAGTAATTAACTGAACACTAAAATTTACAATAAAATGAACAAAACCTGAACTACAACCATGTGCCCATGTTTTAGAGAATTTGCAACATTTAAAAATATTTTTCAGGAGTATTTGAGTTTGTGGATTGGAAGGTAAGAGAAGGTCATGCTGTGATTGGTTTCTGTCAACATTAAATGTGTTACTATGATAACACAGACCAACAATTTTCAAATGCTGATCTCTTAGAAGCCCAAAGGTCCATTAATTTCATTCTAACATCTCAAAAATTAATTAAGTGAGGGAATTTGAGTGTGGATTGCAGTGGGTAGTAGATATTTCTACTCACAAGTTTTTGAATCAGGACAGTGAACACAACAGTTGAAATTAAAACATATAAAATACCACAGAAGAGAATTAGTTGTCTGAAAATGTAACATGGTCATTGTTAGAAAAGGATAAACTTACATCAAATGTTTGGGAAATTAAAATATTAAGGAAGATATTTTAATCGGAACAGAAACGTAGATGTGGAGAATTAGAATTAACCAGGAATTAAAAAAAAGTTATAGGAATTCAGACCACATAGGAGATATTAAAAGAAAGAAATTGGATATGGCAGGTCATGTATTGCAGATGGAGCAGGAAAGAATGCCAAAACAGGATTTTGGAAGAAAAACCTGAAGAAAGGAGTAAGTTTGTAAGACAGAAATTAAGATGGTTGGATAGAGTTGAGGAAGATTTAAAACAACTGATGATTAAAAGATTGTGACAAAAGACTGAATAGTGAAGAATGTGCAGTTATTATATAGGAGGCCAAAGGAAGAATAACTGTGCTTTTATTAAGAAATCCATGAGAGACTGAAATTACTCATATGATGATGATTCCATGGAAGATTAGTCTGTTTTCTTTTTGGCAGATGCAAATAGTTTAAGCTTCTTCATTAGACTAGAGTCACAACTTTTTCACTATAACTGATTCCTTCGGTCAATACACACAACTGTTGAATATCTAATAATCCTTAACTTGAACATTTCCATATCTAGCATACATAATTACAATCAACTTGTAATAATACGTAGTCAATACTCAGTTATAAAAAAATGTGTGGTTGGTATCGCTTTTCGTGTTGTTTGTCAGCTATTTTTAATGATAACACCTTAGCCTTGGATTACTTATGTATAATTAAGTTCCCTGACCTTTATCTAAACAAGGTTTCAGAATAGATAAATGAAGGGGGAAACACTAGGAAATTTCATGCAAGTCCTGTGTTGATAAGGATGTGTGACGTAATACAATGCTTAGACAAATATATATTTGTATGCAAATAAGTTTTGAAGAACTGTTATTTGAAGTATATTTTATCAATTTATATCTTGTTGAATAACGGAAACTTCTTATAAACTAGTTCTAGTTTTTATACAAGCATGCTTATAATTACTGAACTTATTTGAATTCATAAATTGTGTGTGTTGTGAACAATGATTTTTAGGAAAAATTATATATGTCAATATATTTGTTGTTGTTCTTCTTCTTCTTCATTCTTCCATTATAGGTTTAAACCTGTCCTTCCTTCAATTCTTGTTCCCTCATCGTAGGTCGTCATACCATTGTTTTTTGAGACGTCCCTGTTTTCTTCTGTCCCTAACTAATTAACTTACTGGCACTATTGAACCCATAGATTCATAGCAGTGCAGACATAAGCTCTCCATACATCCCTATCCTGAGGTAATGTTTTACAATCATACCCTGTATAATCTACTTCCCTCAAATCATAGTTAATGTTATTCTCCCACCTCATTCTTGGTCTACCAACTGGGTGTTTTCCCTCTGATTTTCCTACAAGAAGCTTCCATGCACGTCCTTGATTCCCCATTCGTGCCACATGTCCTGCCCATCACAGTCTACGATACTTGTTCTTATTATATCTGGCTTCCTATAAAGACAATGTAGTTCACTGTTATGTAGTCTTCTCCATTCATCTGTCTGTCCATTTCTCTTTGGTTTAAAAATTTTCCTAAGAGCTTTATTCTCAGATACTCATAATTTCCTTTCCTCCCTTAAAGTTTCACCATGTTTCGCCTACATATAATATAACTGGTAGAATAATAGTTTTATATATTTTCAGTTTAACATTTTTTGAAAGGAGTTGGGACATCAAGAGTCTCTGTAATGCATAATAGCACGCATTTCCAGAATTGAGCTTATGTTTAATTTCTTTGTGCATCTCATTCCTATTTGTGATTATTTGTCTTCTGTCCCTAGGTAGATCCCTTGCAGTCTTGACAATTCTATTGCTGTTCATCCTGCTTATATGTGCATCCCATTCTTGTTTTCCCCTATAGGCCTCTACCCATTCCTTAATATCTTTGACTGCACATGTTTCTCTGATACTTTCACTCCTTTCTCTATCCCATAAATTTTTCCCCACAGTTTTACGAAGTATTTTTATTTCTGTTGTTTCCAATAGTCTTTTTTTGTTTTTCTGTATCTGGTCTTGTTTCTGCCTGATAAGTTGTAATAGGTCTTACTACTGTTTTATAAATTCTAGCCTTAGTTTATGTTTTTAAATGTTTATTTTTCCAAATTGTATCAAGACATCCAGCAATTTGATTCTCATTAATAGCTTGTTTTTCTGACTTCCTCTTCTATATTCCCGTAACTTGTTAATTCTATCTTTCTATCTATCTATCTGTCTATCTTAGGGTTTTTACAGTTGCTGCCTGTTAATTCAATTCCTAAATATTTGAATGTCATTTCTTCAAAGTTAAATATGGGAAATAACATTATGAGGTTCTTAATTCATAAATTAATAAGTTATTTTTACATCTTACCTCATAGTTTATGTTTTCTTAAACACAGGAACTGCAGTTTTCAAAAAGTCAATCCCTTTCATTTTCAACCGGTAGTCATAATGTAGGGTGTCCATTCATCCCATTTTTCCCAGGACTGTCCCGTTTTTTTAAATGTCCCGCTGTCCCGAAAGTTTTCTTGGGGACACTCAAATGTCCCGCTTTTTGGATGATGCCTTGTTAATGTATTTATGAATGGGGACTTTCATTTTGTTCTTTACTATGTAATTATAAATATGCATTTAGAAAGTGCCAGTTGTATGAGCATGGTGCACAGTTTTGGTCTATAATCTTTGTTTTTAGATGTCGGACGTCCTCGGAAGAGATGGTCTTAGATCTATTAGTGAAGACGGAACAGTCAACTCTTGCCTAAACCAGGAAGTGAAGAAGAAGAAGATCTTTGTTTTTTACTCATATATTGGTAACTGGTACATTTTTAAATTGCAGGGGTATATTTTTAAACATAATAAACAATGACTTTAGTGGTTTTTGATTTGTGAATGGTAGATTCTTATAAATTTGTATTTGCAACAGTGTTGTGGTAAAAAGAAAATAACTGTTTTTTTTACACGCTTTATATTAGCTTGACATCTATCTATCTATCTATCTATGTAACTGAATCTTTCAATGCGATTTTCATCCACTTAAAATAATTGGATCGACTTCAAATTTTGTATACTTGTAAAGGACCTGTGACTATACAATAATTTCATATTTATTTTCTAAAATCCTGGCCAGAATCATCAGAAAATCAAAAAAAGTGTCTTTGTATTTATGTAACGGAATCTTTGAACACGATTTTCACCCACTTAGAAACATTGGATCATCTTGAAACTTTGTATACTTGTAAAGGACTCAATTTCATATTTATTTTCTAAAATCCTGGCCAGAATCATCAGAAAATAAAAAAAAGTGTCTTTGTATTTATGTAACGGAATCTTTGAACACAATTTTCACCCACTTAGAAACATTGGATCGACTTGAAACTTTGTATACTTGTAAAGGACCCATGACAATACAATAATTTCATATTTATTTTCTAAAATCCTGGCCAGAATCATCAGAAAATCGAAAAAAGTGTATTTGTAATTATGTAACGGAATCTTTGAACACGATTTTCATCCACTTAAAAACATTGGATCGACTTGTAACTTTGTATACTTGTAAAGGACCCGTGACACTACAATAATTTCATATTTTGTTTCTAAAATCCTGGCCAGAATCATCAGAAAATCAAAATAATTAAAACTGGTATAATAGGTTGCAAACTTGTTGACTTTTTAGTCAATCGTTGTAAGAGCTCAGTTGGTAGAGTGGTGAACTAGTGGTATATAATTTCAATAATCCATAGGTCGCTGGTTCAAATCCTGCTGGGGAGGATTTTTTTTAGAAGGGTAATACTTTTAGCTCATACTACAATAGTATTGAATTTAAAGATATTTACATTTTTATCTTATTCTGTAAAATATTAAAACTAAAAAATAAATAACTCGTAGTTTTAAAAAACTAAAACAACACGCTTTATTAGAAAACCAAATTAAAAAAATGAAAAATAATTTTAATTTCCAACACGCTTGGGATGAAATTAAAGTGGTCAACAAAAATATCATCTCCAACACATATAGAATAAAACTAGAATTATCAACAAAAAGAAAATAATTTTACCATCAAAAGCGTGGGGTGCTTTTTATGATTTTTAAATTTTCTTCTTAGAGACTTTACTTTACCAATATCTGTTTATTATCAAATGTATTAATTGATATAGAGCACCCCACGCTTTTGATGGTAAAATTATTTTCTTTTTGTTGATAATTCTAGTTGTATTCTATATGTGTTGGAGATGATATTTTTGTTGACCACTTTAATTTTATCCCAAGCATGTTGGAAATAAAAATTATTTTTCATTTTTTTAGTTCGGTTTTCTAATAACGCGTGTTGTTTTAGTTTTTTAAAACTATTATTTTTAAATATATTTTGTTAACGTCCCACCTTTTTTTAAAATGTACCAGGTTTTTCCTTTATTTTTTTGTAGATCTCCCCTTTTATATTGAAAATATTATGGACAACGAATCATAATGGTGGTTGAAAATGAAAGGGATTGACCTTTTGAAAATTGCAGTTCCCGTGTTTAAGAAAACATAAACTATGAGGTAAGATGTAAAAATGACTCATTAAATTTATTAATGTCATTTCTTATTGATGAATAATCTTACATCTACTTCCAATTTACATCTTTTCGATTCTTTGGATGTTATCATACAAATACTCTTATTATGTGAAATTTTTAAATTAAATGTATTAACTGTTAGAATTAAATATATATAATAATCATTGAAGGTCATCTTCACTTTCTGCCAATAGTACTGCATCATCTGCATAACAAATTATTTTTAATTCTTTATTCCACATTTTATAACCTTTTCCATTTTCACATGTTTTGTTATTTCATCCATAATAATGTTGAATAATAATGAACTCAAAGAATCACCCTATCTGATTTTAGAATTTATCGGTACTAGATATTTAACTTTTATTTAACTTCTAATATTTAACCTTATTTAATTTAATAAATTATACAGCGGTGTTTAAAATTACAATGCAATAGTAAAACTAGTTAATGGAAAAACTGATATTAAATCATCTAAAAAATGGACCTATGAATTTATTGGCTTTAAAATAAACAATCGGCATCTATAACAATAAAACAGAGAAATTTTATTTTTTTCACTACTGGAAATGCATAATGTTAATTTAAAAAATGCAAATCTCCTTTTAGCCCAAACCTCATCTAATGTAAGATATATTTAATTAACTTTTATACGTTATAATGGGAAACTAGTAATCAGATATGACAGTAGTTTCATCTGACAAGGCAGATAAAAATTACAATATATGTAATAGATTGCCACTGAGCTATTGTGACAATAACAGATTAAACTTACAAAATAAAATCATGAACCCCAGGAAAAGGAAACTGGAATTAAAAAAAAAAAAGCAAAATGGAGTGAATATAAGTCGAAAACATATTGAGCTTTCAAATAAATAAGTCTCCAATAGATTATAAATGGAATAATAATAATAATAATAATAATAATAATAATAATAATAATAATAATAATAACCCAAGTGAATAAGACAAAAATACTCATGTATAAAGTTCTCCTTAGACCAGTGTTAACATATGCATCAGAAACTTGGACCATGTTGAAATCTGATGAGGAATTATTAGGGCGTTTTGAAAGGAAGATACTGAGATCCATTTTTGGTGCCGTGAAAGAAAATAATGCATGGAGAAAGAGATACAATAATGAATTGTATAAACTGTACAATCAGCCAGATATTCTGAATTTTGTTAAAGTTAATAGATTGGCATGGGCTGGACACATTATTCGCATGGACAACAAAAGGATTACAAAAAGAATTTACAATGAACAACCACTATTGGAATTAATATAAAATTATAGAATATTCACCTGAAAGGTCCGTCTCCTCAACTTAATTAATCATTTAACTGTAGCGCTTTCGGGACTTGTCCCATCATCGGCAGGATTCAAAACTGATGTTTCACTGAAGATCTGGTAGAGGGGGTTGCATGTATTGGGTTCATTTTCGTTTATCAGGCTGTCATTGTGAGCTGCTTTCAGTGAAACACCAGTTTTGAATCCTGCTGATGATGGGACAAGTCCCGAAAGCGCTACAGTTAAATGATTAATTAAGTTGAGGAGACGGACCTTTCAGGTGAATGTTCTATAATTTTATATTAATTTTGAATAAACCTCAACGGAACACATCATGAATCTTATAAAAGTTAACCACTATTGGCCAGAAAAGTTGGAAGACCTAAATTAAGATGGGAGGATGGTATAATTCAAGACATTAAGATTTTAAAAATAAAAAACTGGAAGAATGAAGCGCAGAACAGGGAAGTCTGGCATAAGCTTCTGAAGGCGGCCAAGGCCCACATGGGGCTGTCGAGCCAATTATAATGATGATGAACCCAAATGAATAATATACTCCATAAAACAACAAAACTATGTATACCTAGAGATGGTACCAAAAAATACAAACATTATTATTATCCAGTGGTGATGAGGCAGCTCATCTTGCATATTTTTTCATTTGCTTCCCAAATCTTGAATTATGGTATCCTTGCGGAGTTCTTTGTTCCTGTCCAGGTGTTCATGTCAGGAGATGTTCCTTATTATTGAATACTTGTCATTGCATATTGTGCATTTGACATCCTCTGTTGGTGGACTGATAAACCTCCGGATCCAGTCAGAATCTGCGGGAATTTTGAAGTTCATAAGTTTTTCTTTCTTGTTTTTTTTTGAATGTGCATTTTCTTCCAAACCATGAGTTCCTTTTGTTTTTCTATCTATTTAATTAGACCAGCCTTCAATTTAATTAAATGGAAATAATAATCTGAATAACAATCTAATTAAACATATAGAAAAATAAAAGAAACTCATGGTTTGAGAGAAAATCCACATTAAAAGAAATCAAGAAAGAAAAACTTATGAACTTTGAAATTCCTGTGGATTCTAACTGGATCCGGAGGTTTATCAGTCCACCAACAGAGGGAAGAGGAAGTGGTTCTTCTGATCGACATAACATCAGTCAATAAGAGGGTACTGAAGATGAAACCGCCAAGGCTTCAAAACCACGGTCTATGTAGAAGACTGGATATGAGGTGACATATGAAGCATTTAATTCAATCTTAGCATAAAATTACTGGCAAGGTTGAGAACCAGTAAAATTATGTTGGTCCTGGTGGACTAGTGGTCACCATACTTGCCTCTGGTTCTCAGGTATGCTGGTTCAAACCTGCCAGGGGATGATCAATTTTTCAGGGTGTAAAAATCTTGAGTGTACTTCTTTCGAAAGGAAAATAAAGCCATGTGACCAGTTTTGTAGATTTACAGCATGTAAAAAAACTCAAGCCTGAATTAAGAGGTATCTGACAAAATTTGAGGACCCACATTTGAATTCTGAAAGTAACGACCTTAGCTGTTAAAAGCTTTGTTAACAAAAACTACCTAACTGACCCGTATATTATATTTATATTGTACTATACCTAGACTTTCATATCTAGTATTCCATGTATGTAATATTTCACTATGTTAGAAAATTGCAAGCTCAGAATGTTAATTTTTGCAGTTTAGGCTGAGTATTGAATTTACACATGCAAATTTGTATGAAAACTATTCATTAGCCAAATTCTAAAAAAAAAAAAGAATTTCTATTATAGAGATTAATGATGATAATAGTAAATTAATATTAAAAAATGTCGGAAGTGGGTGGTCTATACATGGGAAATTTATAAGAAAATTACAATTTGTGAGGAGTCCACTGCTGTGGTCTCGAGGTAGCGTGCTGCTTTGTCACGCAGCGGGCCTGGGTTCGATCCCCGGCAGGACAGTTCTCTGGGTGAGGTTTTTATTGGGGTTTTTCCTCACCTGTAAGACAAATGTCAGGAAAACTTTAAAGCCCAAACGGTCCCCGAAATCATATGGCCATCGCAATCATCATCACTCATATTCATCTTAGATTAAGCTTAGGATTAGGGACTCTCCTGGCGCACCACTATCATCATCCATCATATCATCAGCAACTTAACCCTGCCTTCCAGGTGCCCCAACCTCAGAAGTGGGTTACAAGTACGCCATGCCAGGAGAGAACACCAGGAATGTCGAAAGACAACCTGGGGCATTTGCAAAAAAAAAAGAACAATTTGTGAGGATTCCTTTCATCTACCAATAAAAATATCAATTAGTTTGTCAGTATGGAATAACTTATTATTCTAAGTAGACTGCGATTTCAAAGCTTTGGCGGCTTCATCTTCAGTACTTTCTTGTTGACTAATGTTATGTTGATCAGAAGAACTACTTCTTCTTCCCTCTGTTGGTGGATCGATAAACCTCAGGTTTATCGACATAACATCAGTCGACAAGAAAGTATTGAAGATGAAGCCGCCAAGGCTATGAAATCACAGTCTACTTAGAAGACTGGATATGAGGAGAGGTATGAAGCATTTTAATTTAATCTTAAATTAAACCTCATAGTGATTTCTTCCTATAAAAGTTCAACTCTTTATTTATATATATAAATGGTCAATTGAACATTAATTGGATTTATGTCCTTTAGAAATATGTTAATATCAGCATAGTCATTTTCAAGGGGTAGAGCATAAAATCATATTTAATGTAATTTGTTAAACATGTCTGAAGAAGGTACAGTGTACCGAAACAGCTGTAACTGAATTATATCTTAATAAATATGAAAATAAAATAAAACTATAAGTTTTATTTTTATTTAATTAATCATATTTAATGTGACTATCATTTCAAGTACAGGGAGTAGTTACACTTTGAGAAATTTATTTCAAAGAAAAGGCTTCTTTTAAAATAAATATGATGAATTGACTGATCTTTTACTCTTTAATTATATCTGAGACATGAGATTTAATCTAGATATTCAGTACTTCAACGTTTCAATATAAAAAATTGTAAACTTTTGAAGATGCAAGTTCAGTACATATATATATATATATGTTATAATTAAATTTTGACATTTAGCAATGAAGGACTAATGAACCCAGGACCTCTAACTTGGTACATTTGTGCTTTATGAGTTATGATATCCAGGCATCCTAGCACAAACATTTATTTTTCTTTTATATATATTCATCATGAGAGGTAGCGGGAAATTGGTGTTACTGCCCTCTCGTGGCTACTGCAAATATGGATAGCGCAACTCATAACACACTAATGTATCAAGTTAGAGGTCCTGGGTTCAAATCCCGGTTCAGACATTTACTTTTCATTTCATGTCATATCTAATATATAAAAATGAATGTTTGTTTGTTTGTACTTTATGCGCGGCCATACCGTTGATCCAATTATGATCGGGCTTTTTGCAAAATGTTCAGGAGATTCCCGGGATGAACATAGGTTATAAGAGAGTTGTGATACTCAACTCCTACATCCTTAAAAATTGCCCTTTGTAGTGGAAAACGTGAAAAAAAAGTAGCTCTTTGGACGCTTAAATTGCTTATGCTAGCTAAACTATAACAAATACACAAGTACACAGAATTGAATATCTCAAAAAAGCTCTACAAAAATGTCCATGACAGCATATGTTTATCTCTTACAGATAACTCACAATAACCATTTTTGTGTTTCATTGATGCCAAGAAGATCAAGACAAGTACGTAGATTCGTGTAAAAGCATAGCAGCACATGGTGGGTATTCTTTTTACAGGAGAACTCACAATAAAGAATTTTGTCTTTTATTTTAATTAGCAGCTTTATTATATATCCAAGAAAATCGAGATAAGTAGATCCTCAGGCATACACCGGTCTCAGCATAGCCAACGGGGAATCTTAAAATAATTACGATATACATTTATAATTAATTTACATTGTACTTATTCAATTAATCATTAGAAGTGCATTAATTTTTGTCTTTCAGCTCATTTATGCCAAGAAGATCAGGATGAGTAGATTCCCGGACGCCGGGTAAACAGCACAGGGTATCTAAAAATAATTACGATATAAATTTTTCCTTTCATTTATTCAACTAAACATAAAAGCACATTAATTTTCATTTATTTAGGCATAGCAGCACACACTGGGTATTAGCTAATATATATATATATATATATATATATATATATATATATATATATATATATATAGCCAATTTCATGTGGAATGATCTTTAAATGTTTTATAGATTTATATTTGTCATAATAATAATAACATACAAATGTTTTTACATCCTTTGGCTATTGAGAAACATATGGCTTTATTGACGATTTTATTATTAATTTAACACTTCTCATAGAAGGATAAATTATATTTGAAGAGAAAAATTTTCGCCTAGACCGGGACTCGAACCCGGGACCCTTGGCTTTCCGGGCCAAGTGCTCTACCAACTGAGCTACCGAGGCGAGTTACGATCTAGATGCAAATTTTTCTCTTATGTACGTTGTAATTCCCTCGCGCCAAATGCTTGAAACCATAGCTTCTATCTTTGGAGTCCCGGTCTAGGCGAAAATTTTTCTCTTCAAATATAATTTATCCTTCTATGAGAAGTGTTAAATTAATAATAAAATCGTCAATAGAAGCCCTACTGGCTATAAAGTAGTGTTAAATTCCCAATAAATGTCTTCTTAACTAAGAAGCCGCCATTTGCAAAGATAGAAGCTATGGTTTCAAGCATTTGGCACGAGGGAATTACAACGCACATAAGAGAAAAATTTGCGTCTAGATCGTAACTCGCCTCGGTAGCTCAGTTGGTAGAGCACTTGGCCCGGAAAGCCAAGGGTCCCGGGTTCGAGTCCCGGTCTAGGCGAAAATTTTTCTCTTCAAATATAATTTATCCTTCTATGAGAAGTGTTAAATTAATAATAAAATCGTCAATAGAAGCCCTACTGGCTATAAAGTAGTGTTAAATTCCCAATAAATGTCTTCTTAACTAAGAAGCCGCCATTTGCAAAGATAGAAGCTATGGTTTCAAGCATTTGGCGCGAGGGAATTACAACGTACATAAGAGAAAAATTTGCGTCTAGATCGTAACTCGCCTCGGTAGCTCAGTTGGTAGAGCACTTGGCCCGGAAAGCCAAGGGTCCCGGGTTCGAGTCCCGGTCTAGGCGAAAATTTTTCTCTTCAAATATATGGCTTTATACTTGCTGTACATTTCTTATGTGGCACAAACACTGCATGACTTCATCCACTTAACTCACTGTGAGAACCTCTGGACTTCTCATTGTCAAGTTTTTGTTACTGGTACATAATACTCTTGTGGCCAGGACTCTCTTTTAGCCACTGTCGCTTACAAGAGGGAGTTTGACCACATTTACTGTTAGTATATGGGACTGACATGGATATTTGCATTATGCTTTTCTTCTAGTTTTCTATTTATTATTTTTTAAATTTGAATTCAGTTTTTATATCTCAGATTTTTTAAGTTAAATTTCGTTTCTTTTCTGGTTTGCAAATTATTTCACTTCTTTTGGCCAGCTTGTCTGCTATTTAATTTGAATTGATGTCAACATGAGCAGGAATCTATTGCAGCACAATTTTGGTCTTGGTGTAATAATTAAAATTTAAATATGGGAAATAACATTATGAGGTTCTTAATTCATAAATTAATTGGTCATTGTTATAATGGCAGTTGAAAATGAAAGGGATTGACCTTTTGAAAACTGCAGTTCCCGTGTTTAAGAAAACATAAACTATGAGGTAAGATGTAAAAATGACTCATTAATTTATGAATTGGTGTAATAAGTTTGTTCATTACTCTGATATTGTATTCAGGGATGGAGGTTGTTACATGGAGATTGAAAATGGTTTGAATTGCGGTTTTGTAGTGTGTTCATATGATTATGTTTCAATGTACTAATTTTAATTTTAATATTTGCAATGATGGACAATTATTATTTTGGAAGAAAATGAACACTGAAATATAAAGCTTAACTGCTATAAAAAGTTTTGTAAATTCTCATTAAAAATGTCTTCTTGAATTAGAAATCACCAGATAGCACTGGTAGTGACAGCTATCTGTTTCTGACAATAAAGAGGTATGTGAGGAAGAAAAAGTAGTGTTTGCACTGGAAACGTGAAATAGTGTAATGGTTAGCACACTAGCTTACAGAGCTAGAGGTATCAGGTTCAAATCCCGATTAAGGCATTCATTTTTCTTTTCAAAATAATGACTATGTTTGTTGTCTATTCTGTAGATGAGCATATAGTTGGGTAATGTTAAGGATTTGTTAATTTTTGTGTTTGTTCTGCTCTCTCTGATTTTTCATGGATTATTTTTTGTTTTTGTTTTCTCTTATGTATTGTTTGATCCCAAGATATGTTTTTGGAGTATGTTCACTTGGTGTTGAATGATACCAGTTTTTTTTTTTGTAGGGATTAGTTTTTAGTTTTTCAGCTAAGCCTGTAGCTCTAATATCCAGGTGATTTTTCTGCATCTGTTATATTTCTTAAAGCTTTGTTTTGCATTTTCCCAATTTGTATATGGAGTTTTGTAAATTATGACCACTACATATTTACTTTAATGTAGTTTTGTGTAATGAATTCATAGATTCTCTCTAGTTATCAGAACTTTGATTAATTAACTTAGTGTTCCCAATAACTATGGAATCTACAATCTTGGTCACTCTTGAAATTTTATTTTTAATCTCTTCTCATGCTGCCAAACTCCCTTAACCCATCAGCGAGGACATTTAAACATGGCGTTCCTTTCCCAGATGCAGAAGGACGTGTTGATACGCCTGGACTTTTAAATATCCAAATGCAGATTGCCATACATTACGCGTTGATACATCTATGATTTTCAAGGCCTATACGGAGTTTGTAAAACATTCTGGAGAACTTATTTTTTCTTGCTGTTGTAGAAAAATCTCCCCCTCATGTTATGACATAATTTACGACAGGCATGTGGAGTGAGTTAGCTACTTATTAGTGAAAGGAGAAACTCTTTGTATTTTTTTTTCTCTTCAGCTATGCCCTTCCTTCGAACTAGTGAATGCCCTATTTTGCCGAAAAGAAATATCTGTAAAGTGTCCCACTGTGTGGTCTCATAACTAACCTTTCTTTCAAAACCGACGTGGATCTTGTGTTTATAGACAAAAATCACATGTCTCAGACATTTCCAACTTCTAAAACAAATTTACGTGGCGAATTTGATGTGTAGAATTATAAAAAAAATTAAAAAATATAATAGAGGGATAATAAGTAATAATAATAATAGTAATAATAATAATAATAATAATAATAATAATAATAATGGTAATGATACTAAAAATAAAATTAGTAATAATAATAATAATAATAATAATAATAGCAATAATAATAATAGCAATAATAGTAATGTATGTACTGCACACTTCCAACACAGGTGCTCCCCAACGGGAGTTTATTAACCAAGATAATCCATTCAACAAGTTTCCGTAATTATATAAATGAATTTATATCAAATAAAATTTAGATTCTCCAACTTTTATAAATATTGTACATAGTGAATCTGAGTAGATTATACAGGGAATGATTGGAAAGCATTAGCTCAGGATAGGGATGTATGGAGAGCTTATGTCCGCGCGGCCATGACCCTACTGGTTCGATAGTGCCAGTGAGTAAGTAAGTAAGATGTGTGGAATTATGAAAATCTTTAATTTAAAAATATGAATGAAGGATAAATAGATAAAGTTTAGAATTATAAATTATAAGTAAACCTTTTAGCAACAATTTAAAAAATGAATGCATTTTTACTTATATCTTGATGAAAGTATTAGGAAATCTCCATCTACAATTAAATATAACTTGTAATTAACCGATGAAAGACGCCATTCTATATCATTCTTTGTTTCGTTACTATATTCTATAGTGCTCTGTTCTAGTACAGGTCTTTCACTGTAATCTTAGAATTTTCATGCTATGATTGCAGCTTCATTAGGGAATTATGGTGTGGTAGCTTCCCACCCAGGGGGATGATATTGATGGTAACAATGATGATAAAAGCTAGATGATGTCCATGGACCATTTGGGTCTCAAAGCCCACTGCATGACAAGACAGTATTCCACCTCGAGACCACAGATATAATAATAAATATTTTATTAACCCTTTCATTTTGTTATTTGTTTTATTTATTGACACTTACGCTTATTTGCCAACATGTCAACAAGATACATGTGGTTAGCACATCGCCTCAATGAGAGATCTATTAGGAAATTGAGGTGTAACTTGGAAGAAAGACGAACATAACGTGATATCTATGTAATCTAGATGTAATAAAACATTGCAAGTCTCGTAGGCTGCTATGGGTAGGGCATGTGGCACGAATAGGAAATTATATAGGAACTTCGTGTACGAAAACTAGAAGCAAAGTGCCCAGTAGGGGGGATAACCATAAAGTGCAAGAAAAATATTAACCAGGATTTGAGGGAGATAAATTATACAAGACCCTCACTGCTGGGTTTCCGAGATCGAGTCTCGGTCACTCCATGTTGGTTTCGTGGCGGAAAAAACGGAGCTTGGACAGGTTTTTCTCGGGGTTTTCTCCCGTCTTCCCCTGCCGCATTTTCATTCCATCATTTCTCCATACTCATCTCATCACATTCATTTCGTTCATCTGCCTCTGTGGTGGTGCGTCAGACGTGGTCGGCCACACCCTTGTCATACACAGACCTCTATATATAGCGGCTTCTTCTCATCTCATCCCTCGACCCGACCCTGACTTGGACACGAGTTGAGGATATTATTATAAATTATACAGGAATAATTGGAAAATATTATTTGGGATAGCAAAGTATGGAGATGTTATGTATGCATAATCATGACCTCTATGTTCGATGGTGCCATACATTTTAAGACAACACAAAACAAGTTGGTTTCCAATATCCTTCATTTTTTTTTTTAAATTGTCCCTTTCATTGAATATTTTAATAATAAATTCCATTCTCTCTACCTTCCAAATCATGATATTGTAATTGATTAATCATTATGGTTATGGAGGGGCAAACAATTCCCTCCACTTAAAACTGCCAAATTTGATTTTAAAACTTAACGAATTGTGTGACTCTAGAACTGGGTATGTGGTCTCGAAGTAGCATGCTGCCTTGTCACGCAGCGACCGAGATTTGATTCCAGTCGGGAGAGGCTTCTTGGGTGAGTTTTATTTCGGGGGTTTTCCTGACCTGTATGACAAATGTCAGGAAGCTTTAGGGCCCCAACGGTACCCGAAAATCATCCGGCCATCATCATCATCATTATCATTCACCGGTGTGGAAGCAACGGGAAGCTGCCACACCTATAATTCCCTAGAACAGCTACAAAGCATAGAATGAAAATGCTATGATTGCAGTGAAAGACCTGCCCTTGGGCAGAACACTATAGAATAGAATGGTCATTCATTGTTTACATTCTATTAAACACAATTTGATATGTATCTAAAATAAGTTACTTGGAGAGTAGAGTTTAAAAATACTACAGCACAGGGGTACTGCATGGACTTTTAAATGACCGCACAGAAGGGAGGAAACCGGTCTCATATATATACGGCAAACCACGCTGAGGGGTTAAAGATACTAGAGGTCAAACTTGGGCTTAAGATTTAATATTTTCGAATGTTCTAAGATTCAAAACTGTATGCCTCTGATTTCCATACGAAATTATATAACACCTATTCAAGGAAAGGTCTTCAAAAAGATCTAATAAGCAATAGTATAAAACAAATGAACCAATAAATGAGTAATAAAGAAAAAGAAGATAATTGAGATAGTTAAATTTAGAAGATAGAGCTTACAGTTATTCTTTTTGTGAAATTGAGTGTTTATTTTGTAAAATTATTTTTCAAAGTTATAAAAATATATTAAATAATGCTATTTAAAGTCATGCTTTTATAATTTGACCTTGTAGAAATATGAAGAGAAATATTTATATTTGTAAACAATTATAATAATTTTTTAGAAATATATTGACAACCCATACATGCTTAGTATATCTTATTTTCCTATACATCTACTAATTATGGGTTATTATTATTATGGTTATTATTATTATTATTACTATTTTTCTTTCCCTTGTCAACTTTATATTGTGTAGCCTAATATCTATTATGTATCATTAATCAACATGTAGATAATTCATAATTGTTATTATATGTATAATTTAACCTTGGTGAAGTGGAAGAGAAGACCTTATGGTCAGGCATAATAAATACATTAAATAGATAAATAAATACATATAGCAGATATTCTGTACTTAATTCTCTAATTTCATTAGTGCTTCAAGTCCTTTATTTTCATCTGGACTTGAATTTATAGTTTAAAGAAGCCTGAAATAAGAGACCTCTGAATACATTTTATTTGCAATAAAATGACATGAAACTGGTTTCATCATATCTCATAAATCGTTGTGTTCTATTTGAACATGTTTTGATATGCTATGCACATCTTCATAAAATTCAACAGTCTGGACTAGCTGATGGCGGTATGTATATCATATGAAAACACATTCAAATAGAACACAACAATTTATGAGGTAAGATGAAATCAGATTCACCTTATTTATTAAAAAGAACCTCATAATGCTACCTCCTATTGTAATTTATTAACATTTTATTTTTTTCTTTCATGCACATTATTGAATCACCATGTTAGTGACCAGATATATTGTCATTAAGGACACCCAGTACTTATTTGGCTTAAAAATTGATTTTTTCTTTTTGCTTCAAAAAATCCAGGAAGGTCTATTTTATCGATGTGTAATATTATTTTGTCGATTTTGGTAAAAAATTGATTTTTAAAAATTGTGTTTCTGTGTTCTGCTAATGTGCACATTTTTTTTTGTTTTTTTGCATTTTCCTGTAACTTGTATTTTTCATATTTTGGTACACTTTTCTCTGAAACTGTGAAAGATAGAATAATTTTTGACATGGATATGCAGTTTAAAGAGCTCTATAATAATAAGGTAAATGTATATTTATGCTATTGATAGTATTTGAAATTAAAAAAAAATGTATGCAACATTTTTAACAAAAAAAATTGGTCTTTGAATTTAAAAAAAATAAATAACAATCCATATCTGAACACAAGCAAATCATATTATTGTTAAATCGACTATGAACAATAACATACTAAATTTTGGAAACAATTGGATAAGTAGTTTTTTTTAGAAAATTGTACCAAGAAAATACTGTTAAAAAGTTGGATTTTTATTTTCATTTTTTTGAATTTTAAATTACTCATGAAGAAATATGTCTAAAATGTTAACCAGAGTGTCATTGTGTTCAGGAAGATTTGTTCAAATACTGACATAATTTTCATGTACATAACTTAAGAATAAGCTGAGAAAATGATTTTTCTATGTTGCATATTTTTAACCAAATTGCAAGGAAATTAGTATGGGTGCCCTTAAATAAAACACCACATATTACTTACCATGTAAATGTATATATTTTACCATACCTTTTACAGTGTGACTTCATATGAATGTCAAGTTTGAGGCAGGTAGCTGAGATTGCAAGGCATCTAACTATGGATCGTAGTTAGATTTTGATCCTGGGCACTGACAGGATGGAAAATTTCCCTCACTCATTAATGCCCATGAGCCTCTGAGGTCACTCAGCTTCCTGCTGTATGAATACTTGGGAACATTACTAGGGGTAAATTTGAACTGAGCATAGGATTAGCCACTCAATCTCCAGCTATTGACTAATTTTTTTTGTATTCATATGTAACATATGCTTGTTCTGGTGAGTGGAAGAGAAGGCCACATGGCCTTAACTCCACCAGGCTAAATAAATCTATTCTATTCTATTCTATAAAAATTGTATTAATAAAATGGTAAAATTTTGTTGTCCTATTTAAAATCCTAAAGTATACTTGTTAAAGCTATATCACAATATTGGTGAAAATTATAGAAGATAATAATTATTTTGCTGTATGTTGTGTGAAAAGTACAAGAAATGGCAACCATTATATATTTAATTAGACATGCAGTAATTACATAGTTGATTTATGGTTAAAGAAATGTCAACATCTGCTAAAAGGTAATGAGTTTACACATGATAATGACTTAAAACTTTACAATAGAATATTTATTCTTCTTTGACTTTTTTTTTTCAGGTATTTGGTTATTTGGCCTGTTGTATACATAGGGATAAATCTTAAGATATATTCTTCCAAGCTGTCATAAATGTATCACCAATTGCCAGCGTTTATCTTTTATAAATACAGAACCATCTTGTGTACTGGGAAAGATGGCAACTCAGTTAACAATTTCTTTAGCACATGCTTAGGAGAGAGTGAGTTGATTTAGCAAAGGGAAAGGGAGCATTTGGAAGGAATTATTTTAAGATTTGTCTTTCACTATACATACTCTCTTCGGAATTTTCAAACCAATACATATTTCTTTCCCTTTGTGGATTGTATTGAAACAAGGTTTTATTGATTCTGTGTGGAAACATACAAATCTGTTGATTTGATATTGTTGTATTGTGATTTCCAATTTGTAATTCAGTTGTAATTCTTCATTGAGTTTATGGTACTGTTTGTTGTATAACTAACTAACTAACTCACTGGCACTATCGTACCCGAGGTTCATGGCAATGCAAACCTAAGCTCTCCGTACATCACTATCTTGAGATGTTTTCCAATTATCCTCTGTATAATCTACTTCTCTCAAATCATGATTAATGTCATTCTCCCACCTCATTCTTGGCCTACCTACTGGGTGCTTTCACTACAGGGAGTTTCTGTGTCCCTCTTTCATTCCCAATTCATGCCACATGTGCTGCCTATTGCAGTCCACAAGACTTAAGTATTCTTATTATATCTGATTTCCTATGAAGATTATGTAGCTCAGTATTATGTAAGTCTTCTCCATTCACCTGTCTGTTCATTTCTCTTTGGTCCAAAAATTTACCTACAAACTTTATTCTCAAATACTCATAATATTTTTTTGCTCCCTTCAAGGAAGAGTCCATGTTTCACATCCATATAATATAACTGGGAAAATAACAGTTTTATATACAGGGGGTAACAGGACCTCGCCGACAAAATGAAAGGGATGATGGGCTATGCAGAAGGAATGATTTTTTGTGGAGGAACATATAGTTGCAAACATGTTGTTTGAGTTATGCACAGATGAAGGTGTTCACTCTTAAGGGTCGGAATTGAATACAAACAATTGTAAGTGTATCATTTTATTGAAAAAGACATATTTTTACAATAAGTGTTCATACAGTCTACCCTGTGCCTCGTTGCATGTTTGATATCATCACAGCAACGATCGGCCAGCACGGCCGATCATGGCAGGATTATTTTTGATGTCGTCAAAACACATTGTTTGAACATTTATTGTAAAAACATGTCATTTTCAATAAAATTATATGGTACAATTGTTTGTATTCAATTCCGACCCTTATGGGTGAACACCTTCCATCTGCGCAAAACTCATAAATGACATGTTTGCGACTATATGTTCCACCACAAAAAATTATCCTCTCTGCATGGCCTATTATCCCTATCATTTTGTCAGTGAGGTCCTGTTACACCTTGAATTCCTGGTTTAACATTTTTTGAGAGAAGTTGGGATGACAGGAGGCCCTGTAATGCATAATACCATGCATTTCCAGAATTGAGTCCATCTTTAATTTCTTTTGCACCTCATTCCTGTTAGTAATTGTTGTTCCTAGGTATTTGAATTTAGCCACTTCATCAAAATTTCTTTCATTTGTCATTAACTGTCCATTTCCATTATATAATGTATTTTTATATGTGACCATATATTTTGTTAATAAATTACAATAGGAAGTGACATTATGAGATTCTTCTTAATAAATAAGGTGAATCTGGTACACCTTACTTCATTAAATATTTGTGTTTCAGTTGACATGTTTCGATACGCTGTCCATACAATCATCAGCTTGTCTAGACTGTTGAATTTTATGTTGTCGGACCTGATGTCAACTCCCACTCCATCTTTTGGTTGAAGAACTTATAAATCAAATCCTTTTCCCTGGAAATTAAAAAATTCATGATCCTATTTTTATTCTTCTGGATGTAGATCTTCTCCCAAACGGTGAGTTCTTTTGTGTTTTCTAACTGTTTTAATAATTTAGTGTTTACGTCAATTTTATGTTTTTATGACCAGGCGTGGGCAGCTACTGCAGATTTTTCTACATCTCCATTTTTTTACATTGATAATAAGTTTCTAATGCTCAAGAATGAAAGAACACATGAGAAGTAGAAAATTCTGCAGTAGCTGCCCACATCTGGTCAGAAAAACATAAAATCGATATAAACACTAAATTATTAAAACAGTTAGAAAACACAAAAGAACTCACCATTCAGGGGAACATCTACATTATAGAAGAATAAAAATAGGATCATGAATTTTGAAATTTCCAGGGAAAAGGATTTGATTTACAAGTTCTTTGGTCAAGTAAAAGATGGAGGGGGTGTCAACAACCAAGACTGACAACATAAAATCAAGTCTGAACAAGCTGATGGTGGTATTGACAGAATATGAAAACATGTCAATTGAAACACAAATATTTATGAGATAAGATGTACCAGATTCATCTTATCTATTTTATTTATCAAATGGCAGGAACTAGCAATAATGCCATTTTCCTTCTAGCCTCCCAGTGCAAGCTTACAAAATCCTGTCTTCTTTGGGCTTCTTGGCTCAGCTGTGCGGAGCAGATGTTGTTGATTCATTTCCTGGTGGGGATCAGCACAAAGTGGGCAGCTGGTGGATACATACATTCTCAAACGATAGAGGTGGTGGGAGAGACAGTCATGTACCATCATTAGCCTGAACTTGGCGATGGCTTCCTTACATCCCTTCAGTTTAATTTCATTTGCGAGTTATGTTTTTTCCCATTGTTTTCCTTTGGCTGCTTCTTGGGAAATTTAGGTGTTTTGGTGTCCCATAACTTCTTGATGTCATTTGTTTTCCATTTCAGATGTGGCTAAAAAATCACTGAAATTTTTATTTCAGTTCCTTTCTTGGTAAGATTGTCTGCTATTTCATTTCCAGTTATTCTGATGTGAGATGGACTCCATTGAAAACCTATCCACTTCTTCTTGATTTGAAAAAAATTCAATATTGTTTGGCATTCTCTTATGATTTCTGATTCTGGAACTTTGTTTTGGATAATAGGTTGGATGGCAGCTGTAAAGTCTACTAGGATTATTGCTTTATTAAATTTGGTCAAGTTGTATGTAAGACTTATAAGTACAACTTCCATGGCTTTGATTTCTCCATCGAAAGCAGAATTGTCAGAACCAGCAGATGGATAGTCGCTGAATAATTTACAAAAGACTCTAGCTACTGCATTAGTATTCGCTTTCATTTTTTAACTGTCTGCGTATGTTCTTAACCATTCTGGTTCTGGGTATTTCTTGTTTATTACTCTTAGGTTGAGCTGTTTAGCTTGATCAGATGGGATGCCACAGTGGAGGAAATTGGTATAAAGCCACTAACTTTTAGTAGTAAAACAACCTGAAACATTTATGCAAATACCGTATGTGTGTCATAGATTACATATAATTATCTTGGACATAATTTCATACAGGTCTCCTCATTTTGTATTTATTATATATGTAAATAATACGTAAAATCTAAGAAAACACTGTCCTAGGGGTGGAAATCAGTATAAAGGCAGGTCAACTTCTGGCTCTTACAGAGACATAAATGTAAACAAAACACTGCAATTACATGGAGACGACGTGTCTGTGAGCATTGTTCATCAGTTACAAATCAGCAGGATGTACAATGTCACGTGGAAAGCCTCTATCAAATGAAGAGAAATCAAGAGTTAGTGCCTTCAAGGAGATGGGCCTTTCCAATAGACAAATACCTACGAAATTGGGGCTTCAAGATGTGTCATTGATAATGTTGTCAAACTGGGCTCACAATATGAAAAAAACGGGAAATATGGATGGACAAGAAAATAGTCTGAGCACACTAAACATGTCATTTTACGTAAAGCAAAAGATAAGAGTATGTTTTCTTCTCAAATCCAGGCTGATTTGAAGTTGTCATTAACAGCCAGACGACTAAGACAAATTCTGTCAGAAGACAAGAACCTAAAATTCAAAAAAAGTCTTAGTAAACTACCTCTGAACAATGCACATAAGAAAGCTAGAATGACTTTTGCTGAAGAACACATGTCCTGGACCTCAGAATGGAATAAAGTAATGTTCAGTGATGAGAAGAAGTTTAATCTGGACGGGCTTGATGGCCTTCAGTATTACTGGAACGACCTCTGTACTGAAGAGCAAGTTAGAATGAGTAGAAACTTCGGTGGTGGAGGCATTATGATTTGAGCAGCATTCTGCTTTAAAGGAAGATCAAAAATAGCATGGATACACACCAAGATGAATTCTGAGTCCTACACTGGAGGAGCTTCTGGAGTCCTAATTGATACGAATGTATGAGGAATTTGGCAAAGATCTAATTTTTCAGCCAGATAATGCTTCCATTCACATGTCTGCTAAATCAAAGGAGTGGTTCAGGAAGAAAGAAATACCACTTTTGATGTGGCCAGTCAGAAGTTCTGATTTAATCCCGATTGAGAACTTACGGGGGATCCTGGCAAGGCGTGTGTATCGCAATGGACGGCAGTTTGGGACAGTGACTGAGCAGAAAAATATTATTCAGGAAGAGTGGGCTTCAATCTCAGTGGAAGAAATAAACACCCTCATCAAGTCAATGCCAAAGAGAATCTTCCAAGTAATTAACAATGGAGGTTCAACTAAATTTTAGAACTTTGTCGTAAACTTTGCGCTCAGTCTTTTTGGTTTAATCTGTGAAATACACAAAGTGCCTTTATACTAATTTCCACCCATATGTGAGAGTGGTTTCAGTTTTCATGTACTTTTTTGGACGGAAATGGATAATTAATTTTGACATTATTTGTGTGTGTTTTATACTCAATCACCTCCTAAGTTAATATAGAAAAATGCTAAAGAAAGAGTAAATAAACTTGTGTTAACCCTTTTATCAAGTGGCTTTATACCAAGTTCCTCCACTGTATGTATATTCAGTGGGTTATCACTAAAGGTAGTTGTTTGATTTTAGTGAATAGATTATGTTTTCTAAAGAGTATGTCTGTTTTGTTATGAATGTTGCCTGAGTGGCTAATTTTTATTGTGGGGAAAAGGAAGCTGTAATGTGTGGGGTAGTGCTGTTAGTTTCATGTGCATCACACATATTTTTCTTTTCTATATCATTCTGGATTGGAGGAATTCTTGTGAAAATTATTAGTGCTGTTGTGTTTGTGGTTTTAACTCCATTGATGACTAATCTATGCATTCTGTTCTGCAGAGTTTCTAACTTGCTCATTGTTGTGTCTTTGGTTTTTGATAGCCTTTATATGTTTTATTTAAGGTGTCTAATGTGCTATCCCATTTTTTCCATTAAATATTATAATTTAAAAACTGTGAGTTTTTTTTATGGGCTAGTGGTCAGCGTTTCTGACTACTGTTCATGAGGTCCTGGGTTCGATTCCCGGTCAAACCATAGGAATTTTTCCTTAAAGGGAATTATTCTTGTGGTTGCTCATGGTCTGGAATTTAGGTTAAGTTTAGGTTAAGAACTCTCCTGGCACTTCATTATCATTTATCACCCATCATATCATCGGGGTAATGTAACTCCACCTTCTAGGCGCCCCAAATTCAGAAGTGGATTACAATTAAGCCAATGCCAGGAGAGAACACCAGAAATGTCGAAATGACAATCTGGGGCATTGAATAAAAAAAAAAATTCTGTAATGAATCCAAAGCTTGTAGAAAAAAATGTATATATGTAATTAAAAAAAATCTTCCATATAAACCTGCTTTGTTTAAGTTAAAAAATATATATATTGGGATATTTTTTACAATTTGTATGATTATGATGGGGGGGGAATGTATTTCTTTAAACAGTTTGAGATTCCATTAGGAAGAACTGTTAAATTTAAAGCCTGACATAATTTAGTGATTCTGTAGGTATAATTTATTAAAATATTATATAATGGTTATACTTATAATTATAATAAAAAATCATTTATAACACACATATATAATGTAGTGGCACAGAATAAAATATTCATGAAATAACCTTTATTGAAACATGAAACAAAAGTACTGTAGCAGCTTAATATAATATGTAATCATTATTATGTGGAAACTTACAGTTCAATTTGTTGTCTCTTTAATTAAATGCTTTTTATTTGTTCTGTTTGGATAATCCTGACATGCTAATAACAAATACTTAAACTTTTTAAAATTAAAATAATATGTACCTTGATACAGTTTAAATCGTATAAAGATTACAATATGAAACCATTTTTAAAACATTTAATGCTATAATTTGTACTTACCAGTCTTCCATGTTGTTATAACTGGGAAAGTATATTTAGTTTGAGTAGTAAGGCAGCTCTTATCAGACTGACTTATACTACAGTTGGTAGAATACATTCATAAGGTAGTTAACATTGTTTATGAAGGTGAAAATGCTTTCCGTTCAGTTACAAAAATTAATCATCAATTGTATTACTATTTTAAAGTTGCATCAATTACTTATATAATTAATGAATCCCACTTGTTTCTAAAGAAAACACCTGTTGTTGTTTATGGATCAAATTAATTATTGTCATAAGTCATTTTATGAACTTTATTTTACGTAATCATATCTAACAGAGCAAAAAAAAAAAGTAATTATTTTGATCAAACCATTACATATGATAGAGAAATTCAAACTGAGTATTTTGAGATAGGAAAATGTTTATTTTGACTCCATGAGATCTTGAAGAATTAACAAGTATGAGGAACATTCCGGCTAAACTTTCCAACATGTGACAAGATTTTTTAAGTATCCTAATAAACTCCTGTCAAATTTTATTCTTAGGGTTCCATTTTTGAAGTTATTTACTGACATTTACAATTATTTTTACATATTCTCTAACAATTATTTGAATATATTGAATATTACTAAATTGAGTTACATATGTACAGTGAAGACATGGCAGCCATATTAATTTTAACGAATAATCTATGCAGCCTACTAAGTCAATGTGTGTGTTCCACTGTAGCAAACATAGAGTATGTACTAATTAACATTACACATATACTTCAGAATTTCAGAACTTACTATTTAAAAATCCTATTTTTGGGGTGTTGCATTCTTTCACAGGTTAGAATACTTAAATTGCATTAGGTTAGCTTATAGGTTGGTCTTTCACAGGTTAGAGTACTTAAATTGTGTTAGGTTAGCTTTTAGGTTGGTTGGCAACACGAGTTCAAATATTGTGTATATGCTGGCTGCATCCTGTGATTCCATAGTGTAAACTGCTTCGTGTCTGTTGGCATGTGCGCATGGTGTATAGTTGAAACTTAGAACAATTTTTCTTGTCGCATGTTGGAAAGTATTTTTCATAGCAACTTTTGAAAGTAGTGACCAACAAACTCAATATATGGAATGTAAAGTTGCATCATATTTTGCTGCATTTTAAAACATATTTGATGTATAAAAAAAAGAGTTGTCATCATTGGATAAGGACCTGTACAAAGAATACTTAATTGTTATTCAGAAAATACTAATTTGGGGGATTAATAGCCCTAATTTGGTCTTGTGTCTAAGTTGCATAGTGAAGAAATATGCTTAAAAAGAAATTACTATTTCACATGATATTAATTTCAATTGAAGGGCTTAGGGCAACATAATTTCAAGCCACATTTCAAGGAGCATAATGTTATTTCTCCAAGAATATTGTGCATTCTAGATATTTATAAAAGCTATCAGACTTGTGTCTATCAGATTTATCAGATAATTGTGTAATTGGTGTAAATACTTATTGTTATAAAGGTTAGACCTATGTTATGTATTTTCCGTAATATGTAGGCCTACTTCTTCATCTTCTTTGATAGACACTTCAATTACATCGTAAAAGTTTTGGCCTCAACAATATTCCTTGATTCTTGCTAATTATGTGTTATCTTCGGTTGTTTATTTTAATCAATTTTAATTATTTGACATCATCTTCCTATATAGTTTCAGATTATTAAATTTTTTGAAAGTACAGTAGACACTTCATAATTCAAACTCAAGGGGGAATTTTTAAAAATTTGAATTATCAAAACTTCGAATTAACAAAAGAGATTTTATTTTACATAGTATTGTACTCTGAAATAAATTTATTTCATGTGAATGCTGCAATTAACATTCTCTGTAACTCAACATTTTAAATTCCATATTTTGTCATAAAATAAGTAGCACTCTCACCGCCCACCTTTTTAAACGAAATGCCATTTCTTTTCTGAAAACCACTGAACCAATCTCCACTTGCATTAAAATTTTTTAACGCCCAACTTTTCTGCAAATTTTTCAGCTCTTGCACGCACTAATGGGTCACTCAGTGGTATGTTACGATCATGCGATTGTTTGAACCATCAACTTCAGGAAATTCACCTCCTCTTATGTGTTTCCTACTTCCACCACTTTGTAGGTTCCAACACTCCGTTATTTTTTTCTTTATTCTTTCTTTAGGTGGATAAAGTGTTCGGCAGTATTTCATATTCCTTGGTAATATCACACTTCTTCTTTGTTCCTTTTTCAACTTCCCTGAGCACTTCAATTTTTTTTGTTAATGTTAAACTGATGTACACTCCATGTTTCGACATTGTGAATTGAGTCACTTAACACATTCATACTGAGTTAAGTTTTTTAACTGTATTGTATGTGTATATGTATCTGTACTATAAAAGTAAGGGAGGGTACATGCATTATTCTCAGTTTTTGAGCTATGAGTGAGGGGTGGGTGTCTATGTACTGTACCCAACGAAATAAAGCGCTGGACAATACAGTCCAGTTGGCTTGTCATCAAACGGGACTTTAACAATAAGCAACTAGGAATACTGACACTAGACGAATTCTTGGAATTTTTCAACCATATTTAAACTTTTATAGAATTCAGATTACGTTTTTCATTATCAATAAATTGAATTATGGCTTCAAATTATCCAAATGTTGGTTTCAAAGCGTCAAATTAAATATGGATTTTTAACATTATTTTAAATAGGAGTTTCAAGAGGATTATATTTATTAATTAAATAAAAATAAAACATAGTTTTATTTGATTTTCGTATTTATTATATAATTCAGTGACAGCTGTTTCGGTACACTGTACCTTCTTCAGACATGTTAACAAATTATGAATTGTGTTATTATAGTACATATCAACTGATCTAAGCAACAATACAACAATATTTATTATATTTTTTTAATTTAACAAAGGGGATTCATTCAAATCAAGTTGAGAATTTAACAGTTTATTACTACTTTTCAATTTATTTATTTCTACAGCCTCCAAAAGGTCCAACTTCTTATCCTTATCACAAACATATAAAATTTCAAAATTTGAATCGAAACAATGATTAAATTGGAATGGGTGGTTAGCATATTTTGAATATTCTAAATTGCTGTTATATGCTCTCATGTGTTCCTTCATCCGAGAGATAAAAGGTCTACCAATTTGTCCTATATAGAGATTGTCATATGTGCCACATTTCAATTTATATACACCTGAGAATTTTTCTTTTTTTGTTTTGGTTTTATTGTTCTTTTATTATATTTTGTAAAGTTTTATTAGTTTTAAATGCCACATTAATGTTCAACTTTTTAAAGTGTTTAGATATTTTATTTGAAAGTGGGCCTATGTATGACATTATGACATATTTCTTATTGTTTTCTTTGGGTAAAGGAAAAACTTTGTTAATTGCTTTTGTGTAATGAATTTTCTTAATTAAATATTCTATAATTTTAGGGTCGTGGTTATTATTAATAGCTAATTGTTTAATAATATTCAATTCATTATTATATTCCAAGGGTGGAAGAGGGATATTTAAAAGTCTATGAATGTAACTATTAAAGGCTGCCATCTTATGAGTATATGGGTGAAGAGAAGAACTATGGATAGTGGTATCAGTATGAGATGGTTTGTGAAAGATACCAAACTCAAACTTATTATCAATGTGTTTTATTGATAAATCCAAGAAATTTATACTATTATTTGTTTCTAATTCCATTGTGAAATTAATACTTCTGTGAATGTTATTAATAAAATTAAAAAGGAATTCAATTGTCTTTTGGTTCCTGTGAAGCCTGCTATGACATCATCTACATAACGATACCAAAATAGAACATTTATAGCTAATACATTCTTATGTATGGTTTGTTCTAAGTCATCCATAAAAATCTCTGCCAAAAGAGGGCTCAACGGATCACCCATATTCAAACCATCTTTAACTATGTACAATTTGTTATTACATTCAAAATAATTTTGATGTAAGCATGTTTTAAGAGTGTGTAATATTTCTTCAACTACAAAACCATTCACTTTATTAGTTAGTAACATTCTATTAATAATCTCCATCACATCAACAGTAGGTATACTGGGAAACAGATTCTTTACATCAAAAGAAACTAAATTAAGTTATTAGGCAAATCAATGTTCTTTATATTGTCAATTAATTCAATAGAGTTTTTTATACTGTAAATTGGATTGAACTTGGTATTAGATGAAATTATATTTATTAGCTTTTTAGACATTTTGTATGATGGAGAACTTATAAAGGATACTACTGGTCTAATAGGATAATTTTCCTTATTAATTTAACTAGGGAGTACAGTTTGGGTGGTTGGGGATTCATAGAGTATTCAAAAAAGTTATTAAAAATTATACTATTTTTATAAATATTTATAATTTCTTTTTGATATTTCTCTGTTGGGTCTTTATCAATAATTTGAAAATTATCTGAATTTAGAAAATCTACAGTTTTAGAGATATAATCATCCTTATTTAAAGCTATTAAAGTTTGCCCTTTATCTGCTCGTGTAATAACAATATCATCATTTAAAGTTTTCTTTTTTACATCTTTAGCTATCTGATTATAGAATATATGCCTTGGTATTGTTTTCTGACCATCCTTGATCATTTTTGTGAGAGCATATTTTTCTGACTCAACATTAACTGGTTCAGATAATGTGTTATTATCTTTTAAAATCAATTCACATTCCACGCAGAAAAATATGCTCTCACAAAAATGATCAAGGATGGTCAGAAAACAATACCAAGGCATATATTCTATAATCAGATAGCTAAAGATGTAAAAAAGAAAACTTTAAATGATGATATTGTTATTACACGAGCAGATAAAGGGCAAACTTTAATAGCTTTAAATAAGGATGATTATATCTCTAAAACTGTAGATTTTCTAAATTCAGATAATTTTCAAATTATTGATAAAGACCCAACAGAGAAATATCAAAAAGAAATTATAAATATTTATAAAAATAGTATAATTTTTAATAACTTTTTTGAATACTCTATGAATCCCCAACCACCCAAACTGTACTCCCTAGTTAAATTACATAAGGAAAATTATCCTATTAGACCAGTAGTATCCTTTATAAGTTCTCCATCATACAAAATGTCTAAAAAGCTAATAAATATAATTTCATCTAATACCAAGTTCAATCCAATTTACAGTATAAAAAACTCTATTGAATTAATTGACAATATAAAGAACATTGATTTGCCTAATAACTTAATTTTAGTTTCTTTTGATGTAAAGAATCTGTTTCCCAGTATACCTACTGTTGATGTGATGGAGATTATTAATAGAATGTTACTAACTAATAAAGTGAATGGTTTTGTAGTTGAAGAAATATTACACACTCTTAAAACATGCTTACATCAAATTACTTTGAATTTAATAACAAATTGTACATAGCTAAAGATGGTTTGATTATGGGTGATCCATTGAGCCCTCTTTTGGCAGAGATTTTTATGGATGACTTAGAACAAACCATACATAAGAATGTATTAGCTAGAAATGTTCTATTTTGGTATCGGTATGTAGATGATGTCATAGCAGGCTTCACAGGAACCAAAAGACAATTGAATTCCTTTTTTAAATTTTATTAATAACATTCACAGAAGTATTAATTTCACAATGGAATTAGAAACAAATAATAGTATAAATTTCTTGGATTTATCAATAAAACACATTGATAATAAGTTTGAGTTTGGTATCTTTCACAAACCATCTCATACTGATACCACTATCCATAGTTCTTCTCTTCACCCATATACTCATAAGATGGCAGCCTTTAATAGTTACATTCATAGACTTTTAAATATCCCTCTTTCACCCTTGGAATATAATAATGAATTGAATATTATTAAACAATTGGCTGTTAATAATGGATACAACCCTGAAATTATAGAATGTTTAATTAAGAAGATTAATTACAAAAAAGCAATTAACAAAGTTTTTCCTGTACCCAAAGAAAACAATAAGAAATATGTCGTAATGTCATACATAGGCCCACTTTCAAATAAAATATCTAAACACTTCAAAAAGTTGAACATTAATGTGGCATTTAAAACTAATAAAACTCTACAAAATATAATAAAAAACAATAAAACCAAAACAAAAAAAGAAAAATTATCAGGTGTATATAAATTGAAGTGTGGCACATGTGACAATGTCTATATAGGACAAACTGGTAGACCTTTTATATCTCGGATAAAGGAACACATGAGAGCATATAACAGAAATTTAGAAAATTGAAACTATGCTAACCACCTATTCCAATTTAATCATTGTTTCGATCCAAATTTTGAAATTTTACATATTTGTGATAAGGGTAAGAAGTTAGATCTTTTGGAGGCTGTAGAAATTAATAAGTTTAAAAGTAGTAAAAAACTGTTAAATTCTCAACTTGATTTGAATGAATCCCCTTTGTTAAATTTAAAAAAATTTAAATAAATATTGTTGTATTGTTGCTTAGATCAGTTGGAACACAATTCATAATTTGTTAACATGTCTGAAGAAGGTACAGTGTACCGAAACAGCTGTCACTGAATTATATAATAAACATGAAAATCAAATAAAACTACGTTTTATTTTTATTTAATTAATAAATATGGATTTTCATCAAGTAAACACAACTCAATTGATTATATTTATATTTGAATTATCGAATGTCGAATTAATTGGTGTCCACTGTACTTGCTTTTCAGTTGTAGATGGAAACTTCTGTTATTGGCTTCTAATGATCTTATAATATGATTTATTTTATTTTTAATATATATATATATATATATATATATATATGTTTGTTTAATTCAGTGTTTTATGTTATCCAAGTGTTATTACCAAATCAAAAATTCTTGATTTTAACCTACTTTTTTCCTTTTATTTATAGATAATTTATTTTATTTTGTATGTTTTACACTTCCGATAGAGAAAACTATAAATATCACTGGACCTAAAAAATATGTAATTAGAAATTTAGCTATTACAACCTAAAAATACCCTAAATCTTAGCTTTGCATAATGCAATGTTATACTTATGAATTCATGAATTATTTTCAGCATAAGGATATTCATAAATACATTTGGAGTCTCCATTTGGTGAAATGCAAAACCATACAGATCATGTATCAGTAGATAAAAGCTGGCACAATAGCATCAACAATGTTAGGTCAGTTAGAGGGATAACCTGCAGTTTGGATCATCATTTGATTGGAATGAAAATCAAAGAGTGGTAATCACTTATGAGAAGTGCAAATGCTGAAGATGACTCTGAAAAATTTGAGAAATGATGAATTGTCTCATGAATACCAGGTCAAAATTGTGGGCAGATTTGAAATATTGGAATGTTCAGATAAAAATGTCCAACAGAAGAAGAATGAGATATATTTAGAGAATGGCGAGACTGTAAGAGATACAATTAATTTGTCAACATGAGAAGGTATAGGTTATTTTAAAAAAGAACCAAAATAAAAATGGTTTCATAAAATGTTGTTTAATATGAGAATCCAAATCCCTTTCATTTTTCCTAAGTATATTTTATTGCAATCATTGCAATGACTGAATGACTGCAATGAAATACATAGGAAAAACTAGAAGTAATTTGGATGAAAAATAGTGAAATTGAAAAATCGGTAGTTGCAGCTTATAGTTTGCTAGAGAATCACAAAATTGAAAATAAACTAAACTTTTGAAACATTTAGAGAAGCCTTTGGAACTGACATTTTAGGAAAAGATAAACATTCAGAAGAACAAATATAGATCCATGAATTTTGAAGTTCCCAGCAAGCAAGATTTGATCTTGCGTCGGATGGCAATTGGAAAGTAGGTGGTGACGGAGAAGTTTGACAGTTGTAGTTTTGATGAGGATGAAAGGGATATCTTTTGAAACTGGCTTGTGAAAATCACGGAGTATTATGACCTGAGATGTAAAAATAATATCCATTTCATTTATATTAATTATTCTAATATGTCTAAACAGTACAAGGAATAGAATGTGAGTAGGCAAATAGTTTTCAGATAGTTTTGAAATCCACAGTGGGTTAAAGCGAGGACATACGCCATCTCCACTGCTATTCAATTTTGCATTAGTCCATGCAATCAGATCTTTAGAGGA
The DNA here is from genome assembly GCA_030220185.1 of Diploptera punctata. Lineage (NCBI taxonomy): Eukaryota > Metazoa > Arthropoda > Insecta > Blattodea > Blaberidae > Diploptera > Diploptera punctata. The sequence goes on along the minus strand of JASPKZ010003049.1, from coordinate 193,300 downwards.
TAAAGAGTGTATACAACTCATTGATATTAATCAGCTGTTGATATATGCTGATGATGTAGAGTTAGATCTGATCTTACCATCTTGATAGTAGTATAGGTTGTCCATGATACTTTCAGTGTAAAAGGGGACATGTACAAAAAATTAAAGGAAAAACCTGGGACATTTTAAAAAAGGTGGGTCATTAATAAAATATAGAAGGAAGTTTCAGAAATTGTATGAAACAAATTATACAAATTGCACATATAAATTATGAAAAGTGAATACCGGAAAGTTATTTTCTTTTACCACGACATTGTTGCCAATACAAATTTGTAATTATCAACCATTCACAAATCAAAAACCAGTAAAGTCATTGTTTATTAATGTTTAAAAATATGCATGTATCGCTGGAAGGGGTATAAAAATCCACTAACTAAATCTCTTTCATCCAAGTTAAAATTGTATTTCTGCACCGCCAAAGTACCAGATTCAGCAGGAAATCTCCAACATTGGTTGCACTGACCATGGATTGACAATTTGAAAAATAATATAATTAAAATAACCTCAAAATATAACTTCCTTAAATTAAATATTAATGTATTAGTTACTAATATATAAGAGTAAAAAAACAAAGATTATAGACCAAACAGTGCATCATGGTCAGACAACTGGCGCTTTCTAACATTCATGTTTATAATTACATAATAAAGAATAAAACAAAAGTCGCCATTCATAAATACATTGATAAAGCATCTCGCAAAAGTGGGACATTTGAGCATCCCCAAGAAAATTTTTGGGACATTTTCCAAAAAAACAGGACTGTTCTGGGAAAAACGGGATGAATGGACACCCTATAGTAATATCTGAATTCTCCTATTCTCCTGAGCTACTATGATACATTTAGTTCTTAAAAATAAAAATAAAATATTTTATAGCTAATCAACAAATAGGATTGATCACATTTTTTTATCAAGGCAGTGAAGAGTTAATCTAAACATATTAAATAATAATCTGTAAAATATATTTTATTGTTTTTAAAATAGTTTTTTTAATAAATTGATACTGTGAAGACGAAAATCATTAAAGTTTATTTAATTTTGGCAAATTATATATCAATCAAATTGTAGCATTAGAAAGTCTGAATATTTGTAACTTTTTTCTTTATGTCAAATATCTTATTATTATGGTCACATGCTTAGTAAGTAAATTGGAACTTTGCATGAAAAAATAAATAATTTTTGTTAATAGTAATGGCTTCATTTAATTGTAATAGCTTTATTTTACCTGGCAGAGGTAAGGCCTTATGACCTTGTTTACCACTCAACCAGTATAAAATAAAATACAAAAATTATTCTTACATCTAAATTATAATAAAAATTATTAGATGGTATGTCTGCAATATAATTATTATTTACAATATATTTCGATTTAATATAGATTTAAATGAGTGAAATATAAGATTTATGAGATAAAAAAATGAGAAACTATTAATGACAGAATATATTTATTTCTCGAGAGAAAAATTAATTATTTAACAACAAATAATTGAATAAGCATGACTTAAAAGTGTCAAGTGTGCAGCAACCCCTGATATCTTGAGGGAGGGAATTCCAGGAATGGGCAGAGACTACTGTGAAAAAAGTAGAATAAGAGGAAGTGCTATGGAGAGGGATTGTTAGCAGATTATCTTGTGACCTCTATAGGCCTAGACATGATATCAATAGTGCCTCAATCTATTATTGAGGTAAAAATGAATTAATGAATAAATAAATAAATAATAAGTTGTATGTGATATGTGAAATATTCATAGTTAATGCATTATGTATTTTCACTTATACTTTTTGGGGGAATATTTTGTCTAAAAAGTGTATATGTCGGTTACCCTAAAGTATTGGTTTATCTTTAGTGATAGTACTTCCATGGTGTGAATTGTAAAGTAGTTTACATTCTCGTTATTCCCAAAAAGTAATTTTCTGTGACCTTCACAGATAATTGTCCTTATTTCAAGTTGTTGATAAATGTCTATAGAATTCAAAATGGCTGAAATTTTCTTGTTCGTTTTAATTATGAGTATGGATATATATCATTCATCACCTAATCATAGATAAAACCAGAAGGGTATAAATGTTTGTGATAAATTGTATAATAAAGAAGTCCTGAGAATTGAATATTAATAAAAAATCACCTCACTTCATATTTTGTCTTTTTTTCCCACCAATTTCAGGATAATTATTCTTCATTGCCAGTATTTTCTTGACCGTTGTTCTGTCATGGTGTTGCAGTGTTTCTTCCTACATCTTTTGGTAGAACGCTGAATCTCCAAATCAAGTTACACTCCCCAGGAATTTCAAGTAATTTCTATTTCTTATTTTTTTTAATGTAGATTTTTTTCCAAACTGTGAGTTCTTTAGTTTTTTCTGCTTGTTTTATTAATTTAGCCTTTCTTTCAATTTGATGATTTTCTAACCAAACGGCTACTGCAGATTTTTCTACTTTCCAATTTTTAACATTTCTAAAGTTTTCTTTCACTCTGGTTTTTAAATATATTTTTATTTTCCCTATATAGATTTTATTACATTTAACTCATGCCCCAAATGGTAGTCAATGACCAATCATGTTTCAATTAATTTTGTTTTACAACCAATGACAGTTGTGTTCCACTTCACTCTTTATTTCTTTATCAGCTCCTGCTTTTGTCATAAAGAAAGCTCCTCCTTTTTAATATTCTGAACAGGTCATAGCATTATTTTTCTCCAATAAATACACTGAATGTAGCAAATAATGAACTGATTCCATGATTTTACTGAGTTATTTACTAAAAAATTAATGAAATAACCTATAATCTTGATTATAATATGCAGTTTGATGTGTTTCATTATTTCTCCACTAGGGTGCATTCTTACAATATTGAAATCCTATTTGGCAATAAATAATATGATGAAATTGCAGTGAAAATACATAACTCACATTTCTGATTTGTTTTCAAACATTGCTGTTTACATTAAATATATAAATATTTTAAAATACCAGTAAGTATATTTAAATAATGATTTTTGAGTAAACATTTAATTTTATGTGTTATATAGTCCTAACAAATGCCAGTCTTGATTTCCAAATCCACTTCGTGACTCGTGAATGTATTGATGATTTGGAAATCACTCGTGGCATTACTTATGATAAATACCTAATTTATTTTCTTCTTTTATTTTCTCATTTTTGTTGGATTTAATTATTCTATTGAGGTTAGTCAACACAAAATCTGATAAAGGTAACCAATTGGTTATTTTGGATGTCTTAGAACATGAAAGCAGAATTGATAAACTTTTAGAATCTGAAGAATATACTAAAATTAAATCAGACTCTCCTTGCAAATTCATTAAGAAAGTACAAGACACTTTGAGAACTATTAAGAAAATGTTCACTAAAAAACAAAAATTCCAGTTAAAGGTTTCAAATCCAAAGAATCCCAACATTCATTGACTACCAAATATTCACAAGAAGGTAATAAAATATTGCTGATAATTATCATCATAGGTTCACTCACTTATGGTTAAGTGGTTAAGTGCTGAATTAAAAAAAACCCTTTTATTTGAAAACCTATCAATACAAAATTCATACCAATTGGCACAAATATTAGAAAAAATGCACCTAGACCCATCAGACGATTAGTTTCTTTTGATGTTAGTTGAATGCAGGCTTTCACGGCCGGTAATCGTAATGTTGAGTGATTCCGGGTTATGTGGCCGTGGTCCATAGTTGGTGTTGATACCAGACGTTTCGCCCTCAACTGCGGAGGGCATCTTCAGTGGCGAGTGCTTCTATGCGTTTTTCCTGGTCGGAAGATCTACTTAGAATGAACGCTGTGGACGTAGAGGACGTTGTATTAGTGGGGGGTGCAGGGTGAGTGGGCGTGGCTCTTGCTGATTGGCTAATAGTCGTCTCCTTGTTGTCACTGGTGTTAATGCATTTATTTTCTAGTGTATGAAACCAGGCCTTAGACAGTTTGATACCTTCTTCTTTTCTGTTAATATTTCCCTTATGCTTGTGTATTTCTATAGCCTCTCGGTATAATCTAGGGAAATAGTAGGAAGTTGTGGCTAAAACTTGTGTATCGTCGAATAGAATCTGATGTCCATTCGTAATGGCATGTTCTGCTACAGCTGATTTATCCATTTCTCCTTGTCTGCAGTTTCTTTTATGTTCTGATAAACGGGTGGCTATACTTCTTTTCGTGGTCCCTATATATGATTTACCACACGAACAAGGAAGTCGATATACGCCGCAAGTGGAGAGAGGTGGCCGAGGATCCTTAGCTGAGCGAAGGCAGTCTTCTATTTTTCTTGTAGGTCTGTAAACTGTTTTTATGTTGTATTTTTGTAGGAGTTTTCCGATACGATCTGTGACTCTTTGTACATATGGTAAGTAGGCTATGCTGGTTGAGGGTGTGTTATCCATTCTGACGTGCTGTCTTCGTGGATGTATGGTTTGTCTTATTTCCTTGGATGTGTAGCCATTTTTCTGGAAACAATTGAACAGATGGTGTTGTTCTTGTTTAAGGTGTTGTGGTTGGCTGATGTTGTTTAATTGTTTCCGAGCATCCCTAGAGAAAAACTGTGGAAATTTTAGATAAATGGCTGAAAAAATCGAGATAGACAAATAAAGTGTAGAAGAATATAAAATTTTAATAAGTTATGCATTGAACATATGTTTTTCATGTATTCTCAAACAAAACTCAAGTCTTTCTATATTGGGGAACCCCCTGTCCCCTTTTTAGCTAATCTATTCATGGAAAATTTTGAACAAAAGGTAAATAGTGGACATCCTTTAATTTTCACATTTTGGTGTAGGTATGTTGATATAATTGCTAATGTGAATCACAAAACATGTAGAGGATGTATTGACAGAGTTGCTAGGATGATCTTGAAAAAGATTTTCAGACTGTAGGCTGTGGTCGTGAGGCTTGTAGTTCCCCGATGTTTTACCAGAGACTGCATCTGGCATCCTCAAGGATCTCAAGACAATCCTTGAGGATGCCAGACGCAGTCTCTGGCGAAACGTCGGGGAACTACAAGCCTCACGACCACAGCCCACAGCCCAAAAATCTTCTTCAAGATCATCATGTAGAGGATGCTTTAAAATTGTTAAATTTTCAAAGTCACACTTTAAAGCTTACAATGGAAACTGAAAATAACAAACAAATACTCTTTTAGATCTAAATTTAACAAGAAATGAAGAGAATAATAAGATAGAATTTGGAATATACAGAAAGAAAACACACATAATATTATAGTTTCAAGATTTAATCAGATTGCTCACAAAGAGGCACTTTTCAATAGTCTGACACATAGATTAGTATTCATACCCATGAACAGAAAGAATTACGATGATATGGCCATGTAAGAATGAACACTGGAATAATACCAAGATCCATCCATCCATAGTAATTCTGCCCAAAGGCAGGTCCTTCACTGCAATCATAGCATTTTCATATTATGCTTGCAGCTTTACTAGGGAATTGTAGGTGTGGTACCTTCCCGTTGCTTTCCACACCAGTGAAGGATGAAGATGATGATGGCCATATTATTTTAGGGACTGTTTGGGCCTTAAAGTTTTCCTGACATTTGTCTTACAGGTGAGGAAAAACCTCGACAAAAACCTCACCCAGAAAAACTGCCCTGACCAGGGATCGAACTTGGGCCCGCTGCGTGACAAGGCAGCACACACAGCGGAAGATAACCAATATAATTTAGATTAGGAGGAAAGAGACTAAAGTGGTTGGATGAGATATAAATGTGAAGAACAAGTCAAGAAGAATATCAAGAAAACAGGAGTTGAGTGGATGGAAATGACGGAAAAGGAGACATAGAAGGGACAGATGGAGGCATTTGTCAAACTCAGTCCCCAAAACAGGGACATGAGACTAGATGAAGAGAAAGTAGAAAAATTGTGAATATTTTTGTTAATGAGTTGATTCACATTGGTTGCCTGAGTGTCATGTATATGGCCTCCCATAGTGAAAACAACTCACTCCATGTGGACTAAATTGATTATAATATGGGATAGCTTATCAGAATAATGTTGGACATGATTGATAGAAAGACATTTTATCTCCAAGCCCTGACCGCCAAGATATATGAAATGTTGCAGAGATTATCTTTGATTTTACATATTAACCATGTATATTGCTCCTACTGTAACAGTAAATTATAAGAAGAAAAAATGAGTATGTGTAGATGTATATATTGTTTGCTTGAGTGAATAGATAAGGAAAACAAAGAAGACGCATTTATTGTATATTTTTCCTTATAACTATCTGTTGCCTATTAAGAATATGAAAAGTGACAAAAACCAGTATAAACAATATATTTATTGCATGTGTTGGACACTTTAAACCTATTTAGTACCCAGACCTCAAATTTTTAGACTCTAAAATATAGATTTAGGCACTTAACAAAGGCTTTAAAAAATGTAAAATATCTCCTAAATATACTATTGTAACCATTTAAAAAATGTAATAAAATATTTAACAGCAAAATGGATATAAGAATTATGACATGAATAAAATTAATTAATTAAAATTATGTAGCTAAAACTATTATTATGATTAATACATGTAAATTAATACACAGCTAAACTATTACAAACATTGGTAAAGAAAAAAAAATTCTACCTGAACCAAGAATCAAACTCCAAATCTTAAGTTTTACACATTTATGCTCTAGCACTGAGCTATAACCATTGATTGCAACAGCTTAGCTATGTATATTAATGTACTTAATTCAATCATAGTAATAGCTTTAGCTGCATAATATTAACTGACTCACTGGCTCAATCGAACACGTAGGTTCATGGCCACACAGACATAAGCTCTCCATACATCCCTATCCTGAGCTAATGCTTTCCAATCATCCTGTGTATAACCTACTTCCCTCAAATCATGGATAATGTTATTCTCCCACCTCATTCTTGGTCTACCAACTGGGCGTTTTCCTTCTGCTTTTCCTACTTTTCCATGCACCTCTTTCATCCCCCATACATGCCACATGTCCTGCCCATCACAGTCTACAAGACTTAACTGTTCTTATTTTATCTGGCTTCCTATACATATCATGTAGCTCACTATTATGTAGTTTTCTCCATTCACCTGTCTGTTCATCTATCTTTGGTCCAAAAATTTTCCTAAGAACTTTATTCTCAAATACTCGTAATCTTCTTTCCTCCCTTAAAGAGCTGCTTAATATTAATTTACTTAATTGATCGTAAATATAGCTTGAGCTGTGTGGAATCCCATCATATGTCTTAATGTGGAAGGAACCAAATTTGTATTCAGAATGATTATTCATTAAATTGCTTTGGGTAAAAAGGGATCAAGAGAAAAAAGTTAAAGAGGAGAATTTGTACTTGGATGGGAAGTAAACCTAAATAACTCAGTAGTTGAGCATATGCATGGAAAGCTGATTATTTGGGGTTTGATTCTCGGCCTTTACCATTGATTGCAAAAGAAATCAAGTTAATTAACTGTAGTAAATATATTTGCTGATGCAAAGTAAAATTATTGTCATGGTTTTACATTTTTTCAACACACTCATAAAATTCCAAAGATTTACAGTGTCCTGGCAATGCTGTACAGGGACAAATGATGTAAATTTGATTTAAAGTGATAATTTTAGGTTAAAAAAACACAAACGTTTACCAAGAAATCAATTAATTTGGTGTTCACTTGATGAAAATCCATGGTGCATCTAATAAATCACAGTTTTATATGGTTTTCATAAATATTTATTTTATTAAACATTCATAACAGCGGTTTCAATACTCTGTATGTTCTTTAGACGAATGTCATAAATAACAAGTAAATTTCCTATTTATGAGGATAGTCAATTATGTAAACAAATTTAATCGAGCAATACAATATACACAAAAAGTCAAATTATATAGCAATGTATAAATACTTTTTGTATATATAAACTTAACAGAGGTGAATCATTTATTTCTAATTGGGAATTAAATAACTTGTTACTTTTCTTTAATTTGTTATTTATTTCTGAAGTTTCTAAAAGCTAGTTTTTTCTCTCTTTGCTACAGATTTGTAAAACTTTAAAATTGAAATTAAAACAATGATCAAATTCAAGTAAGTGGTTAGTGTAGTTTAAAGTATCAAGATTTCTGTTATATGCCCCCATATGTTCTTTTATACAAGAAATAAATGGTCTGCCTGTTTGACCTATATACATCTTGTTACACGTCACACTTCAACTTGTATACAACTGACAACTGTTTCATTTTTACTTTAGTTTTATAGTTTTTTATTATAATTTATAAAGTTTTAATTGTCTTAAATGCCACATTAATGTCCAGCTTTTTTTAAGCATTTGGATATATTATCAGAAAGTGGGCCTATATATCATAAAATATTTATGTCTTTGTTAGGCAGAGGAAGAACACTTTTAGATTTTTATGTAAAATTTTCTTAATTAAATTATCTGTAATTATAGGCCATAATTATTATTGATAGCTAATTGTTTAATAACATTCAACTCCTTATTATATTCTAGGGGTGAAAGAGGGATATTTAAAAGTCTATGACTGTAGCTATTAAAGGCTGCTATTTTACGAGTATATGGGTGAAGGGAAGAACTATGGCTAGTATCAGTATGAGACGGTTTGTGAAAAATGCCAAATTCAAGCTTATTACTATGTTTTATTGATAAGTCTAGAAAAATAATACTAATATTTGTTTCCAATTCCACTGTAAAATTAAAACTTTTGTGAATGTTGTTAATAAAATTTAAAAAGGATTCCAATTTTCTTTTAGTTCCCATGAAGTCTGCTAGGACATCATCCACATAACGACACCAAAATAATACTTTTTAGCTAAGTTATCCATGAAAATCTCTACTAAGAGAGGGCTCAATGGATGGCCCATAATCAAAACATCTTTAGCTGTATACAATGTGTTGTTAAATTTGAAATAGTTTTGGTGTACACATGTTTTTTTAAGAGCATGTATTATTTCCTCAATCATCAAACCATTCACCCTATTGGCAAGTAACATTCCATGAACCATCTCTAGAACGTCAGGAACTGGTACACTGAATAACAGGTTTTTCACATGAAAATAATTAAGTTTGCCACATGCTTTCAGATTCACGAGTCATCGGCTCATGGTTCCCTCTTTACCGTACATAGCATGATCTTACTCACGGAATAAAAAAAACAGATCATCAATGCATCACATATTTATGATCCAGAATGCATTGACACCTTAAGATGTTATGCACTGGGCATCCAGAATTCCTTTGTTGTAGAGATGCCATGTTTGTAAAAAGAAAATCAGAGAACCTGGTAAAAAATTGTTGCTATACCCGTTAACAAAACTGAACCTGATTGTGGGAGTCATTTCATGTAAATTAATGTGATAAGATGATCTTGAAGAAGATTTTCGGGCTGTAGGCCGTGGTCGTGAGGCTTGTAGTTCCCCGATATTTCACCAGAGACTGTGTCTGGCATCCTCAAGGGTTGTCTTGAGACTGGCAATTCGGTCCACTGTCTGTCCTATTTATACGTTCCACCGCAATAAATTGGTCCTGGGTTCCAGTCCCGATCTGAGCGTTTAATTTTTCTCTTCAAATATAATTTATCCATCATTGAGATGTATGAAATTAATAATAAAAATATTAGTTATGCATACTTACCCTACAGATGTCAACAAGTTAGGAGTGTTACTTCCTACAAATTTTTAACTTCAACAAATTTTAGGGTATAATGAAACTCCAAATCAGATAGTATCAGTGATATATATACACACATAATTTATGTAATTGATGTTGGTGTAGCTGGTACCAAAAGTGACACTTTCACATATGAAAAAAGTTTTGAAACAAGTAAGCAAAATACACTTTTGTATTCTAGTTATGTACATTACTTTTTGTAAACTGAAACTTTACTTATATTTTTGGTACACTAAAACTCTACTTACTTTTGTTTAATTACTGAAAATAAATTGAGTGATAGATATAATTACTTTGTAACTTATTTGATGTCTGGTATGCATGGTAACGAAACAAAATTATTTTAATAAATAACAAATAAAATTTGTTTCATATTGTCTGTTGCAGAAAATGATGTTTCATTGGAAATTTAAAAGAAAATGTGAAGAAGCTGTTTCCATACTGATACCAGTAGTCTAAGGAGTACAATTCATTCCAAAACTGGCAAAAGACTAGCAATACAGAAATAGCATCAAAATATGTGCTTCTTGCATTCTTCAAACAGAAGGTATTATGTTTGTTTGCATGTAAACAATTAACTAGAGGCATGTAAAGCTTTTACCAGTATTGACTATGTGGTTTTTTTAATGTAATAGATATAATATCGTGACACATTGTAATAATGGCATTTGAATTTCGTGGGTTATGGCGAAAATAGTGGTCTTGCATTGGTGAAATAGATTCGTGAGTCGAATGACCCGTGCTGATCACCGAAGTTTTGATGGTCACAAGTTCTGTACTGCAAGCATCTCTATCAGAGGCCAAGAAATCACCTTCTTCGCCATATATAATCTGCTGCTAGGGCAAGAAGCGAGTCAGTTGTGTAGTGACAGCGATATAGTGAGCTGTGAGAGAGAAGGAACTGTGGCAAGTAGTCTCATCAGAGACTGTAGATAATTGTATGCCAGATAAAACTTAAATCTGATAGTTTATAGAATTAAATAAAGTTATTGCGGAATATTACAAGATCATCTGTGTTATTTTATTACACCAAAACAACATGAAGATGACTCGATGGCATCCTGTGACAATATTTAAAAGTTTTAATCAAGTAAATGAAGTATAGTTGGGTAGCACTGAAAATGGCAAGAGATTGCTGAAACTATGGTCTGCAAGAAAAACATAAATGTGAGGTGAGTCAGAAAAAAACTAACTCAAAATAATTAAAATAAATCTCATAATCATATTTAAAGAGAAAAATTATACGCTCAGACCGGGACTTGAACCCGGGACCCTTGGTTTTCTAGTCCAAGTGCTCTACCATTTGAGCTACCTGAGCAAGTACCGATCTAAACGCAAATCTTTCTCTATATACGTTGAAATTCCCACCCCAAATGCTTTGAAGCCTTTTGCTTCTATCATTGCAAATGGCGGCTCCTATATTAAGAAGACATATTTGGGAATTATACATTACATTATAAATGCCAGTACGGCTATTTTCGATGTTTTTATTATTAATTTCATACATCTCAATGATGGATAAATCATATTTAAAGAGAAAAATTATACGCTCAGACCGGGACTTGAACCCGGGACCCTTGGTTTTCTATCCAAGTGCTCTACCATTTGAGCTACCTGAGCAAGTACCGATCTAAACGCAAATCTTTCTCTATATACGTTGAAATTCCCGCCCCAAATGCTTTGAAGCCTTTTGCTTCTATCATTGCAAATGGCGGCTCCTATATTAAGAAGACATATTTGGGAATTATACATTACATTATAAATGCCAGTACGGCTATTTTCGATGTTTTTATTATTAATTTCATACATCTCAATGATGGATAAATCATATTTAAAGAGAAAAATTATACGCTCAGACCGGGACTTGAACCCGGGACCCTGGTTTTCTAGTCCAAGTGCTCTACCATTTGAGCTACCTGAGCAAGTACCGATCTAAACGCAAATCTTTCTCTATATACGTTGAAATTCCCGCCCCAAATGCTTTGAAGCCTTTTGCTTCTAATCATTGCAAATGGCGGCTCCTATATTAAGAAGACATATTTGGGAATTATACATTACATTATAAATGCCAGTACGGCTATTTTCGATGTTTTATTATTAATTTCATACATCTCAATGATGGATAAATCATATTTAAAGAGAAAAATTATACGCTCAGACCGGGACTTGAACCCGGGACCCTTGGTTTTCTAGTCCAAGTGCTCTACCATTGAGCTACCTGAGCAAGTACCGATCTAAACGCAAATCTTTCTCTATATACGTTGAAATTCCCGCCCCAAATGCTTTGAAGCCTTTTGCTTCTATCATTGCAAATGGCGGCTCCTATATTAAGAAACATAAATGTTAATATAGGAGCCGCCATTTGCAATGATAGAAGCAAAAGGCTTCAAAGCATTTGGGGCGGGAATTTCAACGTATATAGAGAAAGATTTGCGTTTAGATCGGTACTTGCTCAGGTAGCTCAAATGGTAGAGCACTTGGACTAGAAAACCAAGGGTCCCGGGTTCAAGTCCCGGTCTGAGCGTATAATTTTTCTCTTTAAATATGATTTATCCATCATTGAGATGTATGAAATTAATAATAAAAACATCGAAAATAGCCGTACTGCCATTTATAATGTAATGTATAATTCCCAAATATGTCTTCTTAATATAGGAGCCGCCATTTGCAATGATAGAAGCAAAAGGCTTCAAAGCATTTGGGGCGGGAATTTCAACGTATATAGAGAAAGATTTGCGTTTAGATCGGTACTTGCTCAGGTAGCTCAAATGGTAGAGCACTTGGACTAGAAAACCAAGGGTCCCGGGTTCAAGTCCCGGTCTGAGCGTATAATTTTTCTCTTTAAATATGATTTATCCATCATTGAGATGTATGAAATTAATAATAAAAACATCGAAAATAGCCGTACTGGCATTTATAATGTAATGTATAATTCCCAAATATGTCTTCTTAATATAGGAGCCGCCATTTGCAATGATAGAAGCAAAAGGCTTCAAAGCATTTGGGGCGGGAATTTCAACGTATATAGAGAAAGATTTGCGTTTAGATCGGTACTTGCTCAGGTAGCTCAAATGGTAGAGCACTTGGACTAGAAAACCAAGGGTCCCGGGTTCAAGTCCCGGTCTGAGCGTATAATTTTTCTCTTTAAATATGATTTATCCATCATTGAGATGTATGAAATTAATAATAAAAACATCGAAATCTCATAATGTTAGTTCCTTTATTTATTAAATGGAGTATAGTTTTTATGAACAGTTACAATGGTATGATCCATTTGTTTTCGATGAAATGACAAGTTTGTCATGCATACAATTAAATATGACATGAATGTTATTTTGTAATTCATGTACTGGAAAGTTAAACTCTCCAAATAGTTCATATTTGAAGAGAAAAATTGTATGCTCAGATTCGGGTTTGAATCCAGAACCTTTCGCACACTTGGCAAATGCTCTACCAAGTGAACTATCTGAGCAACTCCAATCTAAATGCAATTCTTTCTCTTATAAACACTGTTAATTCCCATGCACCAAATGCTATGAAGCCTTTGCTTCTATCTTGCAAATGGTGGCTCTTTATCAAGAAGACATTTAATTGGGAATTTTACATTACATTCTTTCAATGTTATAATTAATTTCATACATCTCAATGATGGATAAATTATGTTTGAAAAGAAAAATTATACGTCCAGACTGGGATTTGAACCCAGGACCGATCGCGCAGTAGGTAATGCTCTGCCAAGTGAGCTATCGGAGTAACTCCTATCTAAATGCAAATTGTTCTCTTATATACACTGTTAATTCCCATGCACCAAAAGCTATGTAGCCTTTGTTTTCCAACTTGCAAATGGTGTCTGAGCATATAATTTTTCTTAAGGCTTCATAGCATTTGTGCACGGGAATTAACAGCATATATAAGGTAAATATTTGAGTTGGTCTCAGATAGCTCACTTGGTAGAGCATTTGCCTAATGTGCGAAAGGTCCTGGTTCAAACTCCAGTCTGAGCATTTAATTTTTCTCTTCAAATATAATTTATCCATCATTGAGATGTATGAAATGAATAATAAAAACATTGAAAGAAGCCGTACTGGCTTTATAATGTAATGTAAAATTCCCAATTAAATGTCTTGTTAATAAAGAAGCCACCATTTGCAAGATAGAAGCAAAGGCTTCATAGCATTTGGTGCACGTGAATTAACAGTATATATAACTAACTAACTCATTGGCATTATCGAACCCTTAGGTTCATGGCCACGCGGACATAAGCTCTCCATACATTCCTATCCTGAGCTAATGTATTCCAATCATTCCCTGTATAATCATATCATAGTTGATATTATTCTCCCACCTCATTCTTGGTCTACCAACTGGGTGTTTTCCCTCTGGTTTTCCTATAAGAAGCTTCCATGCACCTCTTTCATTACCCATTCGTGCCACATGTCCTGCCCATCGCAGTCTAAGAGACTTACTTACTTACTTACTCACTGGCACTATCGAACCCGTAGGTTCATGGCCGTGCAGACATAAGCTCTCCATATTACCCCAGTTGAACCCATGTCCGCATTTCTTGACAGTTGTATTTTTACGGTGAAAGATCGTCACTCTTTCGCCCAAGGTACTTTTTTCGTCTGGCTTATCACCTTCGACCAGTTTGGCATGGGTAACTCTATCGGCAGCAATGCTACCGCTGGCATAGCTCTCAGGATCATTTAAGCACGCAAGCCACTCCACCACGACAAGGTAAAGATACCATGGAGGGCTTAATGAAAGGCTTCTGTGCAAAATTTACCGAATGTTCCCATCCTAGTAATACCTTAGTTTCCTAGATGTCACTATGAGGCGGAACGACTTAACTGTTCTTAATATATCTGGCTTCCTATAAAGACTGTGCAGTTCACTGTTATGTAGTCTTCTCCATTGACCTGTCTGTTCATCTCTATTTGGTCCAAAGAGTCTCTGTAATGCTTAATAGCATGCATTTCCAGAATTGAGCCTATATTTAATTTATTTGTGCATCTCTTTCCTATTTGTGATTATTGTTCCTAGGTATTTGAATTCAGCCACTTCCTCAAAATTTCCCTCATTTGTCATTAGCTGTCCATTTCCATTATATAATGTATTTCTATGTGTGACCATATATTTAGTTTTGCTGATATTTACTGCCAGTCCCAATTTCTTAGTATTATTCAATAGTGTGTGCATGTTGGCTTTTAGTATCTCCTCGCTATCGCCCAAAAGTACTACATCATCAGCACAAACTAACAGCTTATTAATACCATTGTGTTGTAGGCCTTCTTCATCCTCTAAAGATTTGTTGGCATGCTCTAGTACAAAATTAAATAGTAGAAGAGATAGTGAATCTCCTTGCTTCAACCCATTGTGGATTTCAATAGTCTCCGAAAACTGTTTGTTTACACACACCCTACTCTTTGTGCCATTTAGACACATTAACAGCATATATAAGGGAAAGATTTGCGTTTAGATTGGAGTTGCTCGGATAGCTCACTTGGTAGAGCGTTTACCTAGTGTGTGAAAAATCCTGGGTTCAAACCCCAGTCTGAGTGTATAATTTTGCTTTTCAAATATAATTTATTCATCATTGAGATGCATGGAATGAATGATGAAAACATCAAAAGAAGCCGTACTGGCTTTATAATGTAATGTAAAATTCCCAATTAAATGTCTTCTTAATAAAGAAGTCACCATTTGCAAGATAGAAGCAAAGGTTTCATAGCATGTGGTGCGCAGGAATTAACAGCATCTATAAGAGAAAAATTTGCATTTAGATTAGAGTTGCTATGATAGCTCACTTGGTAGAGCATTCACCTTGAGTGCGAAAGGTTCTTAGTTCAAACCCGAGTCTATGTGCATAATTTTTCTCTTCAAATATAATTTATCCATCTTTGAGATGTATGAAATTAATGATAAAAACATCAAAAGAAGCTGTACTGGCTTTATAATGTTATGTAAAATTCCCAGTTAAATGTCTTTCTAATCAAGAAGCCACCATTTGCAAGATAGAAGCAAAGGTTTCATAGCATGTGGTGTGCAGGAATTAACAGCATCTATAAGAGAAAAATTTGAATTTAGATTGGAGTTGCTAGGATTGCTCACTTGGTAGAGCATTCACTTTGAGTGTGAAAGGTTCTTATCTCATACCCGAGTCTAAGCGCATAATTTTTCTCTTCAAATATAATGTACTTATCTTATTTAAATAACACAACTTTGAATGGAATAAAGAATGCCTAGTTTTTTAATGTTATATTTCATATGTAATGTCCTAATGGTAATCACTTTATCTTGTTGAACATATCCAACTCACAATTTTCTTGGAAAATATTATACTTATTTTGCCAACTGATATAAAAATACAGAAATAAAATATAATGTGAGGAGAAAACATTCAAAATCTTATATTCAAAATCAGAAAAAAAATGCAAAAAATATTGAAATTGCAATATAATTTTTTTTTAATTAGAAAAGATTGCAAATAGCTTGAAAATAAGAGTACAATCAAGTAGACCTTTGCAAACCTAAAGAGAATCAATATGGACTTATTTTCAACAGAGAAAGTTCAATGTCAGATTTTGAATGTTTCTTCTCATTTATATTATGTTATTATTAATAAAATTATTAAATTGATTATAGCATACCAGGTATTTTCATATGGAAACAATTGCATTTTACAAAATTTTTGATGTTGGTTCCAAATAAGTGAAATGAGTTTGTTACCAGGAGATGCATATTTAATAATGCAATAATAGTTTCTTATGGTTAAAATATCACCACTATGTTGTAACATTAATGTGATAATCATCATCATCTTCATTCATGGACTAGGTCTGTTGACCCGTTCCGACTTCAGCCCATCTCTTTCTAGGTCTGCCCACATCTCGGGTGCCTTTAGGTTTGTATTTTGTTATTTGTTTTGGATATCTATCTTCATTCATTCTGTCTATATGTTGCTTCCATTTTTGTCTATATGTATCCATTTTATCAGTTATTGCAAATATTTCAAGTTCCTGTCTTATTTCTGTGTTCTTGATTCTGTCTTCCTTAGTGCACCCTTTAACAGATCTCAAAAATTTCATTTCTGCCGCCGTTATCCTACTTAGGTCTTGTTTTTTATGTATCCAGGCTTCTGAACCATAGAGCAGTACTGGTACTGCCAACATTTTATAAAATTTCAGTTGGGTCTCTCTTCTTGTTTTGTTATTTAGTGTAATGTGATAATATGAGTTGTTATTATTATTATTATTTATTTATTTTATTAATGTGATGCTGTCACTAGATGGCTTACTAGAACAAATGCATAAGCACATGAACAGATATTTAAAGCTGCAAATATTATGATTATGAAATATTTGTTATAGGTTCTAACATACAACAAATTTCCCAGAGAGATAGATAATTTTGATTATTTCTTTCTATTATTCCCTGAGAGTAGTTGAATTAAAATTGATAAAATTAAGATTTGGCTAATGAAATTAGACAATGGTGGCTTCACAGAAATTACTATCCATACATTTTAAGGAGAGCTATTATAAGGAATATGATTTATTTATGCGTTGAATGGAAGAAAATTTTTTGAATAGTATAAATGATAGTGTGCAACTTGCACATAGTGAATCTCTATTATTGCTGGAAGTGTCAATTTCACAGGATCTTTTAATGTAGACAATTTTTATTTCAATAACATAATAAGAAGTAATGTCTTGAGAATGATCTCACATAAGGAGATTGAAACGTCAACAAATTATTGAATAAATTGATTGTTGAGATAATGAAACCATTAATATTTAATTTTAAGAAGTTATATTTTGAGGTGCCAAAGAATCTTTCAACAAAAATCAAGATACGCTAACAGTTTTCATTGATTTTGAAAAAGCATATGACTCGGTATGGAGATATAAATTACTTGAAAAACTCACAAAACTAGGCATTCAAAACAATATGTTAAACTGGATCACCCAGTTCCTTTCACAACGTTTCTGTGCTACAAAATACAATGACAGTACTTCCAAATTCCGACAAATAAGAATGGGCCTCCCTCAAGGTGCAGTACTAAGTACAACCCTGTTCAACATCTACATCAACGATCTGCCACCAGCTATATCAAACACAGAAATAAAGACAGCTCTTTTTGCAGATGACATGATTATGTGGACATCTTCCTCACAAATAGAAAAATCTAAATCATCTATGGAAAAGGCTCTTAACCTACTAGAAAAGTGGACCCACAACAATTTAATGGCCATTAATACAGACAAAACAACGTTTCAAATATTTAGCTTGAAGAAAAAAATTCCAAAACTAAATCTACAGTTCAAGAAAACAAATCTGAGACAAACAAATGAAACAAAATATCTAGGAACAATTTTTGATTCAAAATTATCATGGAGAAAACACATTGAAGCAGTAGTAAACAAAGCAACGAAAAGATTCTCAATCTTAAAAAGATTAGCCGGAGCAAAGTGGGGCAGTAATCGCCAGACTCTGAACACCACATACAAAACATTCATCAATCCAATACTACTATACAATGGGGAGGTAATAATCACAGCAAATAACTCGAACCTGAATCGCCTAGAAGTATGCCAAAATCAGGCTTTACAGCTTATAACTGGCGCAGCAAAATCAACTCCAATCGCAGCAATGCAAGCACTAACTCAGAACCCTCCAATATGTCTAACTTTAGAGGAACAGGCAATAACACAACATGAGAAAATGTTACAATTAACAACAACAAAATGGGAAAAAAGGCAGTTACAACCAAGCAAGTTGAAAACACAAACAAGTTTCTTGTCCAAAGTAATGGAAATAAAAACAGATTTGAATCTTCCTAAATCTAAAGAAAATATTTTGATCAGAGATAACCCTCTTACTTTTGAACCAATTAACATTCAGCTAAATCTAGAAGAACCAGTTACAAAATCTGAAACTCCCACACTTGTACTAAAAGCTCTAGCATTAGAAGTTGTGAATAAGAGATATCCACCAGAAGAATGGTTACATGTCTACACAGATGGATCTACTATTGATAACTCAGGATCAGGAATTACATGTGCATTATTTTCATTTTATCAACCAGCAGGATACCACACAACAAATTTTGATGCAGAAGTAACGGCTATTCATATTTTACTCCAACAATTACTATACAGAATAAATAAATTTCAAAATGTGGTCATACTCTCTGATTCTAAGGCAGCAATATATGCAATAAATTCACACAAAATGAAGTCAATACAAATTAAAGAGTGCTACAAAATGATTCAACAACTCCAAAAACTACAGAAAAGAATTCAATTGCAATGGATACCTGCACATTGTGGAATTGCTGGAAATGACACTGCTGATTTTCTTGCCAAAAAAGGCTCCAATTTAATTCAGAATACTACTAAAAGCTTACCTTTCACATCCATAAAAAGAATAGTTAAAAACAAATATAAAATCAAACAAAACCAAGACCTATGTAATAAAGCCAAAGACAAAAAATGGAATATTTTAGTAAAGAAGCCAGATATTATTCCAGAAATTCCACGTAAAACTACAGTAGCAACATTTAGACTGCTTACAGAACATGACTATTTGGCCAAACATTTATATAAAATAGGAATCTACACGAATCCAAATTGTCCTCTATGCAATAAAGACGAAGAAATGAATGAAGAACACCTACAAACCTGTGAAGTATTACCTGTTGGATCCACAATAGAGAAATATTGGAGAGCAAGAACGCTAATGGCTTCGGTGCCAAGGCCCAGCATTTGAAAACAACAACAACATATTTTGAGGTTATTTAATTATATTATTTTTAGTCTGGACATCTTACCTCAATATTAATGTTGATTTGTTCTTGAACATGTTTCAAAACAATTCTGTTTTATTCGTCAGCTTTCCCAGACTGGTTTTATTTATGTAGCATTATGTTGCACAATCTGGATGTCGATGTCAGCTCCATCCTGTGGTTGGCCAAAGAACCTCCAAACAAGGTCACACTCCATTGGTATATATCAAAATTCATAATTCTGTTTCTGTTCTTCTGAATATAAATTTTTTCCCAAATAGTCAACTCTTTTGTATTTTCTAACTGTTTTAATAATTTAGGGTCTGAATTTATATTATGTTTTTCAGACCAAACATGAGCAGAAACTGCAGATTTTTCTATTTCCCCATTTTTAATATTTCTTATGTGTTCTTTGGTTATAATTTTTAGGTTTCTTTTTGTTTTTTCCTATATATATCTTTTCACAACCCATGCATTCAATTTGATATATTCCTGACTTTTTATTTTTACCAGTTTTTACATTTTTGTTGGTTTTTATTAGTTTATTTAAACTGTAGTTATTTTTTGGTGCTAATTTAATATTAAACTTCTCAAATATATTTTGAAATGTATTATGTACCCAGGGGTGATATGTGAATTTCCTATATTTTTTCATAGGTGGTTCTTCTTTTTCAAGAGTACTTCTGTTTATCATTTTTTGTTTTTTATACTTTTCTATCCTTTTATGTACCATTTTTTCATCAAACCTGTTTTCTCTTGCTACTTTGATTATGTGTTTTTTCTCATGTTTGAAATCTTCTTCGTTTAAGGGTAAGTTTACCAATCTATGAGTTAAACTATTAAAGGCTGCTAATTTATGTCCAATTGGATTGAACCCTGTTGATTTTATAAAATTTCCGTATGAGTTTCTTTCCTATGAATCCCGAATTCAATTTTTCTTTTTTCTTCGTTTCTGACCAATTTAAGATCCAAAAAAAGGTATTTGTTTATTTTCTTCTATTTCTTTGGTAAATTTGATGTTTGTACTCTGTAAATTTAACTGTTTTAGGGAATCTTCTACATTAAGGTAGAATTTTTTATCACTCACCTCATATTGTTCTTCTTATTTGACTATAAACTAGTTTCAGAACATAGTTTCTGTTCCATCCTCAGTATCGTCATGACCGTTGTTCTGTCGTCTTGAAGAGCTGTCCTTCCGAAACTAGTTTATAGTCAAATAAGAAGAACAATATGAGGTGAGTGATAAAAAATTCTACCTTAATGAATATACCTCATAGTGAGAATTCCTAAAATAAGTAATCTTCTACATGTTTTTCTTTAACAATACAAATTATATCATCTACATATCTGCTCCAAAATTTAAACATTGTGGGATGTGCTTTAGTGATTTTACATTTAAAATCACTCATAAATAAATTTGCCAGGAAAGGTGATAATGGGTTTCCCATTGAGAGCCCTGATTTTTGTCTATAGAAACTCCCATTGAATGTAAAAAACATTTGGTCAATGCATAACTCAGTTAATTTCAAATAATCTTCTTTGATCTCTCTGTCTATGTTGTTTTTACTTAACCAGTTGTTCACTATCTCCAAAGTTTTTTGTTTCGGTACATTTGTGAACAATGAAACGACATCAAAGGAAACCAACCTATCTGTAGGTTCGATTTCCACTTTTTCTAATTTCTTAACTAATTCCAATGAATTTTCAATCTGCAGACTTTCAAAATGATTAATTCTTTTAAATTAATTATTCAGCCATTTCGAAATTTTGTAGGTTGGTGATCCAATATTGTTCTTTGGCCAACCACAGGATGGAGCTGACATCGACATCCAGGTTGTGCAACATAATGCGACATAAATAAAACCAGTCTGGAAAAGCTGACAATAAAACAGAATTGTTTTGAAACATGTTTTCAAGAACAAATCAACATTAATATTGAGGTAAGATGTTCAGACTAAAAATAATATAATGAAACCATTTTTTATTAATTTATTTACTAATAATAATTAATTTTATTCCAGTTAATTCTTCTTTTAACATCATATTCAAATCCCAACTGTTTGCCTTACCTTTTAGCAAAATCCTAAGGGATGTAGTTAATGAGGTTGTATCCATGAAAACATTTTTTGATATAGCCTATAACATTCAGTAAAAAAAAAAGTAAGATCATATTTATTAGCTAGGAAAATCAGGCATTAGGTTTAGGGGTTAACCTGAAGCAAAAGTTTAGAAATTGTTCTAGTGACTGCCTTTTTATTTTTTGCAACAAAAGTTGACATGTAACATTTGAATAATATACATAATTCATTAATAAGCAAAATCTGATCATTAAAAATGGAGATTAACTGAAAACTGAAATTTTAGTGGGAATATTTTGAATGCTTCATTGTCACAATTTTTGTTTAATTGAAACAGAATTTGATGTATATATTTAACTTTTATGACTTTTTAAAAAATATCTGCAACTCCTCTATAACTAGATAACTCACTGGCACAATCGAACACGTAGGTTCATGGTAAAATCAAATGTTTTCTTACCTCTTCTCATACAAATCTTCTAAGTAGATCGCATGGTCTTGAAATCGCGATCTACTTAGAAGATTTGAATGAGGAGAGGTAAGAAACATTTGATTTTACCACGAATTAAACCTCATAGTGATTAATTCCTGTAAAAGTTAAATGTACGTAGGTTCATGGTCATATGGACAGAAGTTCTCCATACATCCTTATCCTTAGCTATTGTTTTCCAATCATCCCTTGTATAATCTACTTTCTTCAAATCATGGTTAATGTTATTCTCCCACCTCATCCTTGGTCTACCAACTGGGCGTTTTCCCTCTAGGTTTTCCTGAAAGAAGTTTCCATGCTCCTCTTTCAATCCCCATTCATGCCACATACATATCCTGCCCATTGCAGTCTACGAGACTAAACTATTCTGATTTTATCTGGTATTGTATAAAGCTTGTGTAGGTCATTGTTATAAGTCTTCTCCATTTGCCTGTCTATTCATCTCTTTTTGGTCCAAAAATTTCCCTAAGAATTTTATTCTCAAATACTTCTCTATAACTAGGTACATTTTTTTGGTTTAATTTTTGTTACGCTCAAAGAACAAATTACTTTTTTCACAAAGAAAGAAGGGACTTCTCATATTTTGAGTGCTACACATGGTAGAGTGATGGCTAGTTTATTAATTTTACTTTTCTTGCAGCCCTCATCACCTAGGCAAAGTATCAGGTAGCAGACAATCCTAGATTTAAAGTGGATTAGTAGATGCTGTAATATCATTTCCACTTCTCCAAGGGCAGCTGGAAGATTTGTGAAGAATTCAAATCTTGGATGAATACATAATAAGTAGTGAACAAAAGTTAAAAAGTAGATTTCATGAAAATGTCAAAAGTATTTCTTTGTCACACTGATTACTGTATTCACACATTTTTTAATTACTTCAATTAGAAAATATTAGAACTCTTCGAAATTTTGCCTGAGAAATCAAAGTTCAATTTTAATGATTTATTAATTATGTATTTTAATTTTCATTCATAATAAAACAAATCAACATTAATGATATTTTCTGAACTCATATTTATCTGATTAAAATGAAGGAGTCAATGAAGAGGAAAATAATTATATCAATTCACAAGTTCTCTAATTTCATACTTTTTCATTTATTAATCATAAATTAAAAGCTCAGACATAAAGAAATAGACTAGAAAATATCACTGGATATAGAGGAACCAGAAATCAGTGTACTGCCTTATTATGAGTCTACAGATTACATATTTATTTGAATATTAAACTTCATCACATGTGATACACCCATAAAAAAACATAAAAATTGTCTTCTTTATTTTACTCTTATGAAAGGAAATAGTGTTTTATTTCTATCAGCATTATTCTATTCTATAGTGTTCTGCCCTAGGGCAGTTCTTTTACTACTATCATAGCATTTTCATGCTATGCTTTGCAGCTTTACTAGGGAATTATAGATGATGTGGTAGCTTACCGTTGCTTTCCACACCATGGGATGATGATGGCCAGATGTTTGGGGGCCTCTTGGGCCTCAAAGCTTCCTGACATTTGTTTTACAGGTGAGGAAAAACTCTGAAAAAATATCACCCAGGAAGCTTGTCCCGACCAGGAACCTGGTCTCACTGTGTGACAAGGCAGCATGCTACCTCGAGACCACAGTGATGGTTGTCAGCATTATAAGCTGCCATAAATCATTTCTTTTAGCTAGTCTCCTTTTGGAAGATCTATTCCAAATATGCATCTTTTCATCCCTATCCTTCATGCTTTTCTTCCTTTAAATTCTTCCCTTTTTTTTAATAAGTCTTTTTACTTGGTTAATCCATCTTTCCTGTGATCTTTCTCATGGTTCTTTTCCTTGTACAGCTGTAAAAATAAAAGTGGCTACATTCTTGAACAGTGAAAAATTTGTAAGCTCCACTTCAGAACATGATACTGTTACACAATGTATGTGCTTGTAGATGAGCAGATGAAGAGTTTTTAAACTGTAGTGTTTCAGAAGGAATCACACAATACCTACCTCTCAAGGATCAGCGGTACCAGTATGTACTTATTTAATTATTTGAAGATTGTTAGTTTGAGGCATGTTCAAGTTTTAATTTTTTTTTGACCATTTTTAATAGTAACGAATTGTCTCTGTGACCAATTTTATTTATATAATGAATTATCAATATTTTAAAAATTCATTACAATTGAGGTTATGTATTGAAACTTTAGAAATGTTAATACAAGTCCCTTTTTATATCCGTCTTCCTCAATTAAATTTTAATTACATTTTAATTGAGGAAGTTGGATATAAATAGGTACTTATATTAATATTTAAGAAATTTCAATAATGAATTATCTGTGACAATCTTACATACCCAATGTATTTTTGTTTTAGCAGCACAATTGAAGAATTTTGCAGATTACCATCATGCTGTGTGATATGTTTTGGAAACCCTTGTTTTCATGATCATTTTTATATTCCATTATTGTTAAAATTATTTTTTTTCTTCTATGCAATTTTGATTACATATTATTTAAATGTAAATAATATAATTCTGATTAACCTGGCAATGGTGTTTGGGTTTAATCCCACTGCAATAACTGCTGCTGAGATAACAAAGGAAAACTATTAATGAGCCTATGTGAAGAACTGCAAAGTTGGAAGGAGCATTTCCTTGAAATCCTCTGCTGGACTGAAGAAGTAACGGAGGATGAAGGAGGTGAATTTGAAATTAATCCTGATAATAGCTGTGCTCAGTGGTAAATCTTTAGGGATAGATAACATCCCACTTGAAATTTTAAAAATATGTTGAAACTTTAGCGGAATTACTACAACCACTAATGGAGAACATTTGGACAAAAGAAAAAGCTCCAGATGAGTGAAAAAAGGACTCATTGTAAAGCCACCTAAGAAAGGTGATTTAACAATATGTAAAAACTGGAGAGGTATTACCTTGCTATCAGTTCCTAGCAAGATTCTATCAAGAATTGTATTGAATAGAATTGAAGACATCATAGAAACAAAATTATGAAAAGAACAAGCTGGTTTCAGAAATATCATGGCTGTACAGATTTAATAAATACACTTCGTATAATTTTGGAACATTTGGCAGAATGGCAAAATACAATTTATTTAACATTCATAGATTTTGAAAGAGTGTTTGACTCTGTCAGTAGACATGCTATTTGGCAATCTCTGAAGGAATGTGGCATTCCACCAAAGATTAATATTATTAATGATATGTATCAAGGTTCGAAGGCACAGATAATACATGAAGGTAATCTCTCAGAATCTATAGAAATGAAATCTGGAGTAAGACAAAGGTGTATTCTCTCCCCAACAATATTCTTAATGGTGTTGGATAGAACTATGAGAAAGGTTATAGGAAAAAGGAAAAGAGGAATTCAACGGGGGATTAACAATTGTCTTGAAGATCTTGACTTTGCAGATGATATATGTCTGCTAGCTCAGAGAGGGGATATGGAGACTAAGGTTGAGAAGTTACAAGAAGAAGCAAAGAATGTTGGATTGAAGATAAACTCCTCTAAAACAAAACAGGTGAGGATAAATTGTAACAATCAAAATAAATTAAAAGTAAATGATTTAGAAATTGAAGAAGTGGATACCTTTCTATATCTGGGAAGTATAGTTACAAAAACAGAAAAAACAGGAGGAGCAGAACACTATGGATTCAACTAGCAAATGCAGCATTTATGCAGTTATACCCCATATCTCTTTGAAGACAAAACTCAGACTGTTCAACACCAACACAAAATCAGTCCTCCTCTATGGTTGCGAAACTTGGAAAGTCACGGAAGCAACAAATAAAAAGAAGCAGACCTTTGTAAATAGATGCCTGAGGCATATTTTAAATTTAAGATGGCCGGAAATAATATGAAATGAACAATTTCCAATATGTCAACAAATAAAACAAAGAAAGTGGAATTGGATAGGTCACATGCTGAGAAAACCAGACGTAGCCACCGAGAGTACTATACTAGATTGGAATCCTCATGGAGTAAGAAAGAAAGGATGACCTAGGAAAATGGAAGCAATCAGTAGAGGAGGAAGCAAAGGATAGAGGGAAACAAGTGAAATGGAAACAGAATAAGCTGGAGGAACTTTACTGCTGCCCTATGTTTCATTTAGGAACTACAGAAATTAAGTCAAGAAGTAAGTCAACTACTGCTGCTGCTCTAGTGCCAGGGAAAAGTGAACTAACTTTTGTCCAAGACAATATAATCCTTTCCTTCTAAATTCATTTAAACTTGGTCCAGATATCTGATCCTAGGCCTTCCCATATTTCTTTCACTTTGCACATTCCATTCCAAAGCTTCCATAGTATTTTTCTATATTCCATCTTCTTTTTTTTTTAACTCCCTGAATCATTTTAATCTCATTTTTGTCATTACAACTGTCAATATTTTAAAAATATGTCCAATATGTCTCTGAGTACTTATACATTTCATCTGTAATTATGAATACTTCTGTTTACACACATTTTTCAAGTGACTAGTATCATTTCATCAGAATTAAAGTGGGAAGTAATACACCACCCTATAACTTCATTCAAGAGAAAGGAAACAATTCAAAAAAATTACTTACCATTCTGGAACACACAGAAAATTTGTAATATTGAATTCTTTATTCCATGTTTTTTTAAGTATTCAACAAATTCAATATTACATTGACACCAATTAGTAAATTTATTTTGGGTAATCTACAAATAACTAATAAAAATGTTAATGTCCCAGGTAGTATAAAATCTGGAATTTATCAAATTAGTTGCAATGATTGCAAGAAAGTATATACCGGTATAGGAAAAACTAAAAGGAATTTAGAAACTCATACAAAACAACACTTTAGAAATATTAAAAATGGTGTAATTGAAAAATCGACTATTGCAGCTCATAGTTTGCTACAGAATCACAAAATTGTACTTTTAAAACATATAGGGAAGCCCTTGGAATAACAGTTTGGGAGAAGATATACATTCAAAAGAATAAATATAGAACCATGAATTTTGAAATTCCAGATGAGCAAAATTTAATCTCCAAGTTCATAAAATTGACATCCTGATAGCAATTCAGAAGATAGTATTAATGGCACAATTTCAATAGTTGGAGTTTGATTGAAGATGAAGGTGAAATGACCTTGAAACCGGTATAATGAAAACACGGAATTTTATGAGGTGAGATATAAAAAAAAAATCTCCAACTCATTGTAAATAGGCTATGTGTTTTGTGTTCAGAAAAAATGCAAAAAGTTCCATATTCTGAAATTGTAAAAAAGACTTAAATCAATCAGCACTTATAGCAAAGATAATTAAGCACTTTACATGTAATATATGCACGGTCTGTGCGCATTTCTCCTTTATTATTATAAATAGACTAGTATCATGATAGTGAAATTGATGAAAAATGTAATGCAGACAATTTATATTATTCTAATTGAGGAAGATGGACATGTAAAGGTACTTATATTATTATTTTAAAAAAATATTAATACATAACCTCAATTGTAATAACAATGAATTTTTAAAATATTGACAGTTGTAATGACAAAAATGAGATTAAAGTGATTCAGGGAGTTAAAAAAAGGTGGAATAAAGAAAAATACTATGGAAGCTTTGGAATGGAATGTGCAAAGTAAAATAAATGTGGGAAGGCCTAGGATCAGATATCTGGACCAAGTTTAAATGGATTTAGAAGGAAAGGATTATATTGGGAAATAATCCAAGAGGAGGATTCTATGAGAGAGGATACATTCTGAGATGACCCACAGTAGAAAGATTTGAAGAAGAAGAAGAAGATGATGATGATAATAATGATAAGGAGTAGTAGTCTCATAAAATATGGCAGTAACAAAATTCAACTTCAGTGCTGCACAGCTCATTGGTATTGTACTTATATATGTTACTGTATTATTATATTTGTAAATTCTGCATTACACTAGAACTTTATTTGAGCTAGTTATATCCATAGCATTTTTATCCTTATGTTGATTGTGTTTGATACCATATATATTTTTATTTCTATTTCTGTGTAGTAAAATTTTTTCAAGAGCAATAAATGGTGCTTCCACTGAGAGAGTCAAAATAATGGAGAAAAATATCGTTATGACCATATCTCCAAAGATTTGATTAATCTGTAAGAAGAAAATAATTAAAATTAAATAAATAAATAAGGTGAATCTGGCACATGTTACCTCATAATTATTTTTGTGTTTCATTTGACATATTTTGATATGCTGCCCGTATCTTTGTCAGCTTGTCCAGTCAGTTCAATTTTATGTTGTCAGTCCTGAATATCGATTCTCCTTCCATCTTTTGTTTGACCGAAGAACAAACCTTTTTCCCGGGAATTTAAAAATTCATAATCCTATTTTTATTCTTCTGGATATAGATTTTCTCTCAAATGGTGAACTCTTTAGTCTTTTATAACAGTCTTTTATGCTCAGTCGGTAGAGCATTGGCCTGGAAAGACAAAGGTTCTGGTTTTTTAGTCCCAGTGTGACCGTATAATTTATCTCTTCAAATATGATGTATTTTATCATCATCATCCATGCAAGTATTAGGCCGTGTGGCCTGTTACGGTCTCAAAGAGGAATTTTCCATCCAGCGCTTTTTTTGATGTCCCAGCGATCTTTTGCCTTGGGGGCAGTAGCGAAGTATGGCTTTTGGAATTCTATGAGACGGCATTTGTTGAAGATGGACTTTCCAGTTGTTCTTGTAATTTTTGTATATGGTGAAGAATGATATCTTTTATAACTGTTTTAATAATTCAGTGTTCACATCAATTTTATGTTTTTTCTGAATGAATGTGGGCAGCTACTGCAGATTTTTCTATTTCTCAATTTTTTACATTTCTAAAGAATGAAAGAATACTTTAGAAATGTAAAAAATGGAAAAATACAAAATTCTAATGTGTTCTTTCATTCATTAGAAATGTAAACAATGGAGAAATAAAAATAATCTGGAGTAGCTGTAGAAAAAAAATAAAATTGATGTAAACCTAAATGATTAAAACAGTTAGAAAACACTAAAGAGCTCACCATTTTGGAGAAGATCTACATCCAGAAGAATAAAAATAGGATTATGAATTTTGAAATTCCTGGGGAAAAATATTTGATTTATAAGTTCTTCGGTCAAGCAAAAGATGGAGGGCGAGTCGACATCCAGGACCGACAAAATAAAATTCAACAGTTTGGTCAAGCTGACAATGGTATGTACAGCATATCGAAACATATTAAATGAAAACAAATGTACCAGATTCACTTTATTTGTTAAGAAGAACTTCATAATGTTCCTTCCTGTTATAATTTATTAATAATAATCAATTATTGATGTATTTTGAACTTGGAGGAAATAATTATAACAGGGAGGCTTCTGCCATACTGACTTATGTGGATAGCGTATTCTTTAAGTTGTTTTTTTTGTTTGAATTTCCTTAATTTGTTTATTATTTCCTTATTGAAACCATTTAATCTGGCTATATTTAGGATATTCTTGTATTCATTCTTAAAATTTTCTTCATTTAATGGGACATCAGTATTTTTAGTTGATTGGTAATCTAATATGAAGCAGTTGGTGATGATAAAATTGACTCACTTGCACTCCAATATGTAGTAGCAAGATTTTTAAATTGAATAAATAAAGGATGAGCAGAGAAGATGAGTTAAAATTTTCTTTCTTGAGATTAGGATTGATAGAGACATGCAATTTTTAATTGCTAGAGATAGGATTAATTTGCAAATCCATCTGCAGTAATATGTCGTAAAGTTACACCATACTTTAACAGTTATAAATCTGTTGTTATGAAACATACAGCCTGGCAACCCTACAGTCCTTATTAGTAAGTGTAGGCTATGTACTGATGCGAGATTTTATCTTTTCTCTACTCTCCATCATTATTCCTCACACAAGGCATTTACAGCATATAAAACACTTAAACATAATATATTTGAAGATAAGAATTTACGCCTAGACTGGAGTTTGAACCCAAGGTCTCTAGTTCTATACATTAGTTTTCTTTCAAACTGAGTTACCTAAGTCTCTAAATGTGAATTTTTTTATTTATACAATTCCCAAGAGCTCCAAAGGCATTGTTCAACACGCCATCTGGCAACTTCTTATTTAAGAAGACTTTTACTGGGAATTTAACATCACCATGTAAAGCCACTAGAGCTTCATAAACATAAATTCATCCTAATCTGAATTTGTTTTTGTATATTACTTAACATGATCTGTTAAAGTGGTATATAATTTAAAAATGATCATATCATCATCTATCCAGTGAGTATGGAAATTGCAGCTGTTGTTGTCAGATATACATTGGTTATAATGTTGTCTTAGATTTGAAATAAAATAAAATTCTAACTTTACCCAGGCTGTATCATAAGTTATACAATTCAGGTTTATTTTAACGTAACATAATACATATTTTTTAGATAATTTTATATCCTCCCAGTAATTATCTGAAGTGTTCAATTCTGTTTTTCATATACATAATTTCTGATAATTTTCATAAAATAAGATTATTTGATTTACTTTAAGGTGGATTTCAAATAAACCACTGCACTGTGTCATCTAAAATAATGAACAGGTACTGTGCTCCTTAGAACAAATATAATTTATAGCAAGAGCCAGCCTTGGTGGTCTTGGGATAGTTCATCTAATTAGGGACTTATTAGTGGCAGTTTTAATCCCAGTCAAGGTCAATGACATTGTTTTGTTATGAAAATTCAAAGACACAGTTTTCTTTTTTGGATTAGAGATTACAAGTCACACAAAATATTTAACATTTTCCAATACTGTTTATTATAATATCACATAAAATATGTGACACATTAAAGAACCTTCATAATTATGTGTAAAACATATTCTGCATAAATTCTAAGTTGCAGTATTTCCTGTCATTGCAATTAGCCTTGTAGCAAAAATAGATGATATTACATCCATTAAGCAATGTTTTGTGAGGTAATTGTGAGTTATTGCAGCAGGGAAAGAGGAAGTTTCCTAAGGAACATTACTTCTTGTTACTGTGTGGATAGACCTATTTCATGAACTGAAGAAAACTGGTTATAAATCAATTTCACAGTTTCAGAACTTGCTGATCACTGATTTAATGAATTAGAATAAGTCTTACCTGATCCATATCACTAATGTGAAATGTTGATTTCCTTGAAGCAATATGCCAAAATATAAAGTCTATGTGAATGAGATATATGCTAAATGATAGACGTCCAAGAGGATGAAAAAATCTCCAAGATAGTAGTGTATTCACAAAACCTGAAATAATAATGGATTTATTCCATACAGAACCATTACACATAAGTGTTGCATCAGAGATAGAATAGAAGCTACACTTAAAATAAATAAACTTTTTTTGTTTTTCCACTGTCCACTACAGATGTGTCCAAAAGTCACAATTTTAAGAAAGAGTACAATATTATGACTTTTTATGTTATAATGGTTAGTGTGTTTAAGGATCCTTGTTAGATTCCTGGTTATGAAATATCTTGCAGGGAACTTTCGTACTGAATTTCATTGCAGTAATAGAGTGAACATTATATGTTTTATATACATAACATTATTTGTTACATAAACTAAATCCCAAGTAATGTGGGTCTGTCCTGCAACGTAGCTGAGTGGTTAAGGCAAGCTGCCTTGATGCAGAACTACAGGACTTGCGCTGCTTGAGTCGCCATAGGGAAGAAATTTTCTCATGAAATTTCGGCCAATATCTTATTTCTTATAAAGATCATGTAGCTTACTGTTAGGTAGTTTTCTCATTCACCTGAGTGTTCATCTCTCTTTGCTCTAAAAATTTTCCTAAGCACTTTATTCTCAGATATTTGTATTCTTTTCTTCTCTCTTAAAGTAATAGACAATATTTCACATCCATCTAGTACAACTGGAAGAATCATCGTTTTATATATTTTTAGTTTAACAATTTTTAGAGAAATTGGGGTGATGAGAGTTCTTGACTTTGATCAACCCGAATGTAAAAGAATCTGAAGTCCCAAAAGAGTACTCTGTGCAAAATTTGTTAGAATTTTCATGCACAGATATGAATTGTGACATTAATGACCTTAGTTGTTCAAATGAGCCTTTTAAATGTTATTCTGTAAAATTTTTATTTTGTGACTATTTCTGATGCAAGACTTTAATTAATCATATACAATTTGATGAGAACAAATTTTAAAATCATAGTTGGGCACCCTGTGACTCAAAACACATCGACCAGTGGCACAAATGTAAACATAAGCTGTTTCTGACTGTTCAGTGCACGTAACACAATCAATATTGAGACTCAAATTTAATTGTAATACAGTGATTTTCCATCTATGCCCTAAATGAAAACTCTTACATTCCTCAAATACTTTGGAGTGAAATATAACCTGGAATTTGTTAAAATGTATATTGAACAAGATTAAAAGTATCAGTTATTGAGAATGTTATTTATGACATAATTTATTACCTCCGTAATGAAAACAAATATATAACAAAGATACAGTCTTTAAATAAACAAATTTACATAGAAATTCATTCAAATAACAAGCTACAAGGTTTGTAGGTTCAAACCTGGATGGGTTGATGGATTTTTCAGGCCATAGAAATCCTTAATATGAATTTTTTTGAAAGTGAACTAAAGCTGTGGATCCTGTGTGATAGATTTATGGCATGTAAAAGAAGCTAAGGCCTGAAAAAGAAGCCTCTGAGCAAAATTTGTCAGGCCTTTCAGCCTTTCATAACCAGATTTGAATGTTGGCACTGAAGAAAGAAGACCTTAGCTTGTAAAGAGCTTCATTAAATAAAAATAACTTTTAAACAACAGTTTAATATCCTCATTGCATTCACCCTACTTTTTAGATAAGTATTCCTCATTTTCTCAATTAGATTGTTTTTAAGTTTTTGCAGAATTTATGGAGAACTATCTGAATTTCTCAGTTACATTTGTATCATTTTAAATTGTATATGGTAATTTTATTACTAATTTAACACTTCTCACTGAAGGATAAATTATATTTGAAGAGAAAAATTTTCACCTAGACCGAGACTCGAACCCAGGACCCTTGGCTTTCGGGCCAAGTGCTCTACCAACTGAGCTACCGAGGCGAGTTGCAATCTAGAAGCAAATTTTTCTCTTATATACATTGTAATTCCCTCGGCCCAAATGCTTGAAACCGTAGCTTCTATCTTTGCAAATGGCAGCTTCTTACTTAAGAAGACATTTATTGGGAATTTAACACTACTTTATAGCCAGTAGGGCTTCTATTGACGATTTTATTATTAATTTAACACTTCTCACTGAAGGATAAATTATGTTTGAAGAGAAAAATTTTTGCCTAGACTGAGACTCGAACCCGGGACCCTCGCTAGCTCAGTCGGTAGAGCACTTGGCCCGGTAAGCCAAGGGTCCCGGGTTCGAGTCTCGGTCTAGGCGAAGATTTTTCTCTTCAAATATATTGTATATGGTAACCTGAATGCAGGTTGGAAATTATTTTTAAAAATATTAATTCTTCTAAGTTAATTTATCTTTCAAGTGCTCAATATTTATGTTGCATTTATTTATAATGTATAACTATGCTGTCAATTTCAGCACCACAATTTTAAGTCATTAAATTGAGTACATAATTAAAATGTATCTTTAATTGTTTTGAGTAGTATATTTTTTATCAATTTACCTCCAAATCCTGAAACACATGAAAATATAATCCACATAATACCAAATGACACAAAGGGGTCGTGTAATAGCTGAATAAAATGCTGCATCCAGTGGATTGTAATTGTAATCTCTCTGTTGAAATGGATATGCACTAATCATTGTTACAATCATGCATCCAACTGCCAATAACCAACCACTTATTATATATATCTGCAAAAAAAGAAATTTATTACCATTAATATTCAGAGGAAGTGACACTATGAAGTTTATTTTAATTAATATAATAGA
Organism: Diploptera punctata; assembly: GCA_030220185.1. Taxonomy (NCBI): domain Eukaryota; kingdom Metazoa; phylum Arthropoda; class Insecta; order Blattodea; family Blaberidae; genus Diploptera; species Diploptera punctata. The sequence continues at coordinate 159,331 of JASPKZ010003049.1, read as the reverse complement.
GTTAGAATTTAACACCTCATCTCCTCCTTTCTTACATTACATTAATATATTTAAGTTCATACAGTGAAGTTTTTACAGGTGAGATGATTGTGGTGGTGTTCACAATTTGAGTTAAATTTAAACTCTATATTGTGTCTGCTACTATGGCAGAATCATTTAAATTAAAGATTGTGGCAACAAATTTTGTTTCTCGGATGATGATAGTTTAACGACTGATCTTTCTATTTATTTATGACTTAACAACTCTAATTTGTCTTACAAAGGAAATTAATTTGTGATTCTTCGTCACTGGCTTCGCCAGAGATATTCATTGGCTTGTTTTGTATTGTGCAAAACTGGAATTCAAATTTTATTTTCATGGTTCCTGATTTTTTTTTTTTTACTCTAAGAACAATACCACAACCATCTCACTTGGTAAACTTTAAGTGTAAGGCTTTGATTATGAAAATTTACATGACTAGTATAAGCTGTGTTTACAAAATGTTATTAAATATTTTGTGGATATTTTCAAAATAAGAAAAAGGAGAAAAATAAATGTAATTTTGCATATAATAGTAGTAGTCCTGGTCACTCCACTGAGAAGCATAGGTCCTTGATGAAAACTCGCCAACGAACTCTGTTGTTTGCCAATGCCTTAATTTCATTCCAACTTATCCCGGCCTATTCAGCTTAAACCAATTTGAGTACAGTATTTCATGTCAAAGGTTGACAATAATTGAGCATTCTGGCTTGCTTTATTAAATAAATGAATAACAAATTATTAATTGTTAAAAATATTATTAGTGAGATGTTTTTGTCAGTTAGTTAATAAAGAAAATTAAAGTTTGTTTCTGAAAGAAGTTGTAGTTTATCAGTCTCTGATATAGGTAGAAGAGAAATGCATGTTCTAGCAAGAGAAACTGTAAAAATATTTTGAGAAAATAGGTAGTGTGATGAAGACAATGTGCTGAAGGGATCATGTGCCTAATTTATGTGCATCACAGAGTCTAAAAAAGTGGTGTGTTAAATAATTAGGAAATGATGTGTGTATGTTTATAGAGAAGAGATAGAGATTGGACGGTTCTACGATCTTGTGGATATGAGAATTGTCCCACTAAACACAACAGTATTACATCACCTTACTTCTAAAACTGCATAATTCTAATTTAACAAAATTTTCAGAAAAACATAAAAACATTTTTTTAATATTGCTTACTATTTTGCAACTATGTTTTAATGTCCTATTTTGAATGTTTAAATTCAAAAGAAGACTTTTTTTATACAAAGTTTCATCCACTCCATGTCCTCTAGTCCTCTTGCTCTTGTTCTTATTTCTTAACATAATTACAAAATAATAAGCAATGTCAAAAATGTTTTTATACCCTCTTGAAACATTTTTAAAATTATACTTACGAAGTTTTAAAAGTAAGTGATGATAACTAATATCTTTTAGACTGACAGTACACTATTTTGGGATTGAATGTAAATACCTGCATCATTAGACTACACGCAGTGAAGGGGATGGAATTTGTCTTCTGCACTTCAAAGGCCATGTGTCACCTGAGATGAAACAAGTTCTAACAAACATAACATTTTTTATGGTTTTTCACCTAAATTAGATCTTGAGTCACAGAATATTATTTTTGATTGACTATTCTGATTACATGCATTTTTTTTTCAAGTATGTAAGTAATACATTGATGAGACTAATAGACATAGTAAATAGATAAATAATGAAACTTACCCTTGGAAAAGTTGCTGTTCCAGCAAGTAACTTTGATCTCCAGTTAGTTGTTTGATGCAATATATATCCACATAACAAACCAAGTAACCAAGGAATAAATCTAGTGTGAGTTTGATAATTTGTTTGATGAAAGTTCTTGCTGCAAAATTAATATTTATAACTTGATTAACAAATTATAGAACTTATGGATTAAGTTTTTAATCAATAAATTTTAAGTTCTAGATATTGACTAAATGCTTATTTTTGACATCATAATATTCAATATTTGAAAAATTATAGCAATGAATAAAATAAAATGTTATTTTCAGTTTAGATTGTCTTTTAATAAAAAATATAGATCTTATGGAAACTGTTTTTGAAACTTGTATTAAATACAATATAACACTTGGTTTAACTTTTTTTAGCATTTTTTAATATTACTTTAACTGTTGAATTCAAAATAAGCCAGATGTCTCATATAGATCATGTTTCATATGTTTAATATTAATACGTCATTGTCTTACTTTCTACTAAATTTAGACATAACTCATTATTTATTTATCTCTTTTAATTCCAATTAAAAAAAAAGTTGAACAGCACAGAGTTAGTGAACTAAAAATTATCAGTTTTATAGTATACTTAATTTTTATCCTTTTTGAACAATTCTCATGCTTATCTTAGATGCCTTGAAACTATTTCAAAAGTATGTGAAATAACTAAGAAATGATCAAGGGACGTTTAAATGCATATATTTAGAAGTACTTACTTACTTACTCACTGGCACTATCGAACCCGTAGGTTCATGGCCGCACGGACATAAGCTCTCCATACATCCCTATCCTGAGCTAATGCTTTCCAATCATTCCCTGTATAATCTACTTCCCTCAAATCATAGTTAATGTTGTTCTCCCACCTCATTTTTGGTCTACCAACTGGGCGTTTTCCTTCTGGCTTTCCTACAAGAAGTTTCCATGCACGTCTTTCATTCCCCATACGCGCAACATGTCCTGCCCATCGCAGTCTACAGGACTTAACTGTTCTTATTATATCTGGCTTCCTATAAAGACCATGTAGTTCATTGTTATGTAGTCTTCTCCATTCACCTGTCTGTTCATCTCTCTTTGGTCCAAAAATTTTCCTAAGAACTTTATTCTCAAATACTCGTAATCTCCTTTCCTCCCTTAAAGTAAGAGTCCATGTTTCGCACCCATATAATATAACTGGTAGTACAATAGTTTTATATATTTTCAGCTTAACGTTTTTTGAAAGGAGTTGGGACATCAAAAGTCTCTGCAATGCATAATAGCATGCATTTCCAGAATTGAGCCTATGTTTAATTTCTTTGTGCATCTCATTCCTATTTGTGATTATTGTTCCTAGGTATTTGAATTCAGCCAATTCCTCAAAATTTCCCTCATTTGTCATTAGCTGTCCATTTCCATTATATAATGTATTTCTACGTGTGACCATATATTTAGTTTTACTGATATTTACTTCCAGTCCTAATTTCTTAGTGTTACTCAATAGTGTGTGCGTGTTGGCCTTTAGTATCTCCTCGCTATCGGCCAGTAGTACTACATCATCAGCATAAACTAACAGCTTATTAATACCATTGAGTTGTAAGCCTTCTTCATTCTCTAAAGATTTAATGGCATGCTCTAGTACAAAATTAAATAGTAGAGGAGATAGTGCATCTCCTTGCTTTAACCCATTCTGGATTTCAAAAGTGTCTGAAAACTGTTTGCCTACACGCACCCTACTCGTTGAGCCATTTAGACACATTCGTATAAGTCTAACTAACTTTTTAGGAATTCCAAACTCCAGCAGGATACTATATAACTTCTCCCTCTTAATTGAATCATATGCTTTTTTGAAGTCTACATATAGTTGATGTACAGTACCATTATATTCCCATTTCTTTTCTAAAATCTGTCTTATACTAAAAATCTGATCTGTTGTAGACCTGCTTCTTCTAAATCCACATTGATGATCTCCTAGAATGTCATCAATATAGGGAGTAAGTCTGCTTACTAATATATTTGTTAGAATTTTGTACGAAGTTGAAAGTAATGAGATGCCCCTATAGTTGTTGCAATCAGTTTTATCTCCTTTCTTATAAATTGGTACGATAATTGATTCCTTCCATTCATCTGGAAGAGCTTCTTTTTCCCAAATCATACTAAGCAACCAGCGTATCTTGTCCATCAATTTTTCTCCCCCTGATTTTATCAGTTCTGCTGGGATCTCATCTGAACCTGATGCTTTATACATCTTCAATTTTTCAATTGCCATTTCAACCTCTAATGCACTTGGCTCTGCGACTAGCATTTCTGCTGTCTGTAAGTTATTCTCCTCAATGTCCTGTTCTGTATGTACATTTAATAGCTGATTAAAGTAACTTTTCCATCTATTTAATATACTCTTGGAATCTGCAATCATATCCCCATTTTCATTCCGAATTATGTTTGTTCTAGCCTGAAACCCTTTCTTCTCTATACTAATTCCCTGATATAATTCTCTAATGTTCCTATTTTTTGCATTCATTTCAAGATCATTAATCTTCTCTCTCAAATATTCCCTCTTTTTACTCTTTAGTAACTTGGTGGTTTCCCGTCTAATACTACCCAATTGCTCTAAATTTATCTCATTTGGCTCGTGTAACCATTTAATTTTTGCTAGCTTTCTTTTCTTTACAATGTCGGCACATTCCTCATCAAACCATTTCTTGTTTTGCCTCTTTTTTAAACAACCAATGCTTTCTGATGCTGACAATTTAATAGTATCTCTTATAGCCTCCCATTCTTCATTTATATCAGTTTCTTCTTCGTTTGCCACATTGTCATCTGAAGATTCCAGTACTTCAAATCTATTAGCAATTTTGATTTGGTATTCTTGCCGCATTTCATCATTTTTCAAGTTTTTTAATTCATATTTTACAGAATCATCTTTAGCGTTTGTTCCTCTCATAAGCGATAGCCGTTGTCTGATTTTCACCCTGACCAGATGATGATCTGAATTGCAGTCTGTCCCTCTAACTGATCTAACATCAATGATGCTACTGTGCCAGCGTTTATCCACTAATACATGATCTATCTGGTTCCGAGTTTCTCCATCTGGGGACGTCCAGGTGTATTTATGAATATCCTTATGCTGAAATGTTGTGCTCTTAACAACGAGATTCTTTGATGTGGCAAATGTGACTAATCTAACCCCGCTGTCGTTACTATCTTCATGAAGACTGAATTTGCCTATTGTTGGTTTGAATATATCTTCCCGCCCCACTTTTGCATTAAAATCTCCTAAGACAATTTTCATATGATATCGTGAAAGGCTATCAAATAAGCATTCCAATTCTTCATACTAGGGATAATTAAAACATTCTTTTGCCAGATGGAAGAGAAAAGTATACTCTATAAAGAAACAAATTAATCAAAAATGCTATTTTCTCGACTTAATGATGTACCTCTCCCCTTAAGGAAAATAATTTTACTTACTCTACACTTGTTACATCTAAGTTAATTTCATTGACATAAGCATTTACAAAGTTGATCACCATTCCAGCCACACACCCTATAGATATCACTATAATACCGATCTTTGGTTTATTTTTAAGTGTGAAAAGAAAAATTGGCGATAACCAAAAGAGTTGCATATCCACAGCAAGGTACCAGGATATTCCAATGCACTGAAAAAGATTTTGATTTTTTAAGATAGTTATGTCAATATGTACAAAATTCTTTTATTAGTTTCTCACAAAGAGAAAAAACCCTTGAGTTTTCCTTGGAATTATATAATCAAAATAACAAAAAAATGATATACTCATTGGTAGTATGAAATATAATATTTTATGTGGAAATGACTTAATTACTATATTGTATGAAAGGTTAATATAGATCTCTACAGGATTAAATTTATACAAATTTTAGAAGGATCTGAATTGGGTATTTTGACTAGGAAACCACCAACTGTTTCATAGATGTCTGTTTTGAGTAGTAAGAAAACCTTATGATTAATAAGTTTGAAGAATATTCCTCACTTTTCATAATAATAATTGTCTGCTACAAAGACATTCGTCAGCTCTAACTTGCAAAACAATAGTCACATAGCTGTTATGTTTTTAGAAAGCTAATATTTTAGAGGTCCTGTTCATGATTGTCAGATCTCACACTTCTAGGTACTTTTATTGTGGTAATACATCAAATTGTTTGTTATAGAAATTGTGAAGGAACTTATCAGGTTTCTAGCAGAGTTCCTTACAACAAAGTTAGGGTTCTTTGAGAGAGTGATAAATACCATATGTTATTATACTGCATGTATCAAGATTTTTTTGGTAATTTTTAACAGTTGTCATGGGCTGTAAGTTGTTTATGAATATAAAACATAAAGCATTGTACAAAAACATTCTTTATACCTAATAAAAAAATATATTCAATTTCAGAGACCATGCCTTTATCAGAGTTTTTTTTTGTTGTCTAGGCGGTCACTACATCCAATTAGGGTCGCATGTTTGGACGCATTAGACAGTAAAATGCCTTCTCTGCTGAGCAAGTTGTATGCTAATACGATTTTGCTTACTCAGAAATCTGTTAATGCGATAATAATTGGTTAAATTTGTAAGCTACCTGCGGAGGTACCTTATATGAGCAACTCAAATTAAAATCCCGAAGGGAACCGAACGGGAACCGATGGTAATCGATGTACTTTGCTGCTTTATCCAAGATGTCGGACCTTGAAGACTTCGATCATGTTTTCGGTATACACGGAGAAGAGGAATTTGATAGAGTCTACCAAAGAATTCAACTGGAAGAACAGGAGAATTGACGTAATATTGCGTGTCGCAGACGTGTTTGTATACGGTATTATTTGCGGGATGCAAGCATAAATGCATTCCTCTATAGCAGACGAAAATAACGGAAGTGGTTTTATCGCTGAGAATTCTGGGTAATTCGTTGCCAATATTACGAAAACGTCGACTCTCGTGCGTGACCGATATGTCGGCCGTTAATTCGTTCTCAGCAATTGCTCACGGTGAATCAGCTCACTAGTGATTGGAATAGTAATTTGAGTAGAGAGTAATGTTCTAACATACGACCCTTAGATACATGAACATCTGGACAATAGAAAACAAGAAAAAGTTTGATTATTCGTAATACTTATTAAATATATCATGGAGCTTGAAAACGGTTCCCTATCTTAAAATATTTACTTTGATTCATCAGTGTTGATTTAACTCAAGTCTAATTCAGTAAAGGATATCAAACTTGAAAGAAAATGTGTTAAATATTATGACTCTGATTATGAGATTTTTAAGAAATATAGCAGAATATACTCTGATGGATAAGAAAAGAAATGAAGATATAAGAAAGGTACTAAATATTTTCAAACTTGCAGACCGAATAATTAAATATAGGAATGCCTGGAAAGAACATGTTGATAGAATACAAGAAGAAAGATTTTCAAAATTATTGCTAAATTATAAACCACATGGAAGGAGAAATGTTGAACTCCCACACAGAAGATGGTCTGAACAATTTTAACAATTCTAGCTTTCATGAAACTGGAACGAGCCAACAGGCTTAATCCCTGGATGATGATGATGATGATGATGACTTAAAAAAATCAATGTATTTATCATTGTCTTCTTCTTGTAAGCCCATGTTTTCCCTTAACAGAGATTTAGGCGCTCTCCCCCTACAGGGAAAAATTTGAAAACCATACTAATTTAGTTACACTTGTTTACATGTAGATTTCATTTGAGTGGTCCGTGGTCAGTGTTCCGTCTCATACATCTAGGAAACCAAGGTAATACTAGGACGAGAGAATTCGGTAAATTTTGCTTAGAGGACTTTTCATTCAGGCTTAAGGATCTTTTACGAGCCTGAAAATCTTCAGATTTGGGACCCAATGCTGAAAGTCCCTCCCGGAGGACTTGCTCCTTGGATTTTTCCATCCTAAAAAATCCATCAACCCCGGTCGGGTTTGAACCTGTGACCCTCGGAACCTGTGGCAAGGAGCATAACCACTAGTCCACTGCGGCCATTTAACATTGTGATTATTATGGAAATAATAAAATGAGATTTTAAAACACTTATTTGAACACTTGAACAGTATCATCTCATAAAGAAATGGAAAATATGTAATGAGTGATTTTAATGTAATACTTACCATGTCGTGAAATTTAGAATGGTAGTAATTATGAATGTAAAGTAGGGTGTTCCACCAATCTGTCACACATGACTTTCTGATACTCTGTATTGTAATACATTCCACACTGGACCGTCACTTAGTTTAGGAATTATTCCAATATGGAATAATATTACCATTGCTAACGTGGGTGTTATTCTGAAAAATAAAAGTTTTATACATATAATTGAACTGGGAATTTTTAAATAATTAACTAATTCTACGACTTATGAAATCCATAGGTTTAGTGTTCTCCATTGGTTCCTATCTCCATCCAACTCCTACATTTATTAACCCTGGCAGTATTAGGACAACAATGTAAATTGTGGAGTTCCTCATTGTAAAGGTTCCTCCATTCTACATATTTTTCCCTTATGTGACCGAATATTTGTCTTATGATCTTATTTTTAAAAACTTACAGCCTTTTTTTTTTAATGTAAGAGATCGTTTTACCTCTATAGAATAACAAAGAGCAAGATTATCTTTATATATACATATATATATATATATATATATATATATATATAATTCTTCTATACTTGTGTTTGTCACTGAACTCCTCCTAAATGATTGGACCAATTTTGATTAAATTTTTTTGTGTGTCTGATTGGGTCCCTCAATGGTTTACACAATTGGACCCTCTAAAACCATTAGGTGTACGAGTTCACCTGAAGTGAAAATTTAAAAATCGCTCTAGTGGTCACATTTTTCGATGTTTCACAACAAAACTCAATATATCCTATTAAAATAAATTGAGGTAGATATTATCCAAAAATGAGCGAAATCTGACAATTAGAAGTGGAGGTTTACTCGAAACCCGAAATTAAAAACTGCCTAAACGACAGGATTGATTTTGATGAAATGTTTTGTGTGCGTTTGAGTAGATCCCTGGATGGTTTAGATTCACAATTGGACTCTCTAAAACCATACGTGTAGGAGTTCACCTGAAGTGAAAATTAAAAATTGCTGAAGCGGTCACAATTTTCGATGTTTGACAACAAAATTCAATGTATACTATTAAAATAAATCGAGGTAGATATTATCCAGAAATGAGCAAAATCCGACAATTAGAAGTGGAAGTTTCCTGAAATCCAAAATTAAAAACTGACTAGCAACCACCATGTTTGGTTCATGTCAGTGTATACCATACAATTTAATTAACTTTTAATATTTCATTTATTTAGGTGTAGCAACGTTCGCCGGGTATTAACTAGTAATTATATAAATTTTAATCTTTAGTTTATTAGATTAAAGCTAAGAAGACAGGAGATATTGAATTGAACAGGAGATGTTGAATTGGGTATAACCTGCTATGAATCTTCATGAACTTCATCTTGCTAGCTGTGATTTGATGGATTTCTTTATTTCTCATTATCCATATCTCATTTTCATAACAAGTATTTGCTGATCTTGCTAATGTTTTATATAGATCACATTCTTGTATACCTTTTGTACTAAGGAAATTTTAATTCCCATTTCTTAAAAATAAATTTTGAAAATACAATTAATTAGAATACATAAATTAGATACCCGATCCCATCAGCACATTGTCCTTTATATCCCTCCTCATCACACTACCTATTACTCAAAATCTTTTAGTTTCTCTTGCTAGAACATAGTATTCTCTTCCACCCTATGTCAGAGACTGCCAAACTTTACAATCTTTCAGAAACAAATTGAAAATAAAATTATTAACAGAAACATCTCACTAATATTACTTTTTTTAACAATTAATAATTTGTTTTTTCATTATTTAATAAAGATAGTATTAAGATTTGTCATATATTTACTTAACATTTTATATATAAGCGACAGATTAATTCCTTAGAGTTTATTACTTTCTTTGTATATATTATTTTTTCTTGTTTATGTATAGTAGATTCGAGCTGTTATTCCTTTGAGTATACATTCTTTCATTGATTTAATTTTAATTGTATTATTAGACATTATTTTCATTATTGTTCAGTTTGACCAGATAATTAATTGTTTAGTATGTACTATTTTTGTATTTTAAATGTAACCTATGCTTGTCCTGGTGAATGGAAGAGAAGGCCAATTGGCCTTAACTCCACCAGGTTAAATAATTATATTCCATTCTATTAATTAATTTCTTGTCTGCAGTTCCCCTATAACCAAATAATTTTCTTTAATTTAATTAATTTACATTCTGTATAGTGTGTAATGTGGGCTAATCTATGTGATATGCTACAAGTATGCCAGTATATGTTAGTCTATTTTTAGTTTAGTCTTTTAATTGACAAAACTAATACTAATTTTAGGTGTGTTAGACTGGAGTGAAAACAATATAAATAACCATACTTATTATATTGTTTTGTTCTAATTTTCACAATTTTAAGTTATTTTTCCAATTTGTTCAGTTAAAAATGTGATATAAATACAGGTTGCTAGTTTTAATCCACACTTACCTGAGATAGCGGTGCAAATAGAAGACAGGCAAATTTAATCTTTTTTGAGATTCTGTAGATTTCATGAAAGTGTAACACAAAAGCATTCACTGATTACAAAAAATGTGTCAACTCCATAAACAGCATTTAATGGTATGAGGTGCCACCAATCTCTGCTCTAAAAAAGAAAAAAAATACAATACTCCTACTACTATTAATAATAATAATAATAATAATAATAATAATAATAATAATAATAATAATAAATATTCATGAAAATTCTATAAAACTTTAAAAGTCTATTTATTAAGTACATCATGGATTTTCATCAAGTAAACGTCAAATCAATTGATTACTTAATAAATTAACAGATTTTTAGCCAAATAATAAGTTCCTATATTATAAGTTACATTCTTTTAGAAAAGAAATGAAGATATAAGAAAGGAACTTAATATTTTCAAACTTACAGAACGAATAATTAAATATAGGAACGACTGGAAAGAACATATTGATAGAATGCCAGAAGGCAGATTTCCAAAATTATTGCTAAATTATAAACTGCACGGAAGTAGAAATGTTGGACGCCCACACAGAAGATGGTCTGAACAATTTTAACAATCCTAGCTTTCATGAAACTAGAACGAGCCAACAGGCTTAATCCCTGGATGATGATGATGATGATGTTTTAGTAAGGGAGGACCAAATATTGACTATAATTTCAATTTATTATTATTACCGGTTATATGAGGTTGTTCAATAGACTGATATTGACTTTTTCTCTTTTCAATTGAGTGATCACTTGTGACATCTGTCTATGTGCAGATCAACTACATATTCTACTTGCTAATTACTGAAAGTTTCATGATAGCCTATGAGAATAAACGTGTTTCAAATTGACTGTAAACTTCTTCTTGGCTGATTTTTGTGAGCAGCGTTAAGCAATAAAGTTTTGTATTCTTTTGAAGAAAAACACTACCGCAATCTATGACCATGGCAGAGAGTTAAAAAATTAATTGGTACACATAATCATTATCTTGCCTTGCTTTCATGGCTTCCAAGGTTCTCTAATAATTACACACACCACATATTGTTCTATTAACATCAACTTGTTCTTGTAAATCTTATCGATTGATTGGTTAAACATCTGAGTAACAAAAAATACTAAATTAATAATTTTAAGATTTAAATAATAAATTAGTATAAATAAGATATTAATTTATTGCAGGATTAATTATTTTAGACTTTAACTATACTTTCTGCTCAAAAGTTAATGAAGAAAATCAATTATTAATATAAAATATACTGGATCAAATTTGCACTATCCATATCAAATTCACTTGAACGTGCCCTACTTATTATTTTATTGTTAGTCTCTCCAAAACTTATATTTAAACATTGTTAATCACCAGGTTCTTACACTGACTGAAAATTCTTTTTTGCATGATACTGCATTTTGTTGCATTGACGACCATGATTGAAAGTTTAGCATCCTACATTTCGGGGTTGCCAACCTAAATAACTATACTGTAATAAAATAACTATACTGTAATATTACAAACACACATGTGGGAAGAAGAACCACTGCCCTCTATGTAGACTACATACAATGTATATACAAAAAATATCCAAAAGGTAGTGTTAATATACATTATACGAAACAAATCACTTCATTTTAAATGAACTGAACTTTATTTGAAACAATCCATCCATAGTAATTCTGCCCGAAGGCAGGTCCTTCACTACAATCATAGCATTTTCATGCTATGATTGCAGCTTTACTAGGGAATTGTAGGTGTGGTAGCTTCCCGTTGCTTTCCACACCGGTGAAGGATGATCATGATGAAGATGATAATGATAAGGGTGATGATGATAATGATGGCCATATGATTTTGGGGACCGTTTGGGCCTTAAAGTTTTCCTGACATTTGTCTTACAGGTGAGGAAAAACCCCGATAAAAACCTCACCCAGAAAAACTGCCTTGACCGGGGATCAAACCCGGGCCTGCTGCGTGACAAGGCAGCACGCTACCTCGAGACCACAGCGGTGAAATGACAAATATATAGAACAATAAATACATACTTGCCACCATTTTATCACCAGTTGGTCTCATGACCTCCTGTTATTTCAACTAATAAACATTGCCCACACTCTTAACGTTAGTCAATTGTTTATAATAAATGCAAATATTTCCAACAAAGATATTATTTTACTATTATATTATTATTTTTGAAAACACCTGTCAAAAACTAATTTAAAATGAATATGTTTGTGAAGTGTTTTACAGAATCTCTGAAATTAAAAACTCAATCTCGCTCTCCGCGCTCTGGTTTTTTAAACAATTTTTTTTATTCTGTAAAAACCACTTCCCAACCTCTCATCCAAAAATAGCAGGCCGCCGCCCCCAAACTTTTTAATGGGCCGGGCAAATAACTGATTATGCAATTGATTGCGGGCCGGAACAACTTCTTGGCAACGGCAATCAGACACTTTTTCACAAATTCACCATCAGAAAACGGTTTTCCGTTTTCAGCAATTAGTTTCAAAACTTCATAACTCGCTTCGGTAACAATTCTTACACCACCACCCTGAATTAATAACTGCTGTTGTGCCGTAACTTTAGAAAGGAGCTCGTTTGCTTTTTCAGTACGCTCATCTCCATTAAATTTATCAAAATGGCTATGCTTTATTTGGTAATGTCTTTTAATGTTATATTTTTTCACAACTGCAATAACATCGTTACAAATAACACATAACATGCTCCTTAACGAAGTACTTGCTGGTTCAGGATTAGTTAAAAACTCCCTACACTCGGAATCAACTTTGCATTTTTAAAAGTATTTTCTCGCTTTAACACTATTTTTACAACTAGTCCGTGCACAGGCTACTGTTTGATTGTCAATATAAGAAGCGAAACAATTAATGTTCAAAGTTTGGAGTGGGGGAGAGAAAACGGTAAATAAGGGATGAATCATCCCTATTACCTTGTCAAGAGAAGCGGTGACACCTCATATCCACATTCCAGAGAGATGAATTTCACACAGGGATGTCCAAACTAGATGTTGCATTTTAAAATCTAAATTGAAAATATAACATTAATTTGTTCATTTCATTCCTTATGCGGGTCATACAAAAAGCCATGGCGGGCTGTAGTTTGGACGGCTCTGTAATATAGTATAAAATAGCTTGATAGAATCTCATTTAACAAAACATATTTTACTATTGCAGTAGGCTACAAACATTTTGTACTCAATCATTACACAGTTCCTTTCATATGGCCCTGTGACTTCTCAGAGGCATCTAACTGTTTTTTCTCACAGGGGATTTCTATGCAAACTTGAATTCATAAAATCTGATTTGTCACAAGGATTAAAAGTGCACGGAGGAAAACTAAATTTTCAGAATTATAAAATTAAAAAAATTGGTTTTCGCCATATACAAAACTACCAGAACAACTGGAAAGCCCATCTTCAACGAATGCTGTCTCATAGAATTCCAAAAGCCATGCTTTGTTACTGCCCCCAAGGAATGTATGGACAGATTATGTCTGCATGGTCATGAACTTACGGGTTTGATAGTGACAGTTAGTTAGTTGGTTAAAAGTATATAAATATAGATTTAATCCACATGCAGATATTCTACAGGCGAATTGAATCTAATTATTCACAATGTGATACAACAGATTACCCAATACACAGGTGTGGCTTAAGTCAGTTAACCACTGCACATGGTTGCAAGGAAAAAAAATCAGATTGTTGAAACTAGGGTTTGAATATGGGACCTTCAGAATATAATATCAAATGCTACTGCTTGAGATGATTTGCTAACTAGGGAACAATTTCAGTAGTTTTTTATATAGATATTGTAAACTACAGAAAATAATATATTTGATTTTCGGTTAACTGACTTATTTTAATAAATAATAATTTACTAATTATGGCACTGACATACAATACTATGATAATGTTAATAAGAATAATGATTGGAAGTAACACTGTGAAGTATTTTCAATTTATTTATTTAATCAGAGAAAACTTTTTACATCTCACCTCATAAAATGGATTTCATGGATTTTTATGAGGTATGGAAGAGTTGGATGTAGAACCCATTCTCCACCATATACAAAAATACCAGAACAACTGGAAAGCCCATCTTCAATGAATGCCATCTCATAGAATTCCAAAAGCCATACTTTGTTATTGCCCACAAGGCAAAAGATCACTCGGATGTCCAAAAGAGCGCAGGATGGAAAACTCCACTTTGAGATCGTAACAGGCCACATGGCCTAATACTTGCATGGATGATGATAATGATGATAAAAAAATTGGTTTATTTTAAACATCTGGATAAACACTGTCTATCTTAAATTATTTTTTTTAAGAATTAACACTATGAGGTTACCTCATTCTTCTACTTCTTAAGAAGATGAAGAATTTGAGGTAAAGTAATAAAATTTTACTTAAATAAAAAAAAGCCTGTCTACCTTGTTTCCTCTGATATTACATCATTGATCTAAGGAGAACTTATGGGGACTGCGAGTATGTTTCCATTGGCATCATGTTTTCAAAAATGGGATAGCTGCTGAATTGCAGTAGAAGGAACAACTGTTATTGACATAACAGAGATGACCATCAACAAGCAAGTGTCATTATTTGTGATGATCCACATCTAACTGTGAGAGTGGCTGCATGCATCCTTGGTATATCAGTTGGGGACATTCACAGAATTTTAAAAGAGAGTTTGCACATGTCTAGGATATGGTTCTTAAAATTATTAAGTTAATTTAGTTTCACTTATTTTCCTACATATGTCAGTGATTTCCATGCTTGTTTTGGTATAACAGAGTAGTATGTGATTGGTATTATTTTCTCACATACTCACTAGATAGCAGGAAAAGGACATATGGTAACAGCAATCTGCCCCTGGAAGCAGAAATACAGGCAAGGGACAGATAACATTGTAACATTCCAAAACATTCCTTTTGGCACTTACCATTATGTTCCCCGAGCAGCTCATTTAGATGTTATGTCAAAGATTAGACCTACTTTGTATCTAATTTTTTTTAATGTTTGCACATAGGCTCAAAGAGATATGTAGTAGGCAACTAAGCTACTACTTTGATGGAAAAAGCTGATTAAATTTTTCTCAGAGGCTCTAAATTTAGGTTTGAGGTTCTTTTACAGGACTAAAAATCTTTAGACTTGGAATTCATGGCTTAAAGTCCTTCCTGGAGTATTTTCTCTTGGGTTTTCCAATCCTAAAAAAACTGTTGTTCCCAGCTGGGTTTGAATCTTGATACCAGAGGCAAGGAACTTAACCCCTAGAACGCTGAGGCTGAAGTTCACTTGTTTATGAAACTTGCATTATGTTAAGAGTATTTAGACTTAAATGTTAATTAATTAGATATTCCAGTATCATGTAAAACTTTTCTCCAATAATTGTACCCATATTTGAGCTGCTTAGGAGAACATAATAGTAAGCACCACTGCCATCAAATAAGCAATATTTGACTAGATAGCAGGAGAAGGACATATGGTAACAGTCATCTGCTTGTTTTGTACAGCAGGAGAAGGACATATGGTAACAGTCATCTGCTTGTTTTGTGTAACAGAGTAGTATGTGATTGGTATTATTTTCTCACATACACACTAGATAGCAGGAGAAGGACATATGGTAACAGTCATCTGCTTGTTTTGTGTAACAGAGTAGTATGTGATTGGTATTATTTTCTCACATACACACTAGATAGCAGGAGAAGGACATATGGTAACAGTCATCTGCTTGTTTTGTGTAACAGAGTAGTATGTGATTGGTATTATTTTCTCACATACACACTAGATAGCAGGAGAAGGACATATGGTAACAGTCATCAGAGTAGTATGTGATTGGTATTATTTTCTCACATACACACTAGATAGCAGGAGAAGGACATATGGTAACAGTCATCTGCTTGTTTTGTGTAACAGAGTAGTATGTGATTGGTATTATTTTCTCACATACCCAATGTGTAACAGAGTAGTATGTGATTGGTATTATTTTCTCACATACACACTAGATAGCAGGAGAAGGACATATGGTAACAGTCATCTGCTTGTTTTGTGTAACAGAGTAGTATGTGATTGGTATTATTTTCTCACATACCCAATGTGTAACAGAGTAGTATGTGATTGGTATTATTTTCTCACATACACACTAGATAGCAGGAGAAGGACATATGGTAACAGTCATCTGCTTGTTTTGTGTAACAGAGTAGTATGTGATTGGTATTATTTTCTCACATACACACTAGATAGCAGGAGAATGACATATGGTAACAGTCATCTGCTTGTTTGTGTAAACAGAGTAGTATGTGATTGGTATTATTTTCTCACATACACACTAGATAGCAGGAGAATGACATATGGTAACAGTCATCTGCTTGTTTTGTGTAACAGAGTAGTATGTGATTGGTATTATTTTCTCACATACACACTAGATAGCAGGAGAATGACATATGGTAACAGTCATCTGCTTGTTTTGTGTAACAGAGTAGTATGTGATTGGTATTATTTTCTCACATACACACTAGATAGCAGGAGAAGGACATATGGTAACAGTCATCTGCTTGTTTTGTGTTAACAGAGTAGTATGTGATTGGTATTATTTTCTCACATACACACTAGATAGCAGGAGAAGGACATATGGTAACAGTCATCTGCTTGTTTTGTGTAACAGAGTAGTATGTGATTGGTATTATTTTCTCACATACACACTAGATAGCAGGAGAAGGACATATGGTAACAGTCATCTGCTTGTTTTGTGTAACAGTAGTATGTGATTGGTATTATTTTCTCACATATACACTAGATAGCAGGAGAAGGACATATGGTAACAGTCATCTGCTTGTTTTGTGTAACAGAGTAGTATGTGATTGGTATTATTTTCTCACATACACACTAGATAGCAGGAGAAGGACATATGGTAACAGTCATCTGCTTGTTTTGTGTAACAGAGTAGTATGTGATTGGTATTATTTTCTCACATACACACTAGATAGCAGGAGAAGGACATATGGTAACAGTCATCTGCTTGTTTTGTGTAACAGAGTAGTATGTGATTGGTATTATTTTCTCACATACACACTAGATAGCAGGAGAAGGACATATGGTAAACAGTCATCTGCTTGTTTTGTGTAACAGAGTAGTATGTGATTGGTATTATTTTCTCACATACACACTAGATAGCAGGAGAAGGACATATGGTAACAGTCATCCTGCTTGTTTTGTGTAACAGAGTAGTATGTGATTGGTATTATTTTCTCACATACACACTAGATAGCAGGAGAAGGACATATGGTAACAGTCATCTGCTTGTTTTGTGTAACAGAGTAGTATGTGATTGGTATTATTTTCTCACATACACACTAGATAGCAGGAGAAGGACATATGGTAACAGTCATCTGCTTGTTTTGTGTAACAGAGTAGTATGTGATTGGTATTATTTTCTCACATACACACTAGATAGCAGGAGAAGGACATTATGGTAACAGTC
The DNA here is from genome assembly GCA_030220185.1 of Diploptera punctata. Lineage (NCBI taxonomy): Eukaryota > Metazoa > Arthropoda > Insecta > Blattodea > Blaberidae > Diploptera > Diploptera punctata. Next base: position 141,513 of record JASPKZ010003049.1, on the reverse strand, counting down.
ATCTGCTTGTTTTGTGTAAACAGAGTAGTATGTGATTGGTATTATTTTCTCACAGACACACTAGATAGCAGGAGAAGAACATATGGTAACAGTCATCTGCTTGTTTTGTGTAACAGAGTAGTATGTGATTGGTATTATTTTCTCACATACACACTAGATAGCAGGAGAAGGACATATGGTAACAGTCATCTGCTTGTTTTGTGTAACAGAGTAGTATGTGATTGGTATTATTTTCTCACATACACACTAGATAGCAGGAGAAGGACATATGGTAACAGTCATCTGCCCCTGGAAGCAGAAATACAGGCAAGGGACAGATAATGTTGTAACATTCCAAAACATTCCTTATGGACTTACAATTATGTTCCCCGAGCAACTCATTTAAATGTTATGTTAAAGATTAGACCTACTTAGTATCTAATTTTTTTAAATGTATGATTATAAAGTAATATTTACCTCTTCTATGTGTGAAAGTAAATTCAGAGATGGCAGTTTATTATTGATGTAAGTGTGACCCATTGCTATCCACAGTATACTGAAAAACCTCAGACCCTGAAGTACCTGTAGTTGGTCTGAAGAAGAGTTTGTTGCAAATAGTTTCTTGCTATTGCTATACCATGAAAACACCTGCAACCATTCTGGACACTTTCCTGACAAAAAGAAAAATATATTAATCTGAATTAATTTTATTTCATTTTCAAAATTTGTAAATAAAGTAGTGGAAACAAAATATTATAATTATTTTATTAAAAAGTCATAAACAAAATTCTATTTCTCCAGCAAAGTTCTGAACATTCTGCCAAATGTATGGTTAAAGTATGAAACTGTCAAGAGATGGTTTCTGTTGAACACAACTATGGAGAACTCTACTGTTGGGAGCATCAATGAAATAACAGTAATAATAGGGAGTTAAATATGCAGTTATTATTTAAATAAACCTCATAGTGTCACGTCCTTTAAATATTAAATATCAATAATCCTGATATCTGTTAGAAATTGTTTAACTTATCAAAAGATTGAATTTCATAAGTGTCATAACTAGAGTGAGGAATTTTATGAAATTTCATGTTTTAAACTATTTGTCAGAGAGCGCTGAGACTAAGTACCTTTACATTTTATGATATGTAGAATCAAATAAGACCAACAAAAAACTTCATATTTCATAATATTTAGCAAAATGTTCATATTTTAGTGAAAATTTCATACTCTTTCATATTTTTCAACTTTCAAATTCCGGTATTTTTTTTTCAATAAAAGTTCTAGGAATTCATTAAAATATTTTTGAAATGATTGTATTTATGTAATTTTTGACAGTGTAATGTGGTAGATAAGTGAAAATTCTTAAGAATTCCTTCTGAACAAGATATATACATTTTATAAAAGCAAATAATTGGATGAGGAGTTCACAGAGTGACCGTGTTAGATGGAGGTTTTTGTCCTAAACTCGATCCCTAGAACAAGAACATGAGCCTAGCCCTAGATGAATAAGTAGAAGATTTATTTATACAAATGCAGGGGACTTGACAGAAGTCATTGTCCATTGAATAAGTAGAAGAAAAATGTTGGAATATTCTGTAGTCAGGTATAATAGCTGTCAGGTTCGTTCTTGCTACCTGAGGGCAGTCCTTATTTTGTGAACAAATTATAGCATTTAAATGTAGGAAAGACTGCTGCTGCTAAACTTGAAGCAGTGCTTTGTGAAATTAGTAAAGTTCATGGTGATAAGGACAACATTTTTCTCACATACATCAAACTATCAAACATAGCATGATACAAGTATGCTGTCATAACATCGTGTGATGTTGAACAAAATTTTTCATCGTGCAAAACAATTCTGACAGACAGGCCTTATAGTTTACTATCAGAAAATATAGAAAAAAACTTCTGTGTATTACGAACAGAATTGACAATTGGATTGTTCAAAGCACAATTAGACCAAGACTATAAACACTGTGTTAGAACCATTTCATGAAAAAATAATAATAATGTTAAAATAATTCTAACTACATTTCACCATGTTTGTAGTTTAATATTAAATGTAACTGTAATTGCAAATAGAGTTCTGAAAAAATCCCTACATTCAATTATGGACTGTAACTTCTAACATCTTGTTTTTCCAAATATAACATATCGAAATGGTTTACTTGTATTCTACATCATCCAATTTAATGTTGTTATTATATTTGCATCTACAGAAATTTAATATCCTCAAGCAATGTAAAAATAACAATAATCCAAACTATACCTGCTGTATACTTTGTTAGTGCTATATTTCATGGAAATCTGTTTGTTTTGATTGCAATGTTTTGTTTCTCGTATATGTTTGGATTTCATAATTAAACATAAATTAATTGTATAATTAAATTAATGTTTTTATTACCTCACCTCATATCCTTTTTCTTCTATACTGCAGTTTCGGAGATTATCTCCATCGTCAGTAGCCTCTGGTCGACCGGTGTTATGTCGTTTCTTGGCGGTTTCCTTCTTACTTCTATCGGTGGACCGATGAACCTCTGGATCAGGTCAAAATTTGCGGGAGTTTCAAAATTCATGAGTTTGTCTTTTTTGTTTTTTTGGATATGGATTTTTTCCCAGACTGTGAGCTCCTTTAGTTTATCTGTTTGTTTGATTAGGTCCACCGATAGAAGTAAGAAGGAAACTGCCAAGAAACGACATAACACCGGTCGACCAGAGGCTACTGACGATGGAGATAAGCTCCAAAACTGCAGTATAGAAGAAAAAGGATATGAGGTGAGGTAATAAAAACATTAATTTAATTATTAAATTAAACCTCATAGTGTTCTTTCCCTGTGAAAGTTAAATAAATAAATTAATTGTATTATATATAATCTCTTAGTTTTGATTTATGAAGGTAAAGTGATTCCACTACGATCTTGGGAGGCCCTTTGGGGTAGTGGCATGTTGAAGCTCCCATCTTTCTAGACAATAGGCACGAGATGTCCGCCGGTTTGTTGGATCTGCCTGATGGCCATATTTGTGCCCAGAACATGCATCTAGTACTCACTTCCATTAGATCTGAGTCAACCCCAGGTCCACAATGCCACCAGGAGGTCTGGTCCAGCTAAGAATCTAGACCATATCGAGACTAAAACCCACGACTTTCCTGTTTGTACCACGTTTCCTTATATAACTACGGTATGGCATAATCCATTAAAATGGTTTCAGATCATTAATATGCTGCTCATGTTTGGTCTTATAAACATAATATAAATTCAGACACTAAATTAAATTAATTAAATAAATTAAATAAAGCCTGATATGTCCCTTTAGGGCAAAGGCCTCCCTGTACAGGGGTTAAGCTCTATTTGAGAGTGTCACCCGGTGAGCTACTCCGCGGTGAGAAGTTGACTTGGATGTAGCACTTGGTTTGTATACACTGTCTGTTCTGTGATTAGTTAATACACAGTTCGCTCTCCATCGTTCTCCAGCTTTTCCTGCATCTGGCGACTCTGGACCATTGCGCCCCTGCTCGTTCTTTGAAGATGTCAGCCCATCGTCGTCTTGGTCTTCCGCGCAGTCTCTTGCCTGTGTACGGGTCCCACATGGTTGTTTTTATTGTCCACCTGTCGTCCTGTATTCTTGCGACGTGGCCTCCCCACTTCCATTTTTTCCTGATGGCTTGTAGTGCGGGATCAGTTGTTGAGGATATCGCTTGAAGTGTTGTATTCGAGATTCTGTCCTTCAGAGTTATGCCTAAGATTTTCCTCTCCATTTTCCTTTGGCATACTTGGAGTGTGTATTTCAGTTTGGCAGTAAGATTCCAAGTTTGGCAGCCATACAACAGTGTTGGAAGAACACAGGTTTGTAGTGTTTCCATTTTGAGTTTCCGGTTGAGTGACTTGTCCAGCAGTATAAATTTCAGTGACCAGAACGCCTTCCAGGCGAGAGCTATTCTTCTGCTTATTTCCTTCTCTACTTTCTGATGGAAGGAGAGTAGTTGTCCTAAGTATATGTACTCGCTTACATATTGAAGATCCATTCCATCGACTTTGATTGGGTCTTCCGGACCATTAGACATAATTTGTGTCTTGCTTTGTTCATCGAAAGGCCTGCAGTTTTGCTAGTTTCTGAGAGCTCTTGTAGCATTGATTGGAGTTGTTTAGGGGATCTGGCGAACAATACCACGTCGTCAGCGAATCTTAAGTTGGATAGCCTGCACCCGTTTATATTTACTCCGTATTTCTTGTTCCAGTTAGTTTTCGAAATATGTCTTCAAGCACGCATGTAAAAAGTTTAGGAGAAATTGGGTCGCCTTGTCGTACTCCTCTTTGAGACTGAATGGTTGTCCCACAATTTCTGTCTTCACCTTGGCATAGCTTTGGCTGTAGATCTTATCCAGAACGCGGATGTACTTGTGTTCGATTCCTTGGGTGTGTAATGCCTGGAGGAACTTGAATGTTCTACTGAGTCGAATGCCTTGTTTGGGTAGTCGACGAATGCTAGATATAATGTATGGTGGTATTCAACTGTCTTTTCTATTATTTGGTTAATTGCTTGGAGATGGTCTGTTGTACTAAAGCCTGAGCGGAATCCGGCTTGTTCTGTTGGCTGGTTTTCGTCCAGGACTTTTGTTAGTCTTCTTGTTAGCACTTTTGAAAATAGTTTGTATAGATTGGACATCAGGCTTATGGGTCGGTAATTATTCATGTCATCTTTTGTGCCTTTCTTGTGGAGAAGGATGATTGTGTTTGATTTCCATTGCTCGGGTATCTCTTCTGTCTGCAGAATTTTGTAAAGATGTTTGTGAGTGATGGAAGTATTTGATCTGAAGCCAGTTTTAGCAATTCGTTGTATATTCCATCCTCTCCGGGTGTTTTGCCATTTTTCATTTCATCTATTGCAGTTCTAATTTCGCTGGCCAGTACTGGGGGAAAGGTGTCGACGTGGTTTTCGAGTTAGCATCGAATATGCCTATGTGATTTTGTTGCCTGGGTTGTTAGGGAGCTTGTGTATAGGGATTTATAGAAATCTGTGGCTGACTGGATTATATCTGTTCTTAATGTGTTGCGGCCTCCTGCTTGGTTCTTAATTCCTAGCATCCATTGTTTGTCACCATTTCTTTCCCTCTTTGCTTTCCTTATCGATTTGGAGGTTTCTATTATTTGCCTAGTTATGGTTGTGCGGTACTCTCGCAGATCTTTCCGTATTTCCTTTTTCGTCAGCTTGTCCATTGCGGCATACTCGGTTCTATTCGACTCCGAAGCGTCTCTGGTTTGTAGCATCTCCGATCGACGTTCAATTAAGGCAATGGTTCCTTGACTGAGTTTGCCTTCTTTCTGAGCTTTCGTATTTTTGCTGGAGTCCTTGGTCGCCTGTAGTATACATTGTTCCAGGGAGTTGTACAGTTCCTGAGCACCTGCTTCTCGGTTGGGGTTGGACTCTGAAATTCTGTCGCGAAGATGTAGCTGGAATTTGTTGCTGTCTATGTTTTCTATATTTTGTCTATGTTGCATTGCTGGATGCTTCCTTCTTCTTTCTATCTTCATTTTTGCCCGCACCATCCTGTGGTCTGTACTGAATTTCAGGTTGGCTACTATTTGGATATCTCTTATGGTTCTTTGGTTATCGCTTAGGATGTAGTCAATTTCGTTCTTTGTGTTGCCGTCTGGCGAGCGCCAAGTCCACTTTGAGCTAGGCATTTTCTTAAAAAAGGTGTTGGCTATCTTTAGTTTATGTTCTTGTGCGAATTGAACGAGCTTTTCCCCCCTCTTTCATTTCTTGCCCCATACCCATATCTTCCCACTGGTCTTCATCCTCGTGGCTGCGTGGGCCCACTTTGCTGTTGAAATCTCCTATGATTAGGTTTAGTGTAGATTTGTGCTGATCTATGGTAGTTCCCAGGTCCCAGTAGAATTGTTCTATAGTTTCATCGCTGTAGGCTTCTGTTGGGGCATAAACCTGAATGATTGTTATTGTGGAGCCTCTAGTTGCTAATTTTAAGACTGCGATCCTTTCAGACACCCCTACTATTTCTTGCACCATATGTTTGACTTGTTTTCTTCTGATGATGAAGCCTACTCCTCTTTGTCCGGGAGTTGTGCCTATATAATAAAATAGGTCTCCGTTTTGTTTTTCTATGATGGCTTCGCCAGTTCTTCTAATTTCACTAAGACCTAATACGTCGAATTTTATTTCTTTTAAAGCATGATCTAACTCTTCCTCTCTTTCGCTTGTTCTAAGTGTTTGTACATTCAGTGTTGATATTGTAATTGCATGGTCGTTGCTTGTTCTTGTTCTGGCATGTGGTAAGATAGTATGCTTTAGGTGTCTTGCTGTTGAAGGAGAGTAGTCCAGTTTACCCACTGATTGTTTATCAACATTTTTTGGTACCCAACTTGTACGGTGTTGCCTTTCTCTCGCTCTTCTCTTGCACGTTGTCTGAGTGTTTGTTGAATCTCTCTCTCTCTCCTGTCTAGTCAGATCAGAATCTATGTAGCAGTCTTGTCCTTTTAATTTGCTTTTGTTTTTCATGACGGCGATTTTATCTTCCATTGTCTTCATTTGTACTTTCACGAGGCCCCTGTCTAGTTTGTCTCTTCCTATGAATGTTGCTCTGGTATAGTCTTCTTTGCATTCGATTTTTTCTGAGTATTGCTTTCACTTTGTCATCTTTGTGTTGTTTGTTTCCTCGTCAAAGTCCTTGCTTTTTATAATTATATTGTTTCTCTTTTCACTGCGCTGTCTCTTTTCCTCTGCGTTTTCCCAGTGTTTTTAGCCTCTCTTCTATTCGTCTGACCGAATCGTTTGTGATGTTTTCCCCGCTGATTATTTTTTCTTCTAGTGAGCAGCATTTTTCTTCTAGTTTCTTGTCAAAATTCTTGATTTCGTTCTTTAGATCTGTGATGTTTTTCTTAGTCTCTTCTCTGAAATCCTCGTTCTGTCTTCTGATTTCTTTGATTTCATTTAGTATGTCTGTAAACATGCCTTTTATACCTCCGCTGTTTCCCGCGCAATCTTCCTCGTCGCTTGTGCTTGTGCGGTTTGAGTGATTGTTCTTTGTGTTGTTTTTCCGGCCTGACTTATTACCCGCCATGGCGTATCTGTTTTCCGGTGTTATGGTGGTCTCTGCCTTGGGATCTGATATGGGTATGGTCTGGTATTCGGCTGATTATTCCTTCGTATTTCTGGTTTGCTGCTCTCTTAGTTCTGTCGGTCTCCGGCTGATGGTAGTACTTGCTGCCTGATCGCGCGCTGCTCGCCTCTGCCGTTCACTTTGTTGCTAACAGATGTCGCTAGTTGTCATGTAGTCCTGCTCTCTGCTTGCTTAGATGTTTACAACTTCGCCGTTGGTAACCCTGCACTGCACTCAACGTTATAGCACTTCACTAACCCCACTTTCTTCTTTTGTCGTCTGTGGTTTTACTATTTAGACGTATGGCACTTTGCCTACACTTTCAGTTGTGTCTATTAATTTGTACTATCACCTGCGTTACAATTTAGCTCTCTATTTGTTCTCTACTCATGGAAAAGCTGACGATAAAACAGAATTGTTTTGAAATATGTTCAAGAACAAATCAACATTAATATTGAGGTAAGATGTTCAGACTAAAAATAATATAACATTAATATGATATTTTATATTTGGTTAGAATTAATGAAAAAGCTAATTAAAATCGAAATACAGTAAACATCTTGATTTCTTGAGCTAAAAATAAGTTCTGTTTGTCTCATTTATGTGCTGGTATGTACATTTATAAGTTATAATGGGCCTATGTATATAAATATATGTAAAAAGTTTAGAAAATAGTAGCTTCATAATATTTTTGTGTCATAATTTTCATATTTTGTCTTTACGATTTCATATTGTTGTATCATTTTCTTCATATAATTCCTCGTTCAAGTCATAACACTTCACCTCATATTTTGCTCTCTCGCCTGGAATATTTTTAGGAGGACATTTCACCATTTTCACCAAAACTGACTTTATGGCTGAAAATGGTGAAGATCCTATCTTTAGTATTTTGCAAGGGGCAGGTCCTTCACTGCAATCATAGCATTTTCATGCTGTGATTTGCAGCTTTACTAGGGAATTATAGGTGTGATAGCTTCCTGTTGCTTTCCACGCTGGAGAAATGATAGTGATGATGATGATGACCAGATGATTTTTGGACCGTTTGGCCCTTAAGCTACCTGACATTTGTCTTACAGGTGATGAAAAACTCCGAAAAACCCTCACCCAGGAAGCCTGTCCCGACCGGGAATCAAACCAAGGCCTGCTGCATGACAAGACAGCCCACTACCTCGAGACCACAGTGGTGGAAGACATCCTCTAAAAAAACTTCCAGGTGAGTAATTTATTATCAATTATATTATTGTCCCAGACTGGGAAAGCTGACGATAAAACAGAATTGTTTTGAAACATGTCCAAGAACAAATCAACATTAATATTGAGGTAAGATGTCCAGACCAAAAATAATATAATTAAAATAACCTCAAAATATAACTTCCTAAAATTAAATATTAATTTATTATCAACTTAACCTCTTGAACAAAACAATTTTAAAATAACATATAATTTACCTTTATTTCTCAGAAGGAGTTCATATGAGGTACTAAATAGACACAGAAATCCTATAATAGTGATTATTATTCTGCAATGACAAAACATACAAACAATTAGTAAAATAACACTTTTAAAAGTTGTGTTTAAATTCCCAATAAATGTCTTCTTAACCAAGAAGCTGCCATTTGCAATGATAGATGCCAAAGGCTTCAAGCATTTGGTGCGTGGGAATTACAACTTATATCCATCCATAGTAATTCTGCCCGAAGGCAGGTCCTTCACTGCAATCATAGCATTTTCATGCTATGCTTTCAGCTTTACTAGGGAATTGTGTAGGTGTGGTAGCTTCCCGTTGCTTTCCACACCGGTGAAGGATGATGGTGATGATGATAATGATAAGGATGATGATGAAGATGATGGCCATATGATTTCGGGGACCGTTTGGGCCTTAAAGTTTTCCTGACATTTGTCTTACAGGTGAGGAAAAACCCCGATAAAAACCTCACCCAGAAAAACTGCCCCGACCGGGGATCGAACCCGGGCCCGCTGCGTGACAAGGCAGCACGCTACCTCGAGACCACAGCGGTGGACGAACATATATAAGAGAAAAATTTGCATCTAGATTGGGACTCACCCTGGTAGCTCAGTTGGTAGAGCATTGGTACGGTAAACTAAAGGTCCCGGGTTCGGGTCCCAGTCTGGGCAAAAATTTTTCTGTTAAAATTTAATTTATCTTTCAATGAGAAGTATTAAATTGATAATAAAAACATGAAAATAACACACTTGATTTTATTAAACTCACATTTTTAGTTTTCTGCATACTCATCACATGTAACATTTCCACCTTTTCATTATTTTATCCTCCCTTATTTTTTTTCTTTTGTAGGTCTTAAATCTCTCTGTGAAACTTATAAGCTAATTACTTGGCTTGGTTGCTTGTAGGCAGAAACAAAACATTTTGAAATATACGATGGCAGACCTATCAGATTTATTGGTTAGCAAGATGTCAAACTCTTTGCCAAAGACAGTACAGGACAAACAAGACAATATCCAATAACAATAATAATGTCATTAGTTGGTCGTGGGGTTGTCTTTATGTTGTTTTCGTGTAATAAAAACAACAAGATGATGTCAAAAAACTCCACAGTAACTTGACTTAATTCTATAAACTATCAGCGATAGTTCATTCACAATTTGCAGTAATAATTAAACTTCTTTTAACTACACAATTATCTTATAATCTCTGATGAGTCCACTTGCTGTAGTTTCTTCTCTCTCACAGCCTACTATCACTGTCACAACACAACTGACTCGCTTCCTGCCCTCACCACAGATTATATAGGAAAGGGAGAGAAATTTCTAGGCCCTCAATTGAGACATTTGCAGTATGGAAATTTCTGGCCATCGAAATTTCATGATAGTGAGGGCTGAGGCTCAGAGAAGCCTCTAAGATGGGGATCTCAATGCATCATTGATTTGCACTGGTCTTTTGACTTGCTAGTCAGTGACTCACGAATCTGTTTCTAACAATGCAAGACCACTATTTTTGCCATCGCCCACTAAATTCAAATGTCGTTATTACAATGCATCACAATAATAATGATAAAATCATCATTATTTTCCATACACAAAATTAGGCCATTGATTTCTGTTAGATAAGATCCAGGTCGCCATTGTCTCTGAGGGTGGTGTTAAAGCATTTCTTTATGTGCCCTAACTGCTGCCATTCAGGATAGGTCTTCATGTTGAAACCATTTATCTCTTATCCAGTAATTACATATTGTGTACTTGCAGCATCTTGTCACTCCTCTTATGATCGAGAAGTGTATATTCTGCAGTTTGTTGCTGATTTCAACAGCTCTTATCATTTTAAAAATACAATAGGAAGTAACATTAACAGGTTATACTTAATAATCAAGCTTGGTCTGTATATTCTTACCTCTTATGGTTGTTTCTGTTGGACATATGTTTCAAGACCTGTTGGACTCATCCTCAGCTATTACAGACTCTGAGTCTGTAATAGCTGAGGTTGGGGCCAAGAGGCCTTGAAACATATGTCCAACAGAGTCTGTAATAGCTGAGGATTGGGGCCAACAGGTCTTGAAACATATGTCCAACAGAAACAACCATAAGATGTAAGAATATACAGACTAAGTTTAATTATTAAGTTCTTATCATGCTGATATATTTTTGTTTTAGAAACTAAATCTCACTTCTATAATGGAGAGTTGGCATTGCAAGAGTTTTGTATAGCTTTATCCTGGAATGTTTTTGTACAAGATTTGGTTATTTGGTTTTAGAATAGAATTTAATGGTTCTATCATTTGCAAATGTTGCCTAAGAGCATTGAACAAAGTTATTACTTCTAAATACATATCTAATAAAATCAAAATAAGATTTTACAAAACAATAATTAAACCTCATGTGGTATACAGTAACAAAACCTGGACACTAATAGAAAACTTTATAGCATGTGTGTCCACCTGGGAAAGAAAAATTATGAGGAAGATATATGGCCCAACTAGAGATAATAGGGGTCTGACAAATTAGAACTAACCGAGAACTACAATTTTTTTATAAAAAGATAGATATAATAGCAGATATTAAAGACTGAAGATTCAAGTGGTTGGGACACGTATATAAAATGGACACAAACCGAATCTGCAAGGTAGTACTGGATGCAAAACTTGACTCTAAAAGGAGACATGATAGACCCAATGAATGGATGATGTGGAGAGTGATTTTAGAAGAACTGGAAACAAAAACTAGAGACAGAAATTAAATGACAGAATAGAATGGCAAGCTGTTGTTTGGGAGGTCAAAGCTAAACTCGAGCTGTAGTACCAAAGATGATGATGATGAATATTTGCAAAATCTTAGCAATTTTCTTATATTTTTCTTTCCTTCGTAGGTAACAATAAAATAAATACGGTAATAGTAATATTACATGATGTGATAGGCTTAGAAGGGCTTCCCTTATAACTACTGTTGACCTTGTATCCATATGTATCTACGAGTATCATAGATATGGGTAATTATCTAGCTAGTAAAGTGGTGACACACACATGGTCAATAGGTTAGGATCCCAACCATTATACTTGGTTTTCTCAATCTCGAAGACTACTTATTAAGAGCAGTAGTTCCATACACTACTGAAACTTCATTATTTTTTCCTCCATGGGGAACCAATTTAACATACATCCAGCAGCTTTATATCAAAGCAGCTTGATGTCTTAGACCTCTTGGCCACAGTGCAAGACAATAAAATATTCTAAGTTTTTAAAAATCTTTATTTTTATTTTTTTTGTGTGTTCAGATAACTATTCAAGTTAGATTGATAAAATCATATCTTTGTGGCCCCAACCTTATTCATAATTTTAAACTGTGGAGCCTTCAGATTGTCATCCATCTTCACTTTTTGGTCTTGTATTGCTTCATTTTGTACAGAATTTTTAATAATAAAACAAAATAGAAAATAATCTCAAAAAATATTTTGATAATTTTATTAGCTTAAATTCTCAACATTAATTTAATAAATATAGCTATAGCTGGTGTGAATCCCATCATGTCTTCTTAACATAGAAACTATTCAGTGTATTTAGTATTTGTAGGAAATAACACTATAAAAAAGCCAAGCAAAACAGGCCTACCATCCGGTACTGGCCTCACATCCACATGTGTTAATCACAGAGATAGACGATCGTCTAGCCAGTGTAGGGGTGACATGTGGTCAGCAGATGTCGGGTCCCCCAGCCGTTATAGCTAGTATTTTCAACCTGGAGTCGCTACTTATTGTAGCTACCCAAATGCCTCACAATGCTGGGTGGGCACTGGTCCCATACTGGCTGAAATTCCATGAGAAAATTTCTTCCCCCATGGAGACCTGAACCAGCTCAAGTCCCGTAGCTCTGTGCCAAGGCTTCTTGCCTTAACCACTCAGCTACGATGCGGGACAAATAACACTATGAGGTTTCTTTTAATTATTTTGACTCACCTCATATTTTTATGATATTCTGCAGACTACAGTTTCGTCGCATCTGTGTGACATTGTCAATACATTGTAACTGTTGTATTTGTGGTTGTCGTCCTGTAGGTTGATTTCTATTTCCTTTGACCGATGAACTTCCAAATTTTTTTTTTCCCCTTTTCTCCAGGAATTTCAAAATTCATAATTTTCTTCTTATTACATCCACAAGAATAAAGAGAAAACTATGAATTTTGAAATTCCCGGGGAAAAGGAAAAAAAAAATTATTTGGAAGTTCATCGGTCAGGCAACAGCGGGAGCAGAAATCAAGCTACAGGATGACAACCACAAATACATCAGTTAGAATGCATTACATTGTCGCATAGATGCAACAAAATTATAGTCCTCAGAATATAAAAAAAATATGAGATGAGTCAAAATAACTAACTCATAATAATATTCGGTATATTTGTGAATAATGGTGGAATTAAGAGAGTAAAGTGAAGGGAGAATTTATGCTTGAATGGGAAGGAAACCTAAATTAGCTCAGTGGTCAGAGCATCAGCATTTCAAGCTGAAGATCCAAGGTTCGATTCCTGGTTCAGGGAAAACATTTTTCTCTTTAACATTGATAAAGGCCTTGGCCTAATACTTGGAAGGAAGAAGACATTGATAACAATAGTTTAGTTGTGTACAATAATTTGCTTATTTCGATCATATTAATAGCTTTAGCCTCTCATTATTAATTGAATACATTTTGTAAGAGATTGAAGTTATTACAACCTAGATTATATTAGGTCATAAGGTAGCATCCCATAAGGGATATTAATTTAAAATGGTTCAATATGTTTTATTGACCTTGACCTGAGCGGTAGGAGGCTATAGTTCGTGACAGTGAAAGTGCTAATTTTGCAAACTAACGGGACTTCCGTTGGATATGATGGAAATATCTGTAATCGGGAACATTTATATTGAACTTAGAATATAGAAAACCATAAAACAAAAACACATTTATTATAAATATTAACATCACATAAGACATATCCAACAATAGACAATTATACTTAACCTAAACAACTTGGGCTAAGAAGCTATTGAAAACCATATTTGAGCGCGCAGAATTTGAATTAACCTTACTATTAACACGAGAGAGCTTACTAAGTCAACTGTAGATTATTTAAAACTTTATTAAGTTATGAAATTATTAATTTTAACTTTAACTATTTATTTCAACCTTTTGGTCTCCTTATTTTGCTAATTCATAAGTTATAAACATCTAACTAAATTAATATATAACTTTTAGTGTTTTTTCTTAAATTTTATAGTTTTGAAGTTAAGTAAATATTTTTTCACCATAGTGATGAGAATTAAAACTTATACTCACACACGAAGAGGGAAGTATTCATGGTCATAAAGGAAGCTGTAGTGAATACTTCAGTCCCTGCCTCTAGACAGACTTTTTTGGCTACAATTGCGAGTATATATTAGATTTTTCCAGCTTTCCTATTTCCAAATTTGTGGAAACCTTAGTTCCATTTAGCCTTCAACTTTCTAAACTTTTACCTAATTGTGGAAAAACTCTGGTCTTTTCAAGCCCTGATTGTATAACTACTTATATAATTATGTTTTTCCATAGCTGTTTATATAAACTTATATAAGCATCTATCCATAGTCTGTCAAAACATGTTGATATCTTTGAGACTACGTATGTCCTGGTGTTGTTGTGACAGGTTGCTACAGAAGTTTTAACCCATTTGCCTTCAACTCAGAACACAAGGTACACTTGCATTACTCTCATATTATATATCTTACAATATTTTGTACATCTCTTGGCAGGATAATCTGTTATTAACATATATGAATAGTAGAGGAATGTGTTTTGGCCTTCATCCTTATTGTGATCTCAAGTACCGTTATTTTTTGTTTGTTTTGAATGTCTGAAAATAGACAATATAAGTTATGGTAACTTATATCCAGTTTCTGGGGAAATGCATTGAATGGGTTAAAATAAGTGGAAAACAGAAGATCGTTAAACAAAATTGTGGCCATCAACCACAACCATTTTTACAAAATCCTCAAAACATGAAGCAGTATGTAACTGAATGCTGAAGGCCACTGCAGTTTAAAATTATAGTTGAGGACAACTGGGTCACTCAGATATGTTTGTATCAATCTAACTTGAATATGAATAGTGATAACAATAACAGAAATGGATGATGTTATGCATGAACCGGCTAAGTGACATCTTTAAAACATTGAGATTTTGATGCCATCTGTTGCACTGGCTCAAAGTGTATGCACACTTTTAGTGCCAAATCTTTAAATATAGTCTTATTATTAAAGAAAAATGTAAATGCCATCAGTCCTATCAGAGATTCTACGTTTTGCAACAAACAGCTATGAAACTAGATCTTCATAGATGTTAATCTAAATTTTACATCATCCAGCTAAGCGTTAAATCTTCCTGCTCTTAGATTGTTGATGCATAACTGAGTACATTATTATATAAGTGATTATCAAGTCAAAAATAATTAAATAGCTTTTGCTAGAGTTTTAATGTAAAAAAAAATTAAATATTTTTTCTCAAAACTTACATAATGGTGCATAGCCGTTTGATGCATAACACCATCTAAATAATAATGATAAAATGTAATGTTACCATACATTGCAATCCAGTCTGCTGGATAGAAAGGAACTTTATCTTGAGAAGTATGGCAGAGTCCTGGATCCACGATTATCCTATCACTTAATTGAGACAACATTAACTGCAGATCTCTCGATGTACATGATGATGGAATGCACACAGAAAATGCCAGTGGAATTTCCGTATCTGCCTGTAAATAAGCAATGATTAACCAACTCCTAACTTTGATAATTGATAACTAGTTCATCCTCCAAATAAACTAACAGATATTAATATAAAATTATAGAATATTCACCTGAAAGGTCCGTCTCCTCAACTTAATTATCATTTAACTGTAGCGCTTTCGGGACTTGTCCCATCATCGGCAGGATTCAAAACTGGTGTTTCACTGAAGCTGGTAGAGGGGGTTGCATGAATATTCTATAATTTTATATTAATTTTGAATAAACCTCAACGGAACACATCATGAATCTTATAAAAGTTGATAACAGATATTAGTCAAACATTAATAAAATAGCAATTTTTAAATTAAATGAAATAGCCAATAAATATAATATGATTATTTTCAAAGATAAAACAAAAGTAATGCATTTTTTGGATCTTACCCAATTAGAACAAAAAATAATATTAAATAATAAAATTATAGAATAAGTGAATATTTTCAAATATTTAGGTTGCAATGTCACTTACAATACGAGTCGAGAAACAGATGATAAGTTAATTGCTTTTATCTATTTTTATTGAACAATATGCCTGACTTTAGGTAGTAAAGTTCGAAAAGAAACATTATATAGTTTTACAAAATGTTGGCTTTATTTGCTTTACTGTATGGATGTGAGAACTGGGTTTTAAGGAAGAAAGATGAGAGTAAAATTGAAGCTGTTGAAATGAGGTTTCTAAGGTTTGTAGCAGGCTATACATTATTTGATAAAAATAGAAATGAAGACACAAGATCTCATCTAAAAATGCACAACATTATAGACATAATGTCCACTGCTGCGGTCTCAAGGTAGCATGCTGCCTTGTCACGCAGCGAGCCCAGGTTCAATCCCCGGTCGGGGCAGTTTTTCTTGGTGAGGTTTTTATCGGGGTTTTTCCTCACCTGTAAGACAAATGTCAGGAAAACTTTAAGGCCCAAACGGTCCCCGAAATCATATGGCCATCATCATCATCTTCCTTCACCAGTGTGGAAAGCAATGGGAAGCTACCACACCTACAATTCCCTAGTAAAGCTGCAAAGCATAGCATGAAAATGCTATGATTGCAGTGAAAGACCTGCCCTCGGGCAGAATTACTATGGCTAGATGGATAGACATAATAAGAAGACATCAAATGAATTGGAGGGAGCCTATACAGTATGTGCCAGAAACACCAATTATCAGAACAATACACAACTATGATCCTCACAGAAGAAGAAACCCAGGAAGACCAACAAAAACATGGCAGAACCAGTTTTGATTAGAGTTGGAACTTAGACCATAGATTGATGTAATGCAGATGATGAATAATAAAATATTATTTGTACTCCTTTACTGAAATACAGTTATTATGCAATAAGTATAAAATGGTATTTTTCTTGTGGGGATGAAAATAAAGATTTAGTTTTGGAAGAAGGAATGGGATGGAACAAAGGATGTGAAGAATGTAATTACCTGGGGATTAAAATTAACTCTAAGTGTAACCAAGAAAATGACATAAAATATAGAATTCAAAAAAGCAGATCTGTAATATCAATGCTAAATGGAGTTTTGTGGAATAAGAACATAAGAATAGATACCAAATTACAACATTTATAAATCCATAATATTCAAAGCACACTAACATAATTATGGTGCCGAAACTTGGCAGTTGAATAAAAATTTGAGATTAAAACTTATGTTTACTGAAATGGATTGTTTTAGATGATCAACTAGATATTCTAAATTGGAAAAAATCAGAAATACAATCATCAAACAACAAATGAAAGTCCAAAATTCAATATTAGATTTTGTGAGATACAGACAACTAGAATGGTATGGTTATATACATTTTTTTTAATGCCACCAGTTTTGTCCTTTTTTAGACATTTCCAGTATTCTCTCCTGGCAATGGTTATATACATAGGATGCCAGAAAAAAATTACATAGACAAGCTGTGGAATGGATTTCTCCTGGTAAAGGAAAGAGAGGTTGACTTAGATTTAAATGGATGGATGATATAAGAAGAGGTATGAGGGAGATTGGTCTGGAAGAACTGAAAAGGGAAGATAGTGAAGAATGGAGAAAGAAGATGTAAATTTAAAAAGCTTTGGGAACAGGAAGATGTTTTATTAATTTCAATTCAGATTTTCAATTAATACAGTTTTTTTTTGTTCCATAAATACCTTTCATTTCATGGTGTTAAAACTACATGTTACGATCTCATATACCAGTGGTTCTCAGCCTTTTTAAGCAGAGATCCGCCTTGAAGGAAACTAAACTTCACATGACCCATAAGTTCAATTAGTACACTTTAATGCCTGATTAAAATGTATATACTGGATTACATTTGACTTTTTAGGAATTAACACTATGATGTATTATTTATTTATGTATTGGCACTGAAAAACAACTTCAGCATCATTAGATTAATTAGACCCATCAAAAATGAGAAAATAGAAGAAAAAAACAAACCAGGTATTTATCATAAGTAATGCCACTAATGATTTCCAATTTATCTAGAGAATTTGGAAATCAAGAGTGGCATTTGTTACGACTATTTAACGAATAAAATTAAGCTTACTTATTTTAGGAATTCACACTATGAGGTATATTCATTTAGGTAGAATTTGATCACTCACCTCATATTATTCATATGAGATGAGTGATCAAATTGTACCTAAAAAAATTAAGCTGTTTGCTCATAAATCATTATTTAAATATAATTATTTTAAAATATTTATATATTTAATGTAAACGGTGATGTTTGAAAACAATTGAGAAATGTTATGTTTCATTTGTTCATCACTGCAACCAGATCATATTTATTGTCAAATAGAATTGGAATATTATAAGAATGCACCCTAGTGGGGAAAAAAAAAAAAATGGAACACATCATTACAGGTTATTAATTAATTTCTGATGTCCTCATCATCATCATCATCATCATCATCATCCGGTATCATGGGGATGTCCTATGATGTAAATATGTCAATTATATTTTTCTGTAACGTTAATTCCTGGTAAATAATACATTTAAGAAAGTGCAAACAGTGGTTTATTTTTTTTATGGTATAATCAATTACTACAAATTTTTTTCTATTATATCTCGCAAGCAGAATCCAGTTACATTCGTGCAGTATATATATATATATATATATACAATCTGTGAGCCACTTGGCTAGATGAAAGCAATAAAATGAAAGTGATAAAATCGAGGTAAAAAACTATTGTGATTGGTTGTAAATCAAAATTCATTGAAATGTAATTGGTTATGACTGCCATTTGGGGTATGGGTTAAATAGTCAGATTAAATGCAGGGAATGTGACAAAGTCTACATAAGGAAGACAAAAAAAATTAAAAACTAGAATCAAAGAACATCTCAGGAATGTCAAAAATGGGGAAGAAGAAAAATCTGCAGTAGCTGCCCATGCATGGTCACAAAAACTTCAAATCGAAAGAAAGGGTAACTTAATAAAACAAATAGAAAAACCTAAAGAGCTCATGGTTTGGGGAAAAAATGTACATAAAAAAAGTAAAGGAGAAATTAATGCCATAATTTTGAAGAATTTGGGTATCTTGGATAAGTAACGGTTACAGGTTGAGAAAATTAACTATTAGGACTGGTGGACCTGACATAGTGACCACATGTTACTCTTATACTGGCAGAATGATTGTCCATCTCAGTAATTGACACATATTGCATGTGAGGTGAAGAGCTTTTTCGGCCAGAGGTTCCAATATAGTACTAACTTAACAATTTTCATTCCAGGTAGTAATTCATTATCCTTGTTAAAATGTTCAATGTCACTTAATAGAAAGTTTACTGTACATAGGTGCTAGTTTGTGGGGGCAAGAAATGAAAATACTTTTTTATGAAAACAAATAATGTCTTTATGATTTATTGATATAAGTTAAAATAATTTACTAAGATTTTATATGGGGCCATGCCTCCATCATTTTATGTACGTGAAGGATGAAACTCCTTAGCCCACTGTAGTCATTGCATTTTGGATTTGAGGCAGCAGCTTGATATTGACATTTTGTAGATGTAGTATGACTATTCCTCTATATTTCAATTTACTGATGAGGAAGATAATATATTATTTACCTAATATATTAAGTATATTTGACTTCCAATCAAAAAGCTTGTATTTACAAGATAAATAATCTTTATAATAATAATTATGACCTTATTCATTATTATTTTATCTAATATTAGTATATATATATATATATATATATATATATATATATATATATATATGTACACACATTATACATGTTATATTGTAGATTTTTGCAGATATAAATATGATTAAGAAAGTTTTCTTGGGTTTTCCGCATCATGGATTCAAGGTTGGCCTCTGGTCACTGATTCCGACATATTGGCATGATCTCACATGCCATTATCAAGGAATGATAACCAATCATGATCTTATATACAATTATCAAGGAATGAAGATCAATCATTCCTTGTTAATGGCATGTGGGATCGTGCCAAATTGTCAGAATTAGTGACCAGAGGCCAACCTTGAATCCATGATGCAGAAAACCCAAGAAAACTTTCTTAATCATATATATATATATATATATATATAGATATTATAAATATATTTTTGACATTTGGCAATGAAGGCAAATATGATATGAAAAGAAAAAAGAATGCTTGAGTCGGGATTTGAACTCGAGTTCAAATCCCGACTCAAGCATTCTTTTTTCTTTTCATATCATATATATATATATATATATATAAAGCATATTGCATTTAGCAAAATTTCCACAATTTATGCTCTTATTTTAAATAAACATGTACTTACCGAAGTGTTGGCATGAAATGTACTAAGAATATTTCCTGTTGAGAGCATAAATAAATTTAAACAGTGTTGACCAATGAATGAACCCCAGTGTTCATTTACTTTGACACTTAAACATTCATCATAATTGCCGTAGTCAACAATATTTCCTTCTAAAAACAGAAATTGGAATTTTTGATGTGGAATCCAGCACTGTTAAAAAAAAGTATAAACTCTTGGTTTCATGTGTAAACAACTCTTTGAGTTTTGTAAAATTTCTTAAAATTCATACAGGTATTGCTGACAGGTCATTCAATGAAGGATACATGTTATTGTCACTGATAAAAAAAGGCAGCGGACTCTCAAATATAAGTTTACTGCTTTCAAAGACAGAGATTTGAGAATAGTCAAATATTACTTGTATACATGCACTTTTTACTCATATTTTAGTTTGCTTGATATTTTAGTATTGTGAATACTAGAATTAGGTTTTGCTTTTAGCAGAAAAAAAAGTTGCACTAAATAATAATAAAATGTGTTGATTCATTAATCACCATATAAAATTATAAAATTAGTTCTGTTATTCTCCCACATCATTCTTGATCTATCAAGAGAGCAAGAAAACCAGAGGGAAAAATGCCTACTTGGTAGACCAAGAATGATGTGAAAGGATAACATTACAATGATTTGAGGGAAGTGGATTATACAAGGAATGTTTGGAAAACAATAGCTGATGATGGTGATGTATGGAGAGTTTATGTCCACCTAGTCATGAACCTAAGGGTTTGATAATGCCAGTGAGTGTATTAGTTAGTACTAACTAAGATACCACCGTTCTTGACTTCATTTAAACTTTAAAAAGCTTTAATCAAGATGAGGACAATGACACTTTATAGGTACCGGTACTAATTTTATATTTTTTATTGTTAAAAAAAAGTTAACAAAAGTGGTTCACACTAATCTTTTAATATTCTACGACTTCTTGGTAATTCAGTTGTTGTTGATAGGTATACCAGAAGGTGTAGCTAGAATAATCAACTTATTCTAGAAGTTAGAATTTTAATTTACATTGAATTGTTTTATCCAGTACAAAAAAATATACTAGAACCATGAAACAGTACTTTTTTTTAGCTTTTTTGTAACAGACTATTGATCAGTGTATAGTTGATTTAATGTCACTTCCTATGCAGTCAATAATGTGTATTGGTGTGACTGGAATTTTGATAATTGATTACTTCAAAGAAATTTTGGTAGAGTGGATGTTATTTATCTTAAATTGAATACAATTAAATAAAATTTGGTTTATTCATAATTTACCTGAATCAGTTTATTTCAGGACAAGGAATTTATCATGGTAGTATGGAGAAGGAATTTTGGCATTGTTTAACTTAAATTTAATAAGATTAAAATTAAATATAGGTAGCATTCGAGGTTAAGGCAGTGGGTTTTTATTACTGTTTTTTTTAAGTTCCAAACTTTATACATATGTATATAAATGACTGGACCACATATTAATAGACAAGAGGAATGCCTCGAGTATAATTGATGTTAGAACTCACCGTGAGGCAATAGGAAACTCTGACCACTATCTAATAAAAACAGTATATAGAGGTAAAATAAATAGATGGAAAAATGAACCAAAAATCAAAGAACAAAAAATAAATATTAATAAACTTAAAGAACGTGAACACCTAGAAACCTATCAAAAAATGTTGGAAGAAAATCTCAAGGAAGAATTCTCCACGAATAATGTTGATGATACTTCAGAAAACATGAAGTCAAAAATCACAGAAGTAGCAACCAAAACATTGGGATATAAAAATAAGAATAGACAGAAGGAATGATTCGATGAGGAATGTGAGGAAGCACTAACAGCAAGGAATCGAGCTTACAAATGCTGGCTAAGTATACCCACTAGAGCCAGAAGGATGGAGTATGAAGATAAACGAAGAATCACAGATAAGCTATTCCAAAGAAAGAAAAGACAAGTATTAAACAAAGAATTCCGTGAGGTAGTGAAGATTTTGGCAAACATAACCTGCATGTAGCATTTAGAAAGGTCAAGTCACTGAGAGAAGGTTTCAAACCCACCACAATGCTCATTAAGGATAATCAAGATAACATTATTGGAGACCAAGAAGGGATTAAGTCTAGATGGAAGGAATACTTTCATGTTCTGCTGGGTGGAACAATAAGCCCAATTCATGAAACGGAAGGACCTCAAGACCTAACCCTTGATGAAGGTGATGGCTATGCAATAAATCCACCTACCATAGAAGTTAAAAACTCTCTAAAAACTTAAAAAAATAATAAAGCTCCAGGAGATACCCACTGAACTTTTAAAAAACGGAGGAGAAACACTGTTAAAAGAAATTCATCACTTGATAACACTCATCTGGCAAGAATGGATACCCAACAATTGGAGGAATAGTATTATCTGCTCAATATACAAGAACTGTAGTAATTATAGAGGAATAACCCTACTGTGCACAGCATATAAAATTCTCACAAATATCATACGATTAAGCCATACATAGAAAATTTATTAGGCGAATACCAGGGAGGATTTAGAAGAGGACGATCTACAATTGAACAATTGTACACGGTCAAAATTATGCTTGAGAAATGTTGGGAGTTTAACATCAGTGTATTTCAAATATATATAGATTTTAAACAGGCCTATGATAGTATACAATGAGAAAAAATTTACGAAATCATGAATGAATTCAACATCCCCAAAAAGTTAATAAGGTTGGTTAAGGGTACCATGACTGATACAACGGCTCAAGTTAAGATACAGACACAACTTATAGAATCTTTTAAGATCAAGCAAGGTCTCAAACAGGGTGATGGGCTGGCCTCATGCTTGTTTAATTTGGTTCTTGAATATGCCATTAGAAAGCTATCAGTGAACACCACAGGGACTCTTGAATATCACACTACACAGATAATGGGGTTTGCAGATGGCATATGTCTCTTAAACAGAAGTAACAAAGCAATTCAAGAATTTTATACCGAATTTAAAGCAGCCACAGAAGATATAGGCCTACACATTAAATGCATGCAGAAAACACAAGTTATGATACAGACAGGTGTAAAACCAATGACAGAACAGCAATCTAATAGCATAAAAGAATTAGGTTTTAACATTGTGAAAACATTTTAACTATCTTGGCTCATGTATTACAGATAATAACAACCAACACATTGAAATACAAAGAAGACTGAAACTGGCCAACAAAGCTTATTACTCACTTCATAAAATAATGAAGAGTAATAACATACACTCAGCAACTGAAATAAGGCTATATAAAGTTTTAATAAGAACAGTTTTTACCTATGGTAGTGAGACATGGAGCCTCACTAAAAGATCAGAGGTAGCCTGAAATAATTTTGAAAAAAAGGTACTCAGGAAAATATTTGGACCAATAAATGTTAATGGTTAGTGGAGAATACGATACAACAAGGAACTGTATGACAAATACAATGAACCTGACCTTGTCAATTTTATTAAATTAAAGAAATTAGAATGGGCTGGCCAGGTACAAAAGCTCTCAACAGACTGAGCACCAAAAAATATGTTTACAGCAAGTTTTATGGGGAATAGACGGGTTGGAAGACCGAAAAAACGATGGGAGGATGGTATTAAGGAAGATGCTGCAAACCTACTTAAGTGTCGCAACTGGAGGCTTACTGCGCAAAATAGAAATGATTGGAGGCAGAAGTTAAGGGAGACCAAAGCTGGAATTTGAGCCAATCAGCCATTGGATGAATGGATGGATATAAATGACTCTATCTATATTTCCGTCTTTAGAAAAAATGCAGACTTTAGGCATTCAAGGGAATATGCTACTCTGGATCAGCAATTTTCTCATCCAACGGTTCATCGCTACAAAGTATAATAATCACCTCTCTAAATACCAACAAACACATCGAGGTTTACCACAGGGTTCTGTACTCAGTACCATTCTCTTCAATATCTACATTAATGATCTACCTAAGCATATAGAAAAGCTCGAAACGAAAACCCTACTTTTTGCTGATGATGTTGTAATATGGGTCTCCAAACCAAAAAACCAAAGTCAACAATTAATAACCATAGCCCAACAATCACTAATACAGTTAGAGAATTGGACATCCCAGAACTTAATGAAGATAAATATACAGAAAACAAATTATCAACTATTTACATTAAGAAAGAAACCACTACCCATCACTCTGAAATTGGAGGGTGAATTATTAACTCAAACACATGAAGCAAAATATTTAGGAATAACTCTGGACACAAAATTAACATGGAAGAAACACATGGAGAATATATGTACAAAGATAGAAACAAGGTTACCATTATTAAAACGATTAGCAGGGAAAAAGTGGGGTTGCAACACACAAACCCTAAACACCTTCTACCAAATGTACATAAAACCTGTACTTCAATATTGTGAAGAAATCCTAGTAACTACTAAAGTGGAAAAACTTAATAAATTGCAGAACCAAATCCTCCGTCTGATAACAGGAGCCGTTAAAACAACACCAATCACTGCCATGCAAATCTTAACAAATAACCCAAACATAGCATCTGAAATTGAGAAAACAGCAGTCACACAGTATGAAAAATTTTTAAGGCTACCCCATAATAACTGGACCCAAAGAAAACCACAAGTATGTTTAAAATCTCAGCAAAGCTTCCTAAGCATTGTACAAGAAATCAAACAGAAATTGCAACTTCCACATTCAAAAGAAAATATGCAGATGAGAAACAACCCTCTAGAATTTTTGGAAATCGAATATAACCTTCATTTAACAGAAGACATCAAGAAATCTGAAACTCCTCCATATATTTTAAAACAAATGTCACTGGAAATGATAAATCTAAGATACCCAGCTCCTGAATGGATACATATTTTTACAGATGGCTCCAGCCTACCAAATGATGGTGGCACTGGTGCTGGTGCAGTATGTCCACTTTTTTCCTTTTATCGTAAACTAAACACAAATTCAACAAACTTTGATGGCGAAATTCTAGCAATTTTCTTAAGTTTACAAAATCTTTTATATCACATCCAAAAATTTACAAAAGTTGTAATTCTATGTGACTCCAAAGCAGCCATTCTTGCTATAACACGAGACACAACACCCAAAAGCATCAAAATTATCGAATGTCACAAAATGATAAAACATTTATCCCGTCTACATAAAAAAGTTGTACTTCAATGGATTCCGGCCCATTGTGGAGTGACAGGCAATGAAATAGCCGATTTTCTAGCCAAGAAGGGTAGCAAAATTGTTTCAAACCCAACTTCTGCTCCAGTTTCTTTTCACTCTATCAAAAGAATTATCTCAAATAAATACATCAATAAACTTAGAGAAGAATACACCACCAAAACATCTGGAAAGGAATGGGAAAATCTACAAGCTTATGACATTACTACATTACAAAGAAAATCTGCAGTAGCAACATTCAGACTGCTAACGGGACATGACTGCTTGAATAAACACCTACACAGAATTGGCATAACAGATTCACCTAAATGCCCTTTTTGCAATTTAAATGAAGATATGGAAAGAAACCATCTCCTCCGTTGTCCAGCTTTTGTAGAAGAGACCAGCCTTTCTGCTAAATATTGGAGTGCAAGAGAGCGAATGATTTCATTATCAAGTGCTCGACATTAGATACCAACCAACCATATTTCCGTCTTGGATCTGAAAGGTTAGTAAATTCCCAACTGTGAAAGAAGGGAAATGCATTTTCTATATTTTATTATGACAATAACAATTAAAATATAGAGTAATATATTAGTCTGTCCACCGCTGTGGTCTTGAGATAGCGTGCTGCCTTGTCACGCAGCAGGCCAAGGTTTGATCCCTGGTCGGTGCAGTTTTTATTGGGGTTTTTCCTCGCCTGTAAGACAAATGTCAGGAAAACTTTAAGGCCCAAATGGTCCCCGAAATCATATGGCCATTATCATCGTCATTATCATCTCATCATCATCTTTCACCGGTGTGGAAAGCAATGGGAAGCTACCACACCTACAATTCCCTAGTAAAGCTGCAAGCATAGCATGAAAATGCTATGATTGCAATGAAAGACCTGCCCATGGGCAGAATTACATGGATGGATATTAGTCTGCATGAATGCTTTGTATACTAGAGATATCACAATCCTTTTGCTAAGATTGATTTTTAATTAATGTTTGTAAGAGAGAGTGCAAGTTTTATTTTGTCTTGTTTCACCAAGAGGAACTGTTTAACTGTAAATTTTAACCAATTTACATATTAATTGAGAATCTATTCTCCATTTGGAATAATATACAAGTCCCATAAAATTACTATGTCTAATCATGATCCAATTAAGAATATTTTTATATTTCTCTACCCATCACTCTGAAATTGGAGGGTGAATTATTAACTCAAACAATGAAGCAAAATATTTAGGAATAACTCTGGACACAAAATTAACATGGAAGAAACACATGGAGAATATATGTACAAAGATAGAAACAAGGTTACCATTATTAAACGATTAGCAGGGAAAAAGTGGGGTTGCAACACACAAACCCTAAACACCTTCTACCAAATGTACATAAAACCTGTACTTCAATATTGTGAAGAAATCCTAGTAACTACTAAAGTGGAAAAACTTAATAAATTGCAGAACCAAATCCTCCGTCTGATAACAGGAGCCATTAAAACAACACCAATCACTGCCATGCAAATCTTAACAAATAACCCAAACATAGCATTTGAAATTGAGAAAACAGCAGTCACACAGTATGAAAAATTTTTAAGGCTACCCCATAATAACTGGACCCAAAGAAAACCACAAGTATGTTTAAAATCTCAGCAAAGCTTCCTAAGCATTGTACAAGAAATCAAACAGAAATTGCAACTTCCACATTCAAAAGAAAATATGCAGATGAGAAACAACCCTCTAGAATTTTGGAAATCGAATATAACCTTCATTTAACAGAAGACATCAAGAAATCTGAAACTCCTCCATATATTTTAAAACAAATGTCACTGGAAATGATAAATCTAAGATACCCAGCTCCTGAATGGATACATATTTTTACAGATGGCTCCAGCCTACCAAATGATGGTGGCACTGGTGCTGGTGCAGTATGTCCCCTTTTTTCCTTTTATCGTAAACTAAACACAAATTCAACAAACTTTGATGACGAAATTCTAGCAATTTTCTTAAGTTTACAAAATCTTTTATATCACATCCAAAAATTTACAAAAGTTGTAATTCTATGTGACTCCAAAGCAGCCATTCTTGCTATAACACGAGACACAACACCCAAAAGCATCAAAATTATCGAATGTCACAAAATGATAAAACAGTTATCCCGTCTACAAAAAAAAGTTGTACTTCAATGGATTCCGGCCCATTGTGGAGTGACAGGCAATGAAATAGCCGATTTTCTAGCCAAGAAGGGTAGCAAAATTGTTTCAAACCCAACTTCTGCTCCAGTTTCCTTTCACTCTATCAAAAGAATTATCTCAAATAAATACATCAATAAACTTAGAGAAGAATACACCATCAAAACATCTGGAAAGGAATGGGTAAATCTACAAGCTTATGACATTACTACATTACAAAGAAAATCTGCAGTAGCAACATTCAGACTGCTAACGGGACATGACTGCTTGAATAAACACCTACACAGAATTGGCATAACAGATTCACCTAAATGCCCTTTTTGCAATTTAAATAAAGATATGGAAAGAAACCATCTCCTCCGTTGTCCAGCTTTTGTAGAAGAGACCAGCCTTTCTGCTAAATATTGGAGTGCAAGAGAGCGAATGATTTCATTATCAAGTGCTCGACATTAGATACCAACCAACCATATTTCTCTTTCTATTTAAGATTATTATTTACTTTTGCTAAGATATTGTGTTTAATTTTGAATTGGTCCATGGAAGTTTACAAATATCTTTTGAACCAGGTATCCAGGACTGGTCCATTCTCTCGGCTGCAGCAAGAGCAACAAGATATCTTCCTATGAAGTATTCTGTGATATATAATCCAGTTGTTTGTCTCATGCTATTTAAATTTAAGAACTCTTGTTCTATTACAATAACATCAAGCAGTTTCTCAATAGCCTGCGGACTTGTTATCTCATGTTTTTAAATCCTTTTTATTTCATATTTTCAGTATTAACAATTTGAAATACTTGAATGCTACTTTTACCTTAAAGTATTTTTTTTTACATACAATGAAATTCAATCTTTAAATATTTGAATATTATTTTTGAAACCAAACATTTAATCTACATATAATGTAAGAAGAAAAGTGCACACAAGTTGAGCATTAGTTTTGAGTTTAATTTTTGCTGTAGTCTGTTATCATTTGTTCTATTTTCACACGTTAAGATATGGTATTTTCTACATCTTTCTCCACATAGCAGGCATTTGCAATCTTCTGTCGGCGCTTGGAGTTTCTTGTTCACACAAATTTTATGGTGAAAACCGTGTATTGCGAGTCTTGTTATGACGTGTCCCTGGGTGTTACACTCTCTGGTCCAACTATCATTTACCATGGCTGCTGTGGTATAGAACTTTAGGTCTATCTCTCTCTTCTTGTGTTCCCTGATGTTAATTAATTCCTGATAGGGTCCTCTAGATGGTAGCCTGTGTTGTAATCTGATGTCCTCTATAAAATAGATCTCTCTCATGAGCTCGTAAACCAGGTGTGAGAGCACTGTTTTTCCAACTCCTAATATCCAAATATCCGTTTCATGCACATAGGCTTAATTTTTACTAGTCTTTTCATATTGCCAATTTAACCATCTGCATGCCACTGGTAAAATCTATTCTGTCAGAGATTTAAATCGCATCTGCCGATCTGATCGGCTTTGCAAGTAATTTAAATATATGTCTGGCAGGTAATGGACAGAGCATCAGAGCCGATCTAATCACCTCATGGCACCTAAAGAGTTAAGTTTCTCCCATATGATCTCTATTCCATACGTTATGACTGGTACTATTGCTGTTTTAAATAGTGTCATCGCTGTGTCTGTTGGTAGACGTAGAGAAGATTCAAGATTGGTTATCACTCACAATAAAAAAAATCACAATTTAACTTTGAATAAAATGTTGGTGTTTTATTCTCTAATAAAGTTATTTTGATGTTTATGAAACTCGTATATTGACCTTTGTTATTTGATGGTTAATATTCATCGCCATTTTGATGACTCAACTGTCATATATCAATTTATTCAAAAATGTTAATATTTCGAGCTGAAATTAGCTACACATATATTAAAATGGATCCGACCATTTATTTGAACGACTAAGAAAATTATTTACAAACTTTATGAATGGTAAAAAAGTTCCTGAAGAATGGAAACTAGGATACATTTCGACAATCCATAAAAAAGGAAAAAAAAGACCAATGTGAAAATTATAGTGGTATAACAGTAACAAGTACTATGAGTAGATCTGTGGACGTATACTAAAATATTATTTGGAAAAAACTATAGTGATATGGAATTAGAGGAACAGTCAGGATGTAGAGCAGGTCATTCCACAACCGACAATTTATTTTGCATTACTCAGATAATAGAAAATAAAATGCAATATGGGCAACCTTTGCACCTACTATTTGTAGATCTAGAGAAAGCATACGACAATGTCCCTATAGAGAAACTATGGATTGCTTTAAGATGTGTGGGAATTAAGACTATAATAATTAAAGCTATACAAAATTTATATGAGAATTGCATATTTAAAATTAAAATTGGCAGTAAATTGTCACATGGTTTTACGATAAATAAAGATCTTCGTTAAGGTTGTTGGCTATCACCGACTCTGTTTAAAATATATGTACATGAAATATTAAATAATTGGAGGAGAAAATGTTCAAGCATGGGAATTCCTATTTCAAACAACAAAACTTTATACAACTTATATTTTGCAGATGACCAATTTTAATTGCACAAGATTATGAAGATTTAGAATATCTTCTTCTTCTTCCTCTACGCATGAAAGCTGGCAGCTTGTTGCGTGTTCATTCACTACAGGTCCGGGGTATGGTGACATCCTTCCATCGTAGTTGTGGTCTTCCTAATGGCCTTTTCTGTTAAGGTGTCCAGTCACGTACTTTCTTCACTAATCTACTGTTCTCCATTCTATCTATGTGATCGTTCCAATTTAATCTTCTATCATTTATCCAAAGGTTTATAGGTTCAATTTCACATTCTTCTCTAATAACAGAGCTGCGAATTTTCTCTCTCAGTGATTTCCTACGATTTTCCTTAAAACTTTCATTTCGGTTGTTTCATTGATTTGTTTTGTTTTTTAGTTTCTGTTCGGCATTCACAACCATATGTTAGAACTGGTCTTATGACAGATTTGTAAATTCTTACTTTTGTATCTATTCTTAAATTTTTATTTTTCCAAACAGTATTGTTTAAACATCCCGATATTTTGTTTGCATTATTTGCTTGATGGAGGATTTCATCTGTTATTCTGTTGCTGCTATTAATTTCTACTCCTAAATATTGAATTTCATGACTTGTTCTATACTTTTCCCTTCTATTTCTAATTTAACACGTCGTGGGCCCTTGGATATTGCCATTGATTGGTTTTATTTGTTGAGATTTAGAATATATGTCTAAAAAATTAATAGAAGAATATAAAAATGGGGATTTATTTTGAACATGAAGAAAACAAAATATTTATCAATTGGTGAACCAGAACAAAATTTAATTTTGGAGACTGGAGAAACAATAAAATCTTGTAGTGAGATCACATATTTAGGAATTAAAATAAATAAAAATGGAAGTTATGAAGAGGAAATAAGAAATAGAAATAATAAAGAAAATTTGCAATTGCTTACCTCAATTGAATATTGTGGGATAAAAATATAAGTAATAAAAATAAAATGAATATATATCATACAATTGTTAAAAACATCATTACTTATGGAGCAGAACTTTGGCCATTAACAACAAAAACAAATAAGTATATTTTGGCAACGGAAATGGATTTTATATGAAGGGCAGCAAGAATTTCAAGAAGAGAAAAAATTTGGAACTCAGTTATAAGGGAGAAAATGAAGATTGAAGACACTATTTTAGATTATATTAAAACTCAGCATTAAGATGGTACGGACATGTCCGGCGAATGGAAGAGGATCAGCTACCAAAATCTGTTTTGAAATGGAAACCTGAGGGAAGACGAGGCAGAGGAAGACCCAACACCTCCTGGAGTCAGGGAATATATTTATACATGAAGGAGAAATATCTACAACCAGGAGATTGGAGACCGACAAAATTGGCTATTGGGAATCGGACGATGTCAAAGACATTAATCAACCGATGATCCATCTGTATATTGAAATGTATGTGGAGTCAAATGATGCACTTTTTATTCACTCATAAATGAAATTAAATGTAATTGCAATAAAATCATGGAAGACCGTTTTTTTTTTAAGCAGGTCTTGCCGCCATGACATTCATTATAAGACTTTGTAGATTCAGAAATATCTCATTTCCACAATTCTTCATTTCAAATTATGACATTTAAATCTGATTGGTCCAAACCAGGCCAGTGAATCATTATAGGGACATTCGGACGCAAAATTTTTTTAATTTTTTTGTCCACGTAGTACTCGGGTCATCTTAAGACTGCGCCACCGTCGCTATTTTATCGATTGTAGACGTATGAACGTACAAACAAATCGAAATGTAAAATTGAATATCGAACTAATTTAAAAATGAACGGTAGAATTATTATATACTGTTCGAAGAGAAATTTGAGGTTCAATATAATATAATATTGTTAATGCATCGAAGTTAATTATTAAATTGATTAATTTTCTACAATCTGAAGGAGAAAGTGAAGCTGGAAAATACAGCTAATGGAAGGTAAGAGAATGATTACATATGACATTTTTTTCCCTCAAAAATTTGGTTCACTTTTCAAAATCGTGTTTTCAAATAATACTGTGAACTATGTAAATTGGCATGCCGTACATTTTGTTTGCATCGTGACATTATAATGTTTGTATTTGAATTGTAATATCCCTTTAAAAAAAGCTTGTTTATATTTCATATTTTTTATATCTTGGTCTGTAATGTGTGTACTTATTCATCAATATTTCTTTCACAGAATAAATGAGGCTGTCAAGATCAAATCGTATGGGCGTATTTCCTTATAACCGTGATTGTGAAGTCTACATACGTATATAATATTAGGTAAGTGGATCTAATGCTGTCCCGTGCCGTAGCCGAGCGGTTAAGGTAGGGAGCCTTGGCGCAGAGCTACGGGACTTGCGCTGGTTCGAGTCTCCATGGGGGAAGAAATTTTCTCATGGTATTTCGGCCAGTATGGGACCGGTGCCCACCCAGCATCGTGAGGCAATTGGGTAGCTACAATAAGTAGCAGCTCCAGGTTGAGGAACCAGCTATAACGGCTGGGGGACTCGACATGCTAACCACATGTCACCCCTACACTGGCTGTTGATCATCTACCTCTGTGATTGACACATGTGGATGTGAAGGGCCAGCAGCCGGCTGGTAAAAGGGCAACTGCTGAAAAGTGGAAAGACCCTCAATCGGAATCGGATCTAATGCTTCTACCTTCATTTTACTAACTCGGGTGTTTAACCTTAAATTGATTTAACCTGATAAAAGTTAGCTAAACTAATTTACCCTAACATATTTTTATAGGTTAAATTTCTTGTGTAGGTTAAGTTATGAGTGAGGTAGCATTATCTAGAACACCTGTAAGTCTAAAAATAAAATCTTAAAAGATAACCGAAATTTAGGGATAAAGTTTCTATTATGTGACAAAAAAAATGAAAACTTCAGTTTACCTTTCCTAATAATTTTTCTAAGTCCTGCAGAATAGTGAACATGTGCAAAAATTTATAAAAAGTTTATAGAGTTGAATTGCTAGATGAAACCACGTAGATGTGAAATCGATATGACCAACCTTTGCAATAAATTCCCAACATTTATTAGATATGGATGTATACCAATTTACCCTTGCCTAACCTAACTAAATAATTTACATGCATATTATTTAATTAAGTATTCACCAACTATTCCCATCAGAACCTAACAAAATGAATTTAGTGAACATCCATTTTTTTAAAACATATTTTTGAATGTTGGTTATTCCAATTTCACAGATATCTCCACCGTTTAGTGGATGTTCATTTAAGCGTTCATGTGTATGCACAACAAATATACATACCTTCGAAGAAATCATTGCATACATAGATAAATATTTAATATTTTATTACAAAAAAATGTTATAAGTATTGTTGCAAATGTTAAAAATATTATGAAATGTTAGTAAGGGCAGAAGAAGTAGCATAGAGCAACAGCATTACAAGAATATACTATGGAAATATACTATGGAAATATACTATGAAAATGAATAGTAAGATCTAGGAACAATAATCACAAATAGGAATGAGATGCACAAAGAAATTAAACATAGGCTCAATTCTGGAAATGCATGCTATTATGCATTGCAGAGACTTTTGATGTCCCAACTCCTTTCAAAAAACGTTAAGCTGAAAATATATAAAACTATTGTTCTACCAGTTATATTATATGGGTGCGAAACATGGACTCTTACTTTAAGGGAGGAAAGGAGATTACGAGTATTTGAGAATAAAGTTCTTAGGAAAATTTTTGGACCAAAGAGAGATGAACAGACAGGTGAATGGAGAAGACTACATAACAATGAACTACATGGTCTTTATAGGAAGCCAGATATAATAAGAACAGTTAAGTCCCGTAGACTGCGATGGGCAGGACATGTTGCGCGTATGGGGAATGAAAGACGTGCATGGAAACTCTTGTAGGAAAGCCAGAAGGAAAACGCCCAGTTGGTAGACCAAAAATGAGGTGGGAGAACAACATTAACTATGATTTGAGGGAAGTAGATTATACAGGGAATGATTGGAAAGCATTTGCTCAGGATAGGGATGTATGGAGAGCTTATGTCCGTGCGGCCATGAACCTACGGGTTCGATAGTGCCAGTGAGTAAGTAAATGAATAGTAAGATAATCTAAAGTTGGGCCAAAAAAGTTCCAAGTCTGTGTAAACCCATACACATGTGCCAAGAGATAAAAATGGATATAATTTAGAATCATCCGATGCTGCCACCATACACAACATAATAAAATGAACATCCCAATATTGAAGTCTTAAACTTAAAAAAGGAAAGTTAAATACAAAATGGTGATAATAAAGACATAGTGTAATCATTATTATTAGTTTATTTATGGTATTAGTATTCCATTCTTTTAAGTCAAGTATTTTCAAGAATTGTCATTTAAATTTTCAATGTAATTTTTGATTGTTTGTGAAATATTACAAAGAAACTTCAAAAAATGTATGTGTGTACATGTTCATAATACATATACAATGGTTTAGGATCGCACTGTTTGAAGTCCATTTTTTTACAGTTCTTGTTATGAGGTTAAGTGAATGTTCCATTTTCATAGCTATTTGATAATAAATCAGAAATTCAATATTTTTTGATTAGTAACACCTTTAGAAAATTGGAATATATAATTCTTGTTTTATTCATTGGATGCCCATAGATATGGGACAATAATTTTATTTACTTAAGAGTTGGAGATACCTTCATTGTGAAGGATACTGACAAATACATTGACTTTCACTTGACTTGCGGCCCACTAGCGAAGACACTATATGGGTAGCGTGAGTTGATGACTCAATGCTTGCAGTCATTTTTCCCGCTATCGGCCGCAGGTCAAGTGAAACCACTGTATCTGTACATATATATATATTTATTTAATTTTTTTTTTCAGACTCTACAGTAGATGTAATAAAGTTGTGCTTCAAGAATATCTGCAACTGTTTTGCAAGAACATACCAGTACATTATAGACTATACAGAAAAGTGTTTTTTGTTTTTTATTAAAAACAAATTTTTATTGAACTATTATAGCAAATATTTTAAATTACTGAAGTTGCGCTTCAAGAATATCTACAAGTGTATTGCAAGAACATACCAGTACATTATAGACTATACAGAAAAGTGTTTGTGTGTTTGTGTTTTTTATTAAAAACAAGTTTTGAAAAACTGCACTTAAACTAGCGTGAAATATTTTCTAAGTCCTATAGAACAACAGTGCACATGCACCAGAGTTTATAGAGCCAGTGATAATCCACAATCGAACCACATATTGATTATCATCCTCGATTACGATCCGTCGCTACAAAATTTAAATGACCAATATTTGCAATTAATCCCCAAATCTATGTTAAAAAAATATATTAATAATATTAAAATTACCAAACGTTTATTAAAAATGGGTGTACACTTACTTATGACTCCCTAATGCTGATCCAACCAGCGATAACCCAAAACTGATAGAAAAATCATAGACTAAGTAATATACTCTGTGGAGAAAATAGCAGTTAGCATCACCATATCGTCTAACAGTGTCATAATATTGTGATTTGCATATTTAAATAAATACTTGAAAATTGTCTAATAATGTTATAAAAATTGTTTGAAGAAGTTTAAAATATTAAATAATGGTAGTAAATACAGAAGAAGAGCTATAGTTTACAACAATATAACTGAAAAATCAAGCGCTAGTAGAAATGCAGTTGAGCCCAAATTTTTAATTGAACTATTACAGCAAATATTTTAAATTACAAATTTTAAAATTAAGTTAACATTGTTTTATGTAAACTTCAATTCATCCGTACTTCTACCTCATTAAGAACTTTCTATGTCTTTTATTTAACATGTGCAAAAAATATCTTATTATGAAGTGTTGGTAATTATTTAGAGAACAAAACTGATGTCTTTTAACAAAAATAATTAGTCCTAACCTTCAACTATTCAGTGATTTCCTGGTAATAATCAAGGTAGGCATTTCTGTTAGGCTTAAATAAATGTTTAAGCCTAAAAGTCAATTTGGATTTTTCTCGCAGGTGAATGTTGAACCAGCAGCTAGCTGGTAGGCCAAGGGCATTCTCAATGTGTTGCTCCTTGGAGAATATACATAATATGGTTTCTTTTCTAATGAACAATCGGATTTTCTAATCAAAATGTAAAGGTAGTTGTTCTCATTATAGGGCTTGGAAGACCCTTGGGGTAATAGGAAGCTAGTAAATAAATGTTCAAATAGTCTTCTTATAAAATTACATATAAAATAATTATGTTTATTGAATCTTTAACTATGTATGTGAATTAAATTTCATTGAGAAAATTCTGTTCGTCTTGAATAATGTACATCCTGCAGTAACTATAAAATGTATATATTTTTTGAAATTATTAATTTTAATACAAGGCAATAAATGAATCATGTTATTTCATTTTTAAAAGCAAACAAACTAATCAAGACACGTCTGGTTACTAAACAGAGTTGATGTGCACGCATTCACATGTGAGTAGTTCAGAATAGTGAAACAATGCATAGGTTTTAGTTTGAATTTATTTTTGCTACATTCTTATCAAATTAAGGTATTTATAAATTTTCATTTTAAGAATATTTAAAAACTTGAACTTAAATTACTTTATGGTTTCGGTTCTTAAAACTCCTAAAAACAAATAGCATATCATTAAGGTAGAATATTTTTATCACTCACCTCATATTGTTCTTCTTATTTGATTATAAACTAGTTTCGGAACATAGTTTTTGTTCCATCCTCAGTATCGTCACGACCGTTGTTCTGTCGTCTTGAAGACAACGGTCGTAACGATACTGAGGATGGAACAGAAACTATGTTCCGAAACTATTTATAATCAAATAAGAAGAACAATATGAGGTGAGTGATAAAAATATTCTACCTTAATGAATATACCTCATAGTGAGAATTCCTAAAATAAGTAAGCATATCATTACTCATTAGACCAGGCTCGTCAAATGATGCCGCCATAGCATATCATTATCCAGATCCTTTTTGATATTTCTTAATGGAAATAACACAAGAAATGTTACTTTGTAAACAATTTTGCATTTTTTATTTTTACTTCAGAAAATTATTACAACAATTTTGTCAATATTTTTGTTGTATATGTCTAACATTTTCAATTACTTTGTAATAAATAGTGATTTTACATATTCACTGTGTTCATCTAAGAGTGAAATTGTTTTTTAATAAACACTTGGGAAATTGTGTAAATTATTTTAGTCAACTTACTAATTGATGAATTTTGAAATAAAGAAAAATGAAAATAATATAGTTAAAGACATCTGAAAAGTTGGCAAAGTTCTTGTAATTTTCTACTGATGAGAGTAAGAATAAAACATGCGAAAATTGTTCACAAAGTAGCATTACTTGGGTTGAACTTACAATTTTATTTTTAAATGAATGGAAAGGGTAGGGTACTGTTCTTGTGATTGAGCCACCGACACCCTGATTGATCCACCGTGACCGGCCAAAGTAGTAGCGCATGTAGTACCCAGGTCATCTTAAGACGGCGCAGCGGTATAAAATTGCTTCCAAAAATTAACACAGAGAGGCCACTCTATTCGGTTCTCTATGGTCCAAACCAGGCTATAAGTACTAATTGGTTGACTCATATCCAGGTTATCTAATCTCTTTTAAAGTTAATGTCAGTTGATATATTTAAACTCATTTGAAATTATTAACTGATTCAATAATTATTTAGAACCACAAAATTATTCTTAACAATGAATTATTCAGTTACCATTTTTATATGACATGACATAAAAATATGAATTTCTTAATATTCATACTATAATATTTTAGATAATTTCCATTGAATATAAAAATTAAAATATACATATTAAATAAATAAAGTAACCCCTATTATTATTAAGTATGGGTAAATATTCAGCTTTACTGGTTGAAAACAGTTTTGGAGCATTCTTGCACTAGATTATCTCTTACCTCATTGCTGTGTATCCCCACATGTGATGGAATCCATGAAAGATAGTCTTGGTTTTATTTTCTAAAATTCTATTTTAATCAAGTATTTCGCTAGGTTGATTTTTGGTAGCTTTTTAAGGAAACGATGGTTATTGTACTACTATTTTATGCTGACATTATTGGTTTCTTTATCTTGAATATTAATATAATCCATTGTTTTTATTCAAACTTATACATGCATAATGTGGAGGGAATGTCCAACTTGACTATTGCTGAGGATTAATTAAATATATAGCTAGGGTGCTTGTACTAGAACATACTAGATTTAATTTTTAAAATAAATGTTATATCATTTTTTAAATAAATATATTTTAATAAATAAAAAACTTACTTTTTAAAGCCCATGTTGATCCTGTTATAGCATGCTGTAGTGTTCTAAACATATGTTTAATGCATATTTCAGACACATTAGAGGGCAGAACTGATTTTACCAGACTGTGAAAATAAATATGAGCATTAAAAGTATCACTAGTAAACAATTTGTTAGTAACATTTATCGGGATACATACTGGGCTGAATACTATGATAATGTAATGCATTGTTGGGCTGGCTTTTGAATTTTCATGGGTATTGGCAGGAATCAAGTCTCCCCTTATAAATTCATGGTGGTATCAAGTCATCAAAGAGATTGGGACACAGGGTTCCACTATTCCTCCTGGCCTATTACATCTACCCTCGACACCATTGGAATGACTCCAGCCAATATGGTTTTCTGGAGAGAGTTGCG
This sequence comes from Diploptera punctata, assembly GCA_030220185.1. Classification (NCBI taxonomy): domain Eukaryota; kingdom Metazoa; phylum Arthropoda; class Insecta; order Blattodea; family Blaberidae; genus Diploptera; species Diploptera punctata. The sequence continues at coordinate 102,777 of JASPKZ010003049.1, read as the reverse complement.
GTACCTTACGACCTCCAGTTTGGTGCTCCAGCTGATGCTGACCGACTACGTATGGAAGTTGGCCAACAGACTGAGAGAAGCACATCAGCATGTTAGAGAAGAGCACCTTAAACTAGCCAGTGACAGGATGAAAAGACACATTATGACTGACTGGCCGACTCCATTGGGTTCAACGAAGGCGACTTGGTGTGGCTGTACCGCCCAACTCGAACGAGGAGAAAATCGCCAAAGCTGCAGCGTTGCTGGGATGGATCATACAAAGTGGTGATGAGAATCAACAATGTGGTCTACAGGATTCAACGCCAGCCCAGAGGAGAAATGATAGTGGATCACCTAGATTGACTCACAGCTCGGGACGATGAGCTCTAAGGAGGGAGCAATGGGATGCATCGTAATAGCAGCATTTGAATTTCGCTGTAAACAGCAAGAATAGTGGTCTCGCTTTGGTAGAAATAGATTACCTGAAGCCTTAGGATCCGACTGCAGTTTTCCTTCTGCAGGTCTGTTCGGAAGAACAGAGGAATCGGGAAGTTAGCTGGCTCCATGAAAGATGTTCAGCTAAGGTTGATAAGGAGAAGGTTAGGCCGTTGAAGCCTTGGGAAAGCAGAGGTCTCCTTCTTTGACCAAAGCTAATATCTTAGGAATGGGGATGGACTGACCACCCATCTCTGTTTTTCGTCTGGTTATCAGTGGAATAATGTTGACCCATGCAGATCATCAATACATATGGACTTCCCTTCCAGATGTTTCTCTAAGTTTCGACCCCTCTGTCGGGAAAGTTCAATGCCAGAATCTTCCGTATTCAGGAAAAGTCTGGATTGGGATCCGAGAAATTTTTGTCCCCAGCCTATAAAAAACTATTGCCAATCTTGAGAGTGATTCAGTTGTGTTATTTCAGCAATACCATGAGCTATGAAAAGGGAGAAACTGTGGCAAGTGGATTTGTTAGAGAATGACGATAATCGTTGTAATAGATAAACTTTAAAACAAGATTAATTCTGTGGTATTAGGGTAAAAGTACATAAGTCCAATTTTAGTAAATTTTTTTTTTTGTAGATTAATATGTCAGAAATACTGCATTTTTCTTCCTCTTTTATAAGGGTACAGTTCTTAAGTGATAGCTAATTTATTATGGTAGATATCTCTTGCTCAGAAATAATGCAACTTTCCGATTATTAATAAGTTATTTGAATTTAGTAAGCTCTCGTGAAAAGTTATGTTTTTAGACTTATGTTTATCCCATGATCACAGAATTATTACAGCATTTGTTAGTGAAATTATAGGAAGAGCTAATAGAATTAAATTAAATGAAGTTATTGTGGAGTATTACATGATCATCTGAGTATTTTATTATGATAAAACAATGTAAAAATGGTAGAGTGTGACAATTTATTCTTTCCTTTGTAAGCATTAATTTATTATACTGGAAAGGAGATCATTTTTTTAAATGAAAAGGTAGTAATTGAATGATTTAAGAATTAAATTAATATTTTTAATATGTTAAGAAAAAATTGAATAATTACTTACTTACTCACTGGCACTATCAAATCCGTAGGTTCATGGCCACATGGACATAAGCTCTCCATACATCCCTATCCTGAGCTAATTTAGGCTACATTATTATTATTACTATTATTATTTTCATTATTATAATTATCATTATCACTATCATTATTATTATTATTATTATAAAAAAACTATATGTTATTAAAATGTTTAATTGTAATTAGTTGCTTTTCAAGAATTTAAAGCAAAAAGTAATCAATTATTGGGTAAAAACTAATCATTCATATAAAAATGAATTCAATATAACAATATAGACTCAATCTGTAACTGTTACATTACTTAACTCACTGAGAGCATTAAAAAAGAAAAAAAGTAGTTAAAGATAGGTGGCTGGAAATACCTGCTCTTTGATTCTTTTATTAACTAATTTGATTCAACCCTTCCCATATATATATATATATATATATATATATATAAAAAGTTTGTTTTCTTTTTACAAACTTATTTCTTAATGGTTGGTAAGGCCAGGAAAATAAGTACAATCAATTGTAAATATTGTGATTTATCACTAAATGCTTAGATATGCAAAATATTAAACATTTTCAAAGTATAAGAATATTGTAAAAATATTATGAAATATTAATTTTTTTCAAGTTTCTTTAGATTTGCCATTGTCTATAAATGTAATAGTTCCTATTTTTTGTATATAAATCTTGTCTACAAGCCCTTATCTTAAAACTGTAATATTTATAAACAATCAAGCTTAAAATGAATATACAAAATTAGAATTCAAAGTTACAAATTATTTTCTGGATAGGCCTATATGATTTAATTAACAAACTTTTTAATGAAAATTAAGTTAATATTTTATATATAACAAGAAGAGATCTGATATAATGAATTATATTAAAATAATAGGGGAACATTTTTCTTTATGTATACAATATAGTTTACAGTATATGCAAGCGACAGTTGCATATATATATATATATATATATATTTGGGATTGTTAAAGAATTGAAGATGTCATATAAGAGCTTCAGTTACAATTAGTTATAGAGTTCATATACAGCATAATATAAAATTCACATACAATACATGAATTGATACACAATCCCAAAATCTAAGCTCCTATTGTTTTAAAAAGGAAGAGACTTTGGGCCATTCAAAAAAAGCAGTTAGGGAAAAAAGCCCACATTGAGATCATAATGGGCCGTATGGCCTTATATTTTGTATTATATTGATGTGTACCAATTTAAATAAATAATACATTATTATTTTGTAAGACTATATTATAACATATAAATGAAAGTATAATAATAAGAAACTTATTCAAAAAACATTAACTCCCTTGCATTACCAAACTCGAAGATTCATGCCCAAGCTAATATAAGTTCTCCATTCATACCTATCCTGAGACTCTAGTGGGAGTCATGTCCACATTTCTTGATAGTTACATTTTTATAATGAAATAGTCAGTATTTAATCAAGACATATCTTTTAGTCTGGCTTATTTCCTTTCACCTCTTTGTCGTAGATGGTAGCAAAGCTACCGCCAACAAAGTTCACTCCAAGCGTGACAGGCCTAGAAGGCCCTTGGCCTAACAGCCGGTTGCTGGGCTTATGTCCACATGTGTTAATCACAGAGGTAGACGATCATAAGCCAGTGTAGTGGTCAGCGTGTTGGGTCCCGCAGCCATTATAGCTGGTCTTCTCAACATGGAGTCGCTACTTGTTGTAACTATTCAAATGCCTCACGATTCTGGGTGGGCACTGGTCTCATACTGGCCGAAATTCCATGAGAAAATGTCTTCCTCCAAGGGGACTCGAACCAGCACAAGTCCCATAGCTCTGCACCAAGGCATCTTGCCTTAACCACTTGGCTATGGCGTGGGACTGCCAACAAAGTTCACAGGATCATTTAAACATGCAGGTCCCTTCAATGCAAACAAGGTAAAGTTGCCATGAAAGGAGATACAAAAATATTAAATGAGAAATTTTAGATTAATAAGGAATAAGTATTCTATATTTCAACAGGGTTCCCCAATATTCAATATATTGACTGTTTTATTTTGATTTTAAATTTGTCATTAAGAATTGCTAAGTAAGGATTTCAGAACTTGAGAGATCTGGGACATATCATTCATTTTTTAAATATTTTAAACTTAATTACAGTTATATTAAAATTAATTTTCATAGTCAAAATAAAAGTTTGATTTGTTATTACTTACTAGTTTGTTACAATCATGTTTGTTTATGTTTTCAGGAAGAAAGTTGAACTTTTGATTTCATAGCTAGATTTGTGTTAAAAGTTATGATTACTTGACCATAGCTTTAAGACTAATAGTCTTATTATTACTTATCACCAAACTACCATTAAAATGAAGATAACAAAAATACTTTTAGAGTACTTTACTTGCATACCAGGATCATTAATTTTTATAATCACTAATATTTTCTTGCTTTTTAAAATTATTTGACATGTTATACTTTATGCTTTCTCATTATATCACAGTGATAAAAGAATGCATCCCAACTGTCTTAAGGTAGAAAGAGCCATAATTTTCTTTAAATCATATTCAAAATTAATACCAGGGCCAGCTATAAACATTGTTAATCCATAACTAATTAAAAGGAAAGTATTACATCTCTAAAAAGTTGTAAAATCCCAATAAACTCAACCTTATTGGGAACCTTATGAAATTTCAGTGGAATTTTGGCCTCCTCAACTATTTTCTCTCCATTCAGATCTATTCTGGATACAGGCTGGCCAATTTTTAATTTTATTCATATTCCGTTGTCTTTGCTTAGGTCTGTGTCCATTATTCTGTCCAGTTACATATTGTTGAGGATCTTTAGCCAGTAATTGTTTATGGAATTAAGTAGCTGGTCTAATGTCGAATCCCCAACCTGGAGGGCTGGGTCTTTTGAATTCGGGGCTTCCGTCCCCTAGATCAGTTGCTTTCCTCTACAGCTTTTGAGTCTAATCTACCCATAGGAAATTCTTCTGCCAGCTGCACCATTCTGAAGGACTCCTCCTTTGCCAAAACTGCCATTGAGCTCCTCTTCTGGAGTACTTCTTTGTTTGGTCCCTCACCTTTGACCCTGCCAGTAGCTACTCTACCGTTGGCATAGCTCTCAGGGTTATTGTGATCACAAAGCTCCACCACCAACTTCAAGGTCCTGTACTTCCTAAGATGGAGGGATTTTAATTTACTTTCATTTATTCCAATCAAGTTGTTCTTAGAGTAAAAGTTTTCATTTGCACTGAAAAACTTATTGTGCAATTCAGTATAATTTGATTTCCTTAAAAAAATTATTTTATATTTATTTTTAGAAAAAATGTTTTTTTTAAATTAAATAAAATGGGTCTAAATATATTTGAGAAACTAAAATTCATATAGAAGTCTATAAATCTTTAGTTGAAAGTATAATAATTATGGAGCAGAAATATATAAGTTACATTAGAATGTAAGATCATAATTGTTAACACTGGGTAAGGATTACCTATGATTACTTATTTTAGGATTTCTCACTATGAGGTATATTCATTAAGGTAGAATTTTTGTCACTCGCCTCATATTGTTCTTCTTATTTGACTATAAACTAGTTTCGGAACATAGTTTCTGTTCCATCCTCAGTATTGTCACAACCGTTGTTCTATCGTCTTGAAGAGCTGTCCTTCACTCCTTCCATTGGCTGGCTGAAAAACCTCGAAACCAGGTCATTCTCACCGGGAATTTCAAAGTTCATCAATTTCTTCTTTTCACTCTTTTGAATGTAGATATTTTCCCAAACAGTAAGTTCTTTTTGTTTTTCTATTTGTTTTAATAATTTAGCTTCTTTCTCGATAAGATGTTTTTCAGACCATGCATGGGCAGCCATTGCAGATTTTTCTACTTCCCCTTTCTTGACATTCCTGAGATGTTCTTTTACTCTAGTTTTCAAATTTCTCTTAGTTAAGAGAAAAGAAGAAATTGATGAACTTTGAAATTCCCGGTGAGAATGACCTGGTTTCGAGGTTTTTCAGTCAACCAATGGAAGGCGCAAAGGAGAGCTCTTCAAGTCGATAGAACAACAGCCGTGACGATACTGAGGATGGAATAGAAACTATGGCCCGAAACTAGTATATAGTCAAATAAGAAGAACAATATGAGGTGAGCGATAAAAATTCTACCTTAATTACCTATGATGTTCAGAAAGAACTATAGATTTGAAGAAATAAGAAATACAAAAATTAGACAAGAAATGAATGAAGAGGATAAACTAACTTATTCAGTGGCTCTATTGATCCTATAGGTTCATTCCCACACTGACATAAAGTGTCCATACATCCCTATCCTAAGCTAGTGTTTTGAAATCATCCCCAGTATAATCTACTTCCTTCAAATCATAGTTGATGTTATTCTCATTCTTGACCTACCAACTAGGCACTTTCCTTCTGGTTTTCCATGTCTCTATTTCATTCCCCATTCATGCCACATGTCCTGTCCATCCAGTCTATGAGACTAAACTATTCTTATTATATCTGGTATCCTATAAATATCATGTAGCCCATTGTTATGAAGATTGTATACAAGAGAAAAATTTGCATTTAGATCGGAGTGCTCATGTAGCTCAGGGGAAGAGCATTGGCCTAGAAAGGCGAAGGTTCTGGGTTGAAACTCCAGTCTGAGCATATAATTTTTCTCCTCAAATGTAATTTACCCTTCATTGAGATGTATGAAATTAATAATAAAAACATCTCCATTTGCCTGTCCATCTTTCTTCGGTCCAAAAATTGTCCTAAGAGCTTTATTCTCAAATGTTCATAATCCTTTCTCCACCTTTAAAGTAAGAGTCCATGATATGGAATGAGAAGGTAGAGCAAGTTGGAGGATTAGTAAAAAGAAGATCTCTATAAATGTGTTATATAATAATAAATAATAATTTTTGTTTATGTATAAATTATAAATTGATTCAGAATTTAATTGAGATTGGGGACATAGTCTATAAAATATATCCAGTTGAGAAAGTTTGAGGTGAGATGTGTATTTACAATTTTAGTTTAGTTATTATTACCTCATAATGTCACTTATTTGTTACTTGATATAAGTTAATCATTTTGATGGAATAGATATGTCCCCTGAACCCAAATAATTAAAGAAAAGAAAGGAATCTTAATTCTAAACAGATGGGGCTGAGGAGCAGTGACTCCAAATGTATTTAGGTTTCATATTTACTGAATTAATTAATTTAAATACTATATTTTTTATTTGTAGTTGTTGGGGTTAAACACAATCTGTGAAGTGCTCACAGGTGTCGGGTGTGATTGTGTGTTGAGGGTGCTGGGAACACAGACCTATCTATAGAACCTAAGTACATGCCATTGCCATGCTAACACCTGATCTAATTAACCATATATGGATCTTGATTGTGGCATAGATCAAGCATGGAGGTTGTCATATAGTGAGGAGTGGGCATCTTCTTTCTAGATTGAGGAACATGATTAGTAAAAACCACTAATTTCTAATATAGTTTTGTAATAATTGACGTTCTAGAAAAAGATAGACCGAGCATGCTTCATTAGGGATGCAGCATCGCTCATAAAAAAAGTTGATGTTGGAACATCAGTGTTTACAAAAGTAAAATATTGATGTCGAAAACATCAATGTTTATGAACAATATATCTAAGTTTTTTTAAAAAAGAAAACAAAAGAATGTTGAAAATGTTTATTAATTATTTATTTCCAAAAATAGAATTTAAAAACAACAATTTTGGCAATCATGTGCCTAGTAAGAGCTGTTTCTTTCTTGGGTAATCATTGCCCCAGCCTCTGAAAACACTGATCACTGGGCACCAACATTTCTATGATAGGCAAATATATCTCCAACAAGAAATTACCGTTGAGAGTGTTGAGCGATTGAGAGTGAGAACGAGATGCTAAATATAAGAATGTATGCATGTGGCTGAGGAAGCAAATGAGCAGCGAAAATGATACAATAGATGGCGCTAGGCATGACAAAATATCATTCATAAAACATCATTCATGAAGAGAGATGTATCATCGATGTTAGGGGTTTTAACACTATGAAAACTTATTAGGGGAAGAACAAAATGGTTTTTGTAAGGGAAGATCCTGTGCCGATGGTTATTTCACCTTAAAACTTTTTATCGAAAAGCACAAAGAATTCAATAAAGAACTACATATAGCGTTTATAGATTTTATCAAGCATTTGATCGAGTTGACAGACAAAAACTTTTAGATATCTTAACTGATGATGGAACACCAAATCAACTGATCCAAACAATTTTTAATCTGTATAAAAATAACATCATAGCAGTACAAATAGGAACAGATTTGTCAGATTGGAAACATATAAATTGCGGAGTTAGACAAGGATGCCCTCTATCACCACTTCTATTTAATGTATACATTAATGCTATCATCAGACACTGGAGATTGACAGTTCATGGTAATATTCCTCTCTCAAGACACACAATTTTAGACACACTCTTATATGCAGATGATCAGGCTCTTTTCGGCAATAATGAAGATGAATTACAATATTCCACTCATCATCTTAATATAATAGCCCAACGATTTAACATGGAAATATCAACAACAAAATCTAAAGTTATGACCTTTCAAGGGAAATTCCCAGTAAGAAGTAAAATTTGTATTCAGAATTCAATATTAGAGCAAGTTAATTCATTTAAATACTTAGGATATAATCTAACTTATAATGAGGAATGTGATATATCCTTTAAAATACAAAACTATAATAGAGCTTTAAGAATTATCAACCAAGTTTTTAAACCATCAAAAGTGCAGAGACACACAATAATGAAAATCTATAAAATTCTCGCTAGACCCATAATCTGTTATGGCAGTGAAGCTTGGACCATCAGAACTCAGAATGATCGTCATATTACAGCCACGGAGATGAAATTTCTGCGACGAACTGTAGGTTATGGCTATGACCACCAAAGAAATTCACCAATAGCCAGAGAGTTAAACATCGTACCTATATCTGAATACCTCCAAGAATATAGAAACAATTGGCTAGCCCATATTCAGCGCATGGATCGTCACAGAATACCAAAACAAATTCTTCACTACATTCCTCGGGGCAGAAGATCTGTGGGTCGACCTTTTCGGAGATGGCGGGAGACCGTAACGGGCCACTGGGCCTAATAGGCCTACTTGAAAGGCAGATGATGATGATATCGATGTTAAAACATTGATGTTTATTAACGATACATTGATGTTTTAAAACATTGAAGAAGAGGAAGGAGAAGATCATGATGATGATTTTGTAACGTTCAGAATTAATGTAAATATTAAAAACAGTATGATGATGAATATCTGACAGAATATTGAAACAGTATATAAACAATAAATAAAATTTCTTTAAAGGAAAGTGATGTTAGAATGAAGATATAGGAACATAAAGGAACTGGAGATAAATCTGAACTGAAAATTGGCTTTTGCAGAGCATCTATACACAAATAGAGAGCTTGAGATGAAATTTGAAGAAATTAATATTCTGGCAAAAACACATAGGCTAATTGCTACTCAAGACTATACAGAGAATTCATTGAAATCTACAAGCAAAAAAATTCCTTCAATAAAAGGAATAGTTAAGATAAAAAGGTAAAGTGATCCCACTACAGGCCTTAGGGGGCCCTTGGGGTAGTAGGGTGTTAAGGCTCCCACTTTCTCTAGACAATTGGCCTAAGGGTCGAATGTTTGAACGCATTAGACAGTAAAAGGCGTTATCTGCTGAGAAAGTTTTATCCAAATACATTTTGCTTACTCAGAAATCTATTCATGCGATAATAATTGTAAGCTACCTGACGAGGTACCTTAAGATCATAGCTCAAGATAGAAACTTATCGTGAAAATCCCGAAGGGAACCGATGGTAACCGATGTAGTTTGAAACCTTTGCAGCTTTATCCAAGTTGTCGGACCTTGAAGACTTCGATCATGTTTTCGGTATACGCGGAGAAGAGGAATTTGATAGAGTCTACCAAAGAATTAAACTGGAAGAACAGGAGAATCGCCGTAATATTGCGCGACGCAGACGTCGTTGTATACGGTATTATTTGCGGGACGCAAGCGTAAATGCGTTCCTCTATAGCAGACGAAAATAACGGAAGTGGTTTTATCGCTGAGAATTCTGGGTAATTCGTTGCCAATATTACGAAAACGTCAACTTTCATGCACGACCGGTAAGTGGGCCGTTAATTCGATCTCAGCAATTGCTCACGGTGAGTCAGCTCACCAGTGATTGTAAGTAATTTGAGTAGAGACTAATGTATTTGCATGCGGCCCTGGGTCGAATTTATAAACGCATTAGACCGTAAAAGGCGTTCTCTGCTGAGAAAGTTTTATCCTAATACATTTTGCTTACTCAGAAATCTATTCTTGCGATAATAATTGTAAGTTAAAAATAGCTCAAGATAGAAACTTATCGTGAAAATTCCGAAGGGACCGATGGTAACCGATGTAGTTTGAAACCTTTGCAGCTTTATCCAAGATGTCGGACCTTGAAGACTTCGATCATGTTTTCGGTATACGCGGAGAAGAGGAATTTGATAGAGTCTATCAAAGAATTCAACTGGAAGAACAGGAGAATCGACGTAATATTGCGCGACGCAGACGTCGTTGTATACGGTATTATTTGCGGGACGCAAGCGTAAATGCGTTCCTCTATAGCAGACGAAAATAACGGAAGTGGTTTTATCGCTGAGAATTCTGGGTAATTCGTTGCCAATATTACGAAAACGTCAACTTTCATGCACGACCGGTAAGTGGGCCGTTAATTCGATCTCAGCAATTGCTCACGGTGAGTCAGCTCACCAGTGATTGGAAGTAATTTGAGTAGAGACTAATGTATTTGCATGCGGCCCTTAATGTCAGCCAGGTTGTCAGCCATGCATGACGGCCACCTTTACCCCAGAACAAGCGGCTGGTACTCATTTCTGTTAGAGTCTGAGTCGACCGCAGGGCCATAGTGCCGCCAGAAGGTTTGAGTCAGTTTAAAAATCCTGACCCCAACAGGACTCAAACCCTCAACATTCCGGCTTGTAGCGTAGTACCTTATCCCTATGCTATGGTGTGCCCCTGAAATAGTTAAGATACGAGTAGCTCAATAAAATTTGAATCCTAGCTCTACATAGAACAAGAACGAAGTGAATGACAAACTTCACTACTTCTGTCGGCAGGCATTCAAGAAACAATTCTCTCTTCATGGATTTCATAGAGAATGCATCTTTAGGCACCTCTATAAATAGTAAAAATGTTTCCAACATCCAACCAGTCTGTAGGTAATAGTTGAGGAGTTCCCAGAGGGCAAGCACAGTCTCTAATGATACCTATCACAGCATTAGATGAAATATTGAGATATATCAATTCTAGACCTACGCCATCAGCCTGGAAGATAATTTCAAGAATCAATACAAGATAAATCTCTGAATTTCAGTATAATTATATTATATTTTATGGTGGAAAAAAGATATTGTCCTTTCTAGAAAGATAATTCATTTTTCATAATTTAAGAAGTATCTCTCTCTCTCTGCATGCACCCATCCAAGAAATCTGAACATGAAAATGTACCATTTTTTTTTGTTTGTTGTTTATTAGTATACCACTTGTGCATTGCTATTAACCATTCATTTTAAGTACAGATTTCTTCAGCGTGTGAAGTGAGCTTTGAAATTCTGTAAGATCATGAAATTTAAAGATGCATAAATTATATCTGTTGGCTAGGGGGAAAAAAAGATGTAATAAAAGTGTTATGTATTAGATAGTGGTTAAGGCACTGAGCTACAAGCCGGAGGGTCGAGGGTTCAAGTCCCGTTGGGGTCAGGATTTTTAAACTGACCCAAACCCTCTGGCGGCACTATGGCCCTGGGGTCGACTCAACCTCTAACGGAAATGAGTACCAGACGCTTGTTCTGGGGGTAAAGGCGGCCGTCACGCAGGGCTGACATAAAAGTGCTGATTGTCTAGAAAAAGTGGGAGCCTTAACCTCCTACTACCCCAAGGGCCTCCGGGCCTGTTGTGGGATCACTTTACTTTACTTTATATATTAGATAAACTACAGTAATATCTTTTTCTATATCATCATCATCGTCTCTACATTACAGTATGGGCCACCGTTCCAGTTCCAATCAAAACTGGTTCCACCGTACGTTTGTAGGTCTTCCTGAATTTCTTTTTCTGTGAAAATCATAGTTGTGTATTGGTAATTGATGTTTCTGGCATATACTGTATATCAGGGCCGCCCAAACTTTTTAATGGGCCGGGCCAATAACTGATTCTGCAATTGATCGCGGGCCGGAATAAATATTGTTACTATTATTGCTGCTACTGCTGCTTCTATTATTATCATCATCATAAAAAAGATACTTTTTTTTGGGGAAAAAATCTGAAAAAAAAAGATTTCCACAAAAAAAGTTAAAATTTTTATTTAAAAAGAATTTTTTTTTTTTGCTTTTTTGTCTCTTTTCTTCATTTCTCTCTTCCTTTTTATTTTCCCCTATTTTCATTAAAAAAAACTGAAAAAATATAAAAAATTTTGAAAAAATATAAAATTTTGTATATTTTATCAGAATTTTTGTATGAATAAAAAAACTTTATATATATATATATATATATATATATATATTTCACTTTTTTTCTTTCAAAGACTTAATTTTTTTTTTTAAATTTATATTTTTCAAAATTTTTTATACTTTTTTCTTCAAGTTTCTTTTTGAAAAAATATAAAAATTTTGAAAAAATTTGAAAAATACAGTTTCTGAAATTTTGAAAATTTTGACGTAAAATATAAAAATTTTGAAAAAAGAGAGAAAAAACCTTAACAAATCTACATCATCATCATTTTTTTCGGCTTTTATTTTAAAAAAATCATCATGATATTATCATTATTATTATTACTACTACTACTAAAATAAAATTACATGATCATACAGGAGAATGTTAAAACATTTGCGACACCATGCTGCAATTAAAATTGTAAAAAAAAATTGGTACAAAAGTGAATATATTTACCTAATGAGAAGAATGGAGCTGGCTTCTTAAAGATAACAAACGATCGATGTCAGGTATCTGCTGAGTAATACTGATAAATAAGACGTCTTGGAGATGTTCGTTGCTCAAGCTTGATCTCAATTGTGATTTTTGAATCTTCATTTTAGAAAATGTTTGTTCACACAAATATGTTGAGGAAAACATGCAGATTAAACGTCGGCCGTGTTCCTTCAACCCTAAATATTATTCAGTAGTAACTTGTAGAAAACTTAATGATATCTGTAGGAACAAAAACTCCTTTCATTGCGTCATTACACTGCAAATCTATTAGTTCAAATTGCAACATTGCTGATGCTTTGTTAACATCGAAGGAAAATGGAGACCAAAACAAAGAAATTTCTAGTTCCATTTTATTGAAATAAATCTATTAGAAAGCTCTTCTTCAATTCTTTCAATAACTTCCACAAAATAATCACTTCTGAAACATAATTCAGGATATTCATTTTGCAGAGCATTTACACTTAGAATCGTACGCAGTTTTTCACAGACACGTGCCTTTTCAATAGATTCAGTTTCACTTAGAAAGCTGTTATTGCACAGTAAACTTGGTTGATTCATTTATCTGTACCTTGTAAACATTATGTTTCAAGTCATTCAAATGCTTTGCTATGTCAACAATAAATGATAGTACTTACTGGTCCAGGATTCAGTAAACTTACAACACTCGGAATCAAACTTTGCGTATTTTTGAAAGCTTTTCCTCACTTTAACACTATTTTTTACAACTATTATGTGCACATGCTGCTACTGTTTGATTGACAATACAACAAATGAAACAAGTAATTTTCAAAGTTTGGAGTGGGGAGAAAACGGTAAATAAGGGATGAATCATCTCTACTACTTTGTCAAGAGAGGCGGTGACACCTCAACCTCACATTCCAGAGAGCTGAATTTCACACAGGGATGTCCAAACTAGATGTTTACCTTGTTAAGAAATCTAAATTTCAAATATAAAATTAATTTGTTATTTCATTCAGTGTTTTTTACGCTTGGCCATAAACGAAAAGCCCATGTCGGGCCGGATGTGTCTTGCGGGCCATAGTTTGGACAGCTCTGCTGTATATGCTCCCTCCAATTGATTTGATGTCTTCTTATTATGTCTATAATGTGCATTTTTAGTTCCAATCTAATGTTTTCACTTCTCTTTTTATCAAATAATGTATAGCCAGCTACAAACCTTAGATACCTCATTTCAGCAGCATCAATTTTTCTCTCGTCTTTCTTCCTTAAGACCCAGTTCTCACATCCATATAATAAAGCTGATAAAGTCATCACTTTGTATTTCTTTTTTCTGTATTAAAATAAAATTATTCTTATGAAGTGTTCAAGATGTTGATCTTTGAGAATCACTGATTGGTTCTGATGACATTATTTGTTGACTTTTATGAAAATATAAGCATTTTTTTAAACTTATCAATTGTTTTTTGCTTTATAGTATCTGAATCAGGCTCTCTAAATCAGTGGTTCTCTATCTCAAAATATTTAGTTGGGTTCTCTTTATCAACTGCTACCTTATTTTTAAAAGCATGTATTTCATCAACTACTGACTTGTTAGGCCTGTTGTAGCTTCAATATAATCACATTAGACATCATTTTTTAGAGTTTCTTTCAGCTACTAGTGGTTCTGGGGCACACTGAGTCCTCACTATACTTTACCCCTACAGGAAATCCCCTACTTCATGGTGTTGCCTATTTTGGGAGAGAAAAGCACACATCTGTATTTCATGTTAAAAGAAAATATAAATAATGTGAAAATGGAATATAATTAAAGAAGCTAAAACATTGATACTCTTAAGTGTATTGACAACTATTACTGTCATGGCTCAGAAACATGAACATGGATGAAAGTTGTGGACTAGAGAGAAAAAAATAGAAGAGGATCACATTTTGAAAGATTGACAGGAATAAAAATGAATGTGCTTGGCTGACCAACAACAAAATCTAAATGAGGATTGAAGTTTCACAATTATTTTATTGTTTTCATAATAAAAACTGAAAATCCATGGCAAAACCATGATTAGATTTCATACCTTGTTTTGCAATTAAGAGCTGTGGATTTTTGGGTTTTCTCTAGATGTTATAGAAACTACAGGTTGCCCATTGCTTGAACACTGTAAAAATGAGGAAATCTTAAGAGAACTAAAAATAGACCCTATAGTTCATTAAGTTCAGCAATACAGACTTAAGTGAAAGGAATATGTCCAAAGGATGGAGTCCACTAGATTGCCTAGACAAAGTCTTGCTTATACAGGGTGGACCGCTCGAATGGACCTAATTTCAATTGCTTGTTACTGGCAAACGGTTGAAGATAGAAACTTAAAACAACGTTCATAGTACAGAAAAACTCACCAAGTTTCGAATCCTGTCGGTAGATGGCACAAAGATACGTTTCTCGTTCTTAGATTTAATTGTTTGTGAAAATGGCGACTCCGCAGATGAAAGCGCAAGCTGTTTTGTGGTATGCGGAGTTTAAATCAATCATTAGAGTTCAAAGGGAGTTCCGGCGTGTGTTTAACCGTGATGCTCAAACTGCTAGAAGCATAAAGAAGTGGCGTGATACATTATTAGCTACAGGATCTGTGTTGAAGAAGCATGGTGGTGGTCGCAGAGCATCCGATGAAATGGTAGCAAATGTTCAAGCCGCATTTGAGCGAAGCCCCCGGAAGTCATTAAGAAGAGCTTCGCGGGAACTTCAAATACCAAAATCGACATTACACACAACGGATTGTCCACAAACGCCTCAAACTGCACGCATATAAAGTGCAGTTAGTGCAACGTCTGGAGCCGAATGACATGCCGAAACGAGTGGAATTCGCCAATACGATGCTGGACCGTCTCGGCGCTGATCCTGACTTCATGACCAAGATTTTCTTCTCGGACGAAGCCACTTTCCATTTGTCAGGCAAGGTAAACCGGCATAATGTGCGGATCTGGGGATCGGAGAATCCTCACGCTATTCAAGAGCATGTTCGTGATAGTCCGAAGATGAATGTTTGGTGCAGTTTGTCACATAATAAGGTCATTGGACCTTCTTTTTCTTTTCTCTTCGCCGAGAAAACTGTTCGTGGTACCACATATCTTGACATGCTGGAGCAGTTCTTCTTTCCACAAATTGAACAACTGCAGCCTAACATCGTTTTTCCAGCAAGATGGTGCTCCTCCCCACTGGTCCAATGAAGTTCGTACGACTTTGGACAACATTTTCCCTGGCCGTTGGATTGGTAGGGGAGGACCAATCGCGTGGCCCCCGAGATCTCCCGATTTAACACACCACTGGATTTCTTTCTCTGGGGCTATGTCAAAGATAAAGTTTACACCACCCCAGTCAAAGACCTTCGTGATCTTCGTGAGCGCATCATAGAGGCTATTGAGAACATTCCAGAAGACATACTCCAACGTACTTGGCAAGAAATTGTTCATCGCTTTGATATCGTCACAGTGACTGCTGGGGCTCATATAGAGATGTGGTGATCTGGATATCAAAACTTGGTGAGTTTTTCTGTACTATGAACGTTGTTTTAAGTTTCTATCTTCAACCGTTTGCCAGTAACAAGCAATTGAAATTAGGTCCATTCGAGCGGTCCACCCTGTACATCAAAAGGATGAAGAAATTTGAGATGACCTAGAAAAGGTGCCATGATACCTTAATGGAGGCACCAGGTCCAACACATGAGGCATATATTTGAAACTGTGGTTGTGGTTCAGACTTTTTTTCTGCAATCAACTGATATCTCAGCAAACAATAATGTAAATGAATATACCTATTCTTTTAACTATAGACTTTTACAAAGCTGTGTGAATTTTATTTTGGATAAAAATGAGGAATTAAGAGCAAGAGACGAGAGTTCAGTGGCAACATGATAAGTTAATGTTTTGATATTATTATGAGTTAGATATGTACTACTCACCTCATATTTGTGGCTTTTTTGAAGACTTAAGTTTTGATGCCTTCAGCATCATTGTCAATTCTTTCTAACTGATGCCCAAGGCATTAAAACTTAAGTCTTCAAAAAAGCTACAAATGTGAGGTGAGTAGTACATATCTAAGATAAATTAAAATGTTTCGTACTTCTCCTCATAACCAATCTTCTAAGTAGATCACGATTTCAGGACATTGGCAGCCTCTTCCTCAGTATATCTTGACGACCAATGTTATGTCGATCAGAAGAACCACTTCTTCTTCATGAAGTGGTAAAAGTCAGCAGTAGCTGCTCATGCTTGGTCTAAAAAAACATCTAATTGAATCAAAAGCTAGTCTAATTAAACAAATAGGAAAACAAAAGGAACTCACGGTTTGAAAAAAAAATCTACATTCAGAAAACAAGAAAGGTAAATTTATGACTTTGAAATTCCTGCAGATTCTGACCTGATCCGGAGGTTTATCGGTTCACCAATAGAGGGAAGAAGATGTGGTTCTTCTGATTGACATAACTTCAGTCGTCAAGATGTACTGAGGATGGGGCTGACAATGCCCTGAAATCGCTATCTACTTAGAAAATTGGTTATGAGGAGAGGTATGAAACATTTTAATTTATCTTAAATTAATTCTCATAGTGATATATTCATATAAAATTTCAGTACATATATAATTCATAATAATATATAAAATAAACTTGATAGTATTACTTCCTTGAAATATCAAATAATGTTTTGATGTTATATTTATTTTAACATGTACTGGTCCTGGACAAATTTATTTTTTGAAAAGAAAAATTAATATTTGAACCTCTGATTCTGTACATCGGTGTACATGTATAAGTTGAAAGAAATGTTAGTGTTTGTGATATGTTTGGAATGGTGTGGTGGGCTGCACAGCAATGTACAGAATCGGAGGTCCGCAGTTCAATTCCTGGTTGAAATGTTAATTTTTCTTTTCAAAAAGTAAAATGATAAGTTAATAGATAGATAGATCATCGGTTGATTAATGTCTTTGACATCGTCCGATTCCTAATAGCCAGTTTTGTCGGTCCATCCAATCTCCTGGTTGTAGATGTTTCTCCTTCATATATAAACATATTCCCTGACTCCAGGAGGTTTTAGGTCTTCCTCTGCTTCGTCTTCCCTCAGGTTTCCATTCCAAAACAGATTTTGGTAGTCGATCCTCTTCTGTAGCAGAGATAATATATACTTACTACACATACAGGTTAATTGTTCACGGAACTTTATTTCTAAACCTGTAAGTAGCTATAAAGTTCTTCTCTCTGAAGTGGACTGTATATTTAGGAGTTTATTTACGGTGACACAAAGGATTAAACATATGAAAATAAGACTATATTTAAATAAGTAATAATATACATTAAGGTTACCACGTGCTCACGTCGTGTTCAGTTCTCTCACAACTCACTCACACAGAGCGCACCACAAGACACAACTGCTCTCTACGAGCCACACACACACAAGAACTATGTGCACACAACGCCGCTCAATCCATGAGAAGACTCAGGTTAGCCAACCCTGACACATTCCGCCAACCACTCAAGGCAGCCAACCTGAGGCGTCAACATACTCCCCCCTTTGAGAGATCTCACGATTTAACACATCGGTGAATCTCTCAACACAACTGGGTAAGGGGACAAGTTTCACAATGGCTCGTCGAAATAATCCAGTTTTAGTCCTAATGGTGACCACTCGTACCACACCGTCGATCCCAGGGTGAAGCTGTTGGATCACACCAGTTTTCCATACCAGAGGTGGTAAGTTGTCGTCCCGAAGGATCACAAGATCACCGACAGCTGGGCACCATCTCCCGGCAGACATCCATTTCCTCCTTTGCTGAAGCGACTGCAGGTATTGTCTGGACCACTGTTGCCAGAAAGACCTGTAGAGAGCCTGAACTACCTTCCACCTTGCATCGTAGGAAAGGGGACAGTTGTCTATATCAGGAGAGATAGTACTAGTTAATAGCCTACCTACCAGGAAGTGACTTGGAGTTAGGTACATTTCTTCATGGGATTCACTGGGAGTGCAAATAGGTCTAGAATTTAGTACAGACTCGATCTGACACAACAAAGTACACAATTCTTCAAAACTAAGAATAGTTTTACCTATAGTCTTTTTCATAAGGGATTTAACCGATTTTATTCCTGCCTCCCAAAGTCCACCAAAATGGGGACTAGAAGGAGGAATAAATCTCCATTCAATGTTCATATTTGCTATGTTCTCGGTAATACCATTCGCATGTTTCTTTACAAAATTTAATAACTCGTTATTGGCCCCAACAAAATTTGAACCATTATCACTCAATATGAGACAAGGGCGTCCTCTGCGGGCAACAAATCTATAGAGGGCAGCAATAAAGTCCTTAGTAGTAAGGCTCCTGACAACTTCTAAATGGATAGCCTTAGTTACTAAACATACAAAAAGTGCTATGTAAGCCTTGAATTTCACCTTAGATCTTGGGTTGTCTCCCTTTATTACAATTGGACCTCCGTAGTCCAAACCTACCTTAACAAAGGGAAGACTTTGCTCTACTCTATACTCAGGAAGTTGTCCCATCATCTGACTAGTTCGGGGTGGTTTAACTCTGAAACATTTGTAGCAGGACCTAATTACCCCACGAATAGTATTTCTACCACGAGGTATCCAATAACGGGTGCGCAGTGAACACAGAACTGCTTGAGCACCGGAGTGAAGTAACATCTCATGTTCATGCTTCACTAACAGTTTAGTCACAACATTTTTAGCCGGTAATATGATTGGATGCTTCTCATCAAATGTCAACTGAGAATTCTCAAGACGGCCACCAACTCTGAGAAGTCCATTTTTATCCAGGAATGGGTTAAGTGATCTCAAGTCACTTGAAGAATCTACTTGTTTCTTGGAAGTTAACTCGTGGATTTCCCTCTTGTATTCAACGGCTTGAATGCGATTCACCACCATTAGTTCCGTTCGTTTCAACTCGATTGAAGACAAGGAACCGGAATATAATTTGTCTCTATTACGAGTATTATGGATGAATCTCAGTACATATCCATATACTCGTTTCAGTTTGAGAAATGAAGAGTACTTCTCAAATTCAGGCACTTGTACCTTAGACATCAGTACCCGAATTTGTGTCTTCAATTCTGAGTCCACTCTAGTTGGCGATTCACTGTTAACGAAATCAGTATAAGTCGGAGCGACTTCATGGAGCCATTCAGGTCCCTTCCACCAACCATTCAAAGATGACAATTCTGAAGGATTGACACCTCTAGATAAATGATCAGCAGGATTACACAGAGTAGATACGTGTCTCCATTCTGAGCTTCTAGTTAGAGACTGTATTTCGGAAACTCTGTTTGCAACGAAGGTTTTCCAAGTGGATGGGGTTTTTTGTAACCAACACAGGACTATTGTACTGTCAGTCCAATAATACGTAGCAAATGGTACAGAAAGTTTTAAAGACTCAATGACCTTGGACATCAAATTAGCAAGTAACAACGCGGCGCAGAGCTCCAAACGAGCAATAGTCTGTTGCTTCAATGGTGCAACTCTGGACTTAGAACACAACAAATGCACCGATACTTGATTGTTTTGAGATACATTACGAATATAAATACAGGCGCCGTATGCAGATTCTGAAGCATCACAGAAGCCATGTATCTCCACACATTTTGCATTAACCCGTCAGTGACGCACCCTTTTACTTGCTTTCCTACTGCATGGACGGAGGCCATTTTAACATTTTAGTATTCCTAGAACACTGATTTGTATAAACGATCATAACTTTTTTAAATATTGATGGATTTGAACGAAATTTTTACTTGTTAGCTCAGAAATAAATGAGAAATTTAATACATACCGTATGGAGTTCAGTAGCCTTTATAAACTATTAAAAAAAATTGAAATCTGAGTTTCTCTCTCATGATACAAATTTTTACTAAATAATTTGATTTGCTCACATTGGACATCCCTGTTTCTTTCTGTGAGACACTAAATATATTGTGTGGCATAGTGCTGATTCATCTGTAACTTATATATACAAAAGCAGCTGACATAACCAAAATCAGAATGAATATTTAGAAGAGTGAACTCAAGCTCAATCTTGTGTCAAGGCGATAGCAATGTTTATACTTAGAATCTGAATTATTGCTTGGATTCGTATAAAAATTCTACAGCAGTTATTTACAACTACACAGACCATAAAAATAATTTTCTCTTATTTTAGTACTACTAATTTTAGAAATAAAAAATCACATCACTTTAGTAGTTGAGCTTGGTGTGATACAGCTCGAAACACTCTTCAATACACAGACCTACATCACATTCCTGGCAGCAATAAACAGATGTCTTTCTTCTCCCATGTTTAGTACAAACAACACACCTCCTTTGAGGTTTCAATTTATCACTTTTAGGGGTAATTTTTCTGATGAAGTGTCTTTTAGGTTACGACTGGCCATAATTACGTATATAACGCACGACACCGCGCCTCAGACTGATTCCTTGTAAGTAACATCTATTTGAAAGAGGCAAAATAAACCAGGTATTCCCCTAAACAGGTCGATTTATATATCAATCGATAGCTTGTATATCATTTTATCGACCTGAAAAATTAGATTGTATATAAGTTTATTAGAAGCCCTGCAGAAAGCAGCACAAAGCTAGGTCTGTGTGCCATTGAGTGTTGAAGTAAGAAACTACTTCAACCTCAATGCCACATGCACAAAATGTGATCACAGCTGATTCATACACTTAGAAAGAAAGCTAAGATCTTAGGCTTCAAAACTATATTGTTCATATGCAAATATAAGAATATACAGCAGTAAAAAAACAAATGAAAAGGTCGCGCGCATTTAGAGAAAATTACGATTACTTCAATCTCATCTGATTTTTTAAAAAAATAATATGAAATTAAATTTTAAACAAATATTATTTTTATTCATATGTCCTGAAAGCTCATAATTTCTACGTTAAACACAAATAAATTACATATTTGTAGCTTCAAAAATGTACGATCCAGAACAAAAAGAAAACATGCCTGCATAGGTCTATACCACGTATAGATGTCGGCAATAAGTGAAGAAGAGAGGGTCTATACCACGTATGGATGTCGGCGCTGACGGGTTAACATAGGGCATTACATTTCTAGGAACACGAATCTTATTTAACACACACAAATCATTACAGATTTCCAACCAATGTTGTACTATAGAAGATGATTGTTCCAATAGCTCATCCCATTCTACCTTTAACTGCCAAAGAGCTTGGATGATGAGCTTACACTTCACTACCACACAACTCAAGAGACCAAGAGGATCAAATATTGAAGCTACAGTGGAAAGAATGTTTCTCTTGGTGATCCTTCCTTGATCTGGATTGATCTTGATCTGAATTTGGAATTCATCAGAAGAGGGATGCCATATGATACCTAACGTTTTGACTGCTTCCTCTTTAGTAAGATTACAGGGAGTTAGAGTTTCTCTGTCTTCTTCTGGAACATTAACAAGAGCGTTTGGACAATTTGACTTCCATTTTCTTAAATGAAATTGGGCACTATCTAGCACAGAAGACACTTTACCTTGTAATTCTTGTGCACCTTCCACGGTATCCGAACCACAAATGAAATCGTCCATATAAAAACAAGACCGTATGGCATCAAAAGCGATAGGATGTGATTCCTTACATTGCTTGGACAATTCAAGCAAACATCTTGTTGCTAGAAAAGACGCTGGAGCAGTGCCATAGGTCACTGTAGTAAGACGATACTCCCTTAAAGCCTCATCAGGTGACTCACGCCAGATGATGCGTTGCAAGTCCCTGTCGTCGGGGTGCACCAATATGCAACGATACATTTTTGCTATGTCGGCAGATAGCGCAACCTGATAAGTACGAAACCTCATGACAGTAGACAACAGTTCTGGTTGTATAGACGGTCCAACCATGAGCGTAGAATTCAAGGAAACTCCATTAGAAGATTCGCAACTTCCATCGAAAACTACTCGTAATTTGGTCGTTGTACTAGACTCTTTAATTATGCAATGATGCGGTAAGTAGAAAGTACTCTTGTTTCCTTCTAAGGGTGGTGCAAGCTCCATGTGTCCTAGATCGCTGTACTCTCTCATAAATCCGACATAGAGTTCTTTTAATTGAGGATGCCTATCGAGCTTACTCTCAATGTGCTTAAATCTCTTAATAGCAGTATGCTTAGATTCAGCAACCGAAGGAACATCAAGACGTATAGGTAACTTCACAATAAAACGACCAGATTCATCTCTTTGGACGTTTTCAACGAAATGTTGTTCACACGCTTTCTCTTCTGGACTAAGAACAGGGTTTTGCAGTTCTTCTAGCTGCCAGAACCTTTCCAGTTTTTTATCCAGAGAATCAAGTTTCACAAAATTTACCGAACGAGGATCTACTCTTTTCTTAATACAAAGTTCAGGAAAGGCACCTGAAAATATGTAACCAAACTCTGTTTTGATCAACGTGGGGTATCCCTTCCTTCTCAACGTCTCAAGAACAAACAATATCATGGTACACGTCTGCGCCGAGAAGAAGTTCAATCGTGGCAGGTTTATTAAAGTTTGGATCACTCAACACAATGTTAGACGGAATATTCCAGTTTGAATGATCAATCTCGGTGGCAGGACATTGAGATGTGATATTATCTACGACAGCACAATTCAAGTTCAACCTATAGTTAGACACTCTGGACAACAATTGCACCTTACAAGTAAGACTGACTGGAGAGACATCTGAGTCTCCAATACCTACAATAGGAAGTTTGCACGATTGGGTTGCAAGACCTAACTTGCTCAACAGATTCGTAGTCATAAAGGATAACTGGCTGGCAGAGTCCAGTAACGCTCTAACCTTAACTAACCGCCCTGATTTATCTTTCACATCAACACAGGCAGTGCTAACAAGTACGTTTGAGCCTAGCCCGGAGGTTATCTTCATAGCAGTGGGAGACACAATAGCTGGATGCTCAACATTAGGCTTTCTTTCAAAATGTATTTGAGTATTGTGTTTGCGTTGACATTTGGAACAAGGTTTCTCTTTACAAAATCTCGCTGTATGCCCCTTTGAAAAGCAATTATAACATAATCTAATCTGACCAACTAAATGTACTCTTTCATCTACTGTTAATTGGTTGAACTCCTCACAATCTGGTAAATTGTGTTTGTTTGATTTGCAATTATGGCAATATCTTGATTTGTTGTCATTAGCAATATGGAAAGATTTGACTTTAGGCTTTACATCTGGTTTCTCATTTACTACAATGTTTTTACATTCACTGAGCTCCAAGGTTTGAGATTTTCTCTCCAAAAATTCCATAAAATCGACTAAGCTAGGGATATCCGTAGCACCATGTTTAGCTTCCCACTCTGACCTATGAATACTTTTCATTTTACTCGATATAATTTCCTGCAACATTAGATCTGATAACAGAACATCACTCTGAAGGTTCTCTATGGCATTAATATTGCACTTCACTTGGTTAAGTACCTTCCTATACTCTGCAGCAGTACCTGTACTACAAGAAGGTAAGCTGAGTAAGCACTTAACATGCTGAGACAATATCATGCGTCTGTTGTCGTACCTTTGCTGAATTAACTTCCAGGCCGTACCAAAATTGCCTTCAGTTATCGCTAAATTACTGAGTAATTGCCTAGGTTCACCTTCAAGTGACGATAATAAATAATGAAGCCTTTGAACATTATCTAAGTTATTATTGTTAATTACAAGGGACTCAAAGGTATTCTTAAACGAGAGGTATTCAGTCAATTCTCCTTGGAAATGGGGAATCTGAATAGCCGGTAACTTAAAACCACAACTCGATCTACTAGATGCACGTGAATCATCAAAACCATGACTATCTGTGGGTTTTTGAAGACTTTCTATTAAATCCTGAACCTTGCCACACAACTCATAATATTCATTTTCAAAATCCTCATGATCCCTTGCATGATCCTGACCTGGCTTTGAATCTACTTCAAGCTCTAAGAAATTCTTAACTGCCTCAAACTGTTCCCAAATATCTCCTAGTTTATTTTGTCTAGCTACTAATGTGTTTAGGGAAATGGTTTCACTATTAATATAATTTTCCAAATTAGTAAGGCTTCTTTTAAGAATGCCTCGCTTTTGGATAGCCTTTGTCTCACTTTCAAATGACATTTTGATAAATAACCAATTACCGAACAATATAACACAGCAAATATTTTATAAAATAATTAAAATATATATAAATCACACAAATAATATGGCAATTTGAAATATCATGTCAGCTCGACTCAATACTAATTTACTCAATTTGTTCTCAAATATCAAGTCTAGGTTTATGGAATGAGGTGGGATATCAACTCTAAGATAGGAGATACAAGCATGCAATAGTTACTTAGCTTTCAGGCCTCTACTAAGATTTCCAATCGACCAGACATCTGTGGTATTCTAGAATGTGCCACCACGCTACTAGAAGGTCACAGCACCGTTGATATCAAAGGATAGCTCACTCGAAGACAATTCACTATCAAAATGATATTTTCTTGCACTGGAACTAGACTTCTCGAAGCTCGACGTTCTGCAAGGGGGTCGCGGTCCACTAGTTGATCACGGCAACACCACGTGGTAACGCTTTCACTGTTCTTTGTTTAATATAGTTCTTCACGTAAGTAATACCTTTTGTGTCACAATATTACGACTTTTCACAAGGCGACTGTTATATCCAGCCCGGAGGACCAAAAATATGTAGCAGAGATAATATATACTTACTACACATACAGGTTAATTGTTCACGGAACTTTATTTCTAAACCTGTAAGTAGCTATAAAGTTCTTCTCTCTGAAGTGGACTGTATATTTAGGAGTTTATTTACGGTGACACAAAGGATTAAACATATGAAAATAAGACTATATTTAAATAAGTAATAATATACATTAAGGTTACCACGTGCTCACGTCGTGTTCAGTTCTCTCACAACTCACTCACACAGAGCGCACCACAAGACACGACTGCTCTCTACGAGCCACACACACACAAGAACGATGTGCACACAACGCCGTTCAATCCATGAGAAGACTCAGGTTAGCCAACCCTGACACATCCCGCCAACCACTCAAGGCAGCCAACCACTCAAGGCAGCCAACCTGAGGCGTCAACATCTTCCATTCGCTGGACATGTCCATACCATCTTAATTGCTGAGTTTTAATATAATCTAAAATAGTGTCTTCAATCTTCATTTTCTCCCTTATAACTGAGTTCCTAATTTTTTCTCTTCTTGAAATTCTTGTGGCCCTTCGTATGAAGTCCATTTCCGTTCCCAAAAGGTACTTATTTGTTTTTGTTGTTAATGACCAAAGTTCTGCTCCATAAGTAATGATGCTTTTAACAATTGTATGATATATATTCATTTTATTCTTATTACTTATATTTTTATCCCACAATATTCCATTGAGGTAAGCAATTGCAAATTTTCCTTTATTATTTCTATTTCTTATTTCCTCTTCATAACTCCCATTTTTATTTATTTTAATTCCTAAATATGTGATCTCACTACAAGATTTTATTGATTCTCCAGTCTCCAAAATTAAATTTTGTTCTGGTTCACCAATTGATAAATATTTTGTTTTTTTTCATGTTCAAATTTAATCCCCATTTTTCATATTCTTCTATTAATTTTCTAGTCATATATTCTAAATCTTCATAATCTTGTGCAATTAACAATTGATCATCTGCAAAATGTAAGTTGTATAATGTTTTGTTGTTTGAAATAGGAATTCCCATGCTTGAACATTTTCTCCTCCAATTCTTTAATATTTCATGTACATACATTTTAAACAGAGTCGGTGATAGACAACAACCTTGTCGAAGACCTTTATCGAAAAACCATGTGACAATTTACTGCCAATTTTAATTTTAGACATGCAATTGTCATATAAATTTTGTATAGCTTCAATTATTATAGTCTTAATTCCCATACGTCTTAAAGCAATCCATAGTTTCTCTATAGGGACATTGTTGTATGCTTTCTCAAGATCTACGAATAGTAGGTGCAAAGGTTGTCCATATTGCATTTTATTTTCTATTACCTGAGTAATGCAAAATAAATTGTCGGTTGTGGAACGACCTGCTCTAAATCCTGACTGTTCCTCTAATTCCATATCACTATAGTTTTTTTTTCAAATAATATTTTAGTATATATCCATAGAGTCTACTCATAGTACTTGTTACTGTTATACCTCTATAATTTTCACATTGGTCTTTTTTTCCTTTTTTATGGATTGTCGAAATGTATCATAGTTTCCATTCTTCAGGAACTTTTTCACCATTCATAAATTTTTTAAATAATTTTCTCAGTCATTCAAATAAATGGTCGGATCCATGTTTTAATAGTTCCGCTGGTATTCCTCCTGGACCACTAATGATTGAATATTCATTTTAATATCCTCTATGTCCTATTGTATATGTTCATCTACATTTATTTCTGGAATATTTTGAACGTTATTTAAATTAAATACCCTGTTTTCTGATAGTAACGTTTTAAAATAATTTTCCCATTCAGTCATAGGTATTGTTTGTATATTTGTTTGTCCACTTCTTTTATTTCTCAAATTTTTTTAAAATTCTCCAAGACTCAGAACTTTGTTTTCCTCCAATACATGTTTGAATTTTTAAACAATTTTGTTCCCAGCTCTGATTTTTAGCTTCCGTAATTTTCTTTCTAACTCTTGCTTGAGCTTCTTTATATTGTATTTTGTCTTTCAGATCTTTGGTATACAACCACTGCTCAACACAATTAGAGGAACACTATGAAATATGCAAATATTTTTTCATTGGATAAAGGTACAAACATGAAATTAATAAAGTACATTATTTGTGGTTATTTATTTATTGCTCATGTCAGTAAAAACAAATGAATAATGCTGACAATTAACTTTTCAAATAATTCCGCTATGTAAGCAATTGAATCTTGTGCTTATTTTTCAAAGTTAAACACTCGTTATATAGAGTTAGTATCGTGTATGGCCTCCACAACATTCTATGACAGTTTGGCACCTTCGTGGCATGCTCCCAATAAGATTCTGGATTTCCTCTTGTGGGATATTCTCCCATTCCTCCTTCAGAGCATCTCCAAGTTGCTGCAGAGTTTGTGGAGCTTGATGTCGGTTCCTGACCTTCCTGTCTAGAAGATCCCACAAGTGTTCAATAAGGTTCAGGTCTGGGCTGACCGCAGGCCACTCCATTACCTCAATTTCATTCCTCCTCAGGAAATCCCTGGTGACAGCCGCAGAATGTGCCCTGGCATTATCCTGCATAAACAGAAATCCAGGGCCTACTCCAATGGCAGCAGGTACTACATGCTCTTCCAGAACGTGCTCGATATACCGTACAGCATTCAGTCGCTGGGGAACAAGTACAAGGTCCGTACGATTGTTGTACATAACTCCGGCCCACACCATTATGGAACCTCCTCCAAATCTATCAATTTCCTAATTCTGTACAGCCTCTGCAGAAAATCTTTCTCCTGGCCGTCCCCACACCCTCAATCGACCATCACAACGTGTAAGATGATACCTGGATTCGTCCGAGAAGCGCACAGACTCCCACTGGTTCAGGTTCCAATCACCATGGTTTTCAGCATACGTACGTCTTGCTGCCTTATGCCCATTTGTTTAAGCGTGGTTTTTTTAACGGGCTTTTTTTGACGAATATTCTCTTTCCTTAATGTGTTCCTTATGGTTTGGTCTGAAACCCGGATTCCGGAAGCCATATGAAGGTCATTCTGCAGGGCTTTTACATTTTTTGTATGCTGTCGAAGAGCAGAAAGAACAACGTATCTGTCATCCTGGGGGCTTGTTTTAAATTTACGGCCCTGGCCACGTCTTCTATAATACTGACCTGTCTCTCTGTGCCTGTTGCGTAACCTGGACACCACGGAAGGAGAAAACCCCAAGCTCTCTAGCCACTTGTCGCAGAGATTGACCTTGTCGTAAAAGATGTAGAGCATGATACACATAAAACTTATTTAAATCCCTCATTTTGTCAGAGACTTCAATAAACAAGGCAATAATTAACATTCGTCGCTATAGCAACATCAGGAGGCTTACCAATTAGAAGTGGCCAGTGCCTTCCAAAATATAAAATTTCTCTATATTTGTTATTTGAGGTAATTTCTCTGTATTTAGGCCATGGATCTTTAAAATTTGTATCCAATGATAAAATTAATAATTCAATTTACATATTGTCCAACTTTCAGCATCACAGCTTTAAAAACCAATTACTTATTCAATTTATTACAAGTGTTCCTCTAATTGTTTTGAGCAGTGTATTTTTCTTTTTTGTTTGCTATTTCTTTTACTAAGTCCTCATTCCAAAAATATTTGAATTTATTTATTTCTCTATTTGCTTCTCCTAATGCTTCTTTTGCCGCCTGATGAATACTTTTTGCTATATAGTTGTATTCTTGCAGAGCATTGTCAAATGTAGAGATTAGTAACTCATCAACTAACCTTTTCTTATACAGATATGATGTGTTCTCATTCTCCAAACTATCCAAGTTATATAGAGTTGTTGACAAGTCTTGGAAACCGTCCTCTTCATTTTTAGTTTTATTTAGCCTGTCATTTTTACTTTGGAATGGAAATATTATTTTTGCATTCAATAAATAGTGATCACTTCCGCATGATAATCCTCTGTATGTCCTTGCATCCTGGGTCTTTAAAATTGAATGTTTCTTAATTATTACAAAATCTATTATCGATTGTAGATTAAGAGTATCTTGGTGCCAAGTATACTTATGAATATCTCTATGTTGGTAAAATCCATTTAGGATTTTAAGTGAATATTGTTCACAAAATCCTATCAATCTTTTACCATTGTCATTTTTCTCCACTTCTCCATATGGTCCGACTACATCATTATCTATCTCTTTGCCAATTCTGCTGTTAAAATCACCAGCTAATATAATTTCTCTTGAGGTCCCGATCTCATCCATAATAGAATTTAATGTTATCTTTTATTAAATAATTTCCAACCACATGGTTGTAAAAGGGAAGGTGCTAAGAGGAAGGAGAGCCTCTAATTGCTTTAAATTCTAAGACTTAGAGGAACCGACCTGCACATCTTCCTAGTGTCCAATCCCACCTTCACGTGGTGCAGCTGTTAGTAACCATATAACTTATACGTATAACTTATGTGATGAACGGACGGGATGGGCTACTCACCAATTGCACTGGTCAGCATGGTGAGATATTGACCGATATGGTATTACTTCCACTTCCATACCATATCTCTTTTTTATCTTTCCTATCCAGTCTCTCTGGACTGAACACTTGTTGTTTTCCGACCCCGATGGTATTAGAGTATTCGAGGCCGAGGGGATCATTTCATCTTATCTTTTCTGTCAATTCTTCCTATAGGGCAGATCAGGCTCTTAGCTGTAGTGAAAGCAACTGATCTAAGGATGGACACCTGAAAAAAATCCCTGATCCTCCAGGTTGGGGGTTGATGTGGTAGGCCAGCTCCCTCCCATCAGAAAAAAAAATTGCAATGCTAAAAAACTAATAGTGATAAGTTAATACTTCAGTATATTATATTTAAATAGAATACTGGTATGAAAATTTAATAAAGAAAAAGTACTGGTGTGAAATTCTTTAATGTAGAGAAGTTCTGGTATGACATACTGATCTATACCAGCTCATTTTGAGCATTGGTTAATCCATTAGGTGCCATGAGTTGATTAGATGGCTCTGATGCTTCTGCCCATTACCTGCCAGATACTATACTTAAACTACTTACGAAGCCGATCACATCGGCAGATACAATTTAAATCTCTAACACAAGAGATTTTACCCATGGCATGCAGAGGGTTAAAAGTGGAAACATTAAACTGATTTTGGTGCCGATGATAATGAATTTACCATTAGAGGATGACAGTAAGGTCCATTACAAACATTATACAAAAATGATTAAGAACACATTCAGTTATTAATATGGTATATTGATTTGCATAAACATGACATACAGTGTACTTCACAGAATCACACTTAAAGTAACAACTTCATTACAAGCTTATGAAAAATTTCATTTGAAGGCCTCTACTGTAGACACTTTTAACCTTTCTCCCATCTATTTAGGTTGCCTTTATCATGTGTTGATAGAATATATGTAGCTTGCTTTATGATATTCATTTTGTTGCTTCTGAAAATACACAAATTTTACAAGTTAGTTTACTTAATTCTCCATAATATTTGACTACCAAGCGAGGTAGTTGAAACAGTAGTGTTTCAGACTTGCATTGGGATCAAATCCCAGTTCAACTAATCTGACTGGAACTTTTCTTTTTATTTCTCTCAGTCATCAAGGTAAATTATATTTGAAGACAAAAATTATATGCTCAGACTAGGGTTTGAACCCAGGACCTTTGGCTTTCTATGCCAATACTCTACCGACTGAGCCACCTGAGCAAGCTCCAATCTAAATGTAAATTTTTCTCTTATATATGCTGTTAATTCCTGTGTACCAAATGCTATGGAACCTTTGCTTCTGTCTTGCAAATGGCGGCTTCTTTATTAAGAAGTCATTTATTTGGGAATTTTAGATTAGATTATAAAGCCAGTATGGCTTCATTCAATGTTTTTATTATTCATTTCATACATCTCAATAATGGATAAATGATATATGAAGAGAAAAATTATATGCTCAGACTGGGACTTGAACCCAGGACCTTTGGCTTTCTAGGTCAAGACTGAGGTACCTGAGCAAGTTCCAATCTAAATGCAAATTTTTCTTTCATGCACTTGCTGACATGTACCCTACTTCTGTCGAAAGAACCAAGAGCGCCGCAGGCTTAACATTTGCATCTGACAGACGAATCGCTGTCAACAATATCACATCCCTTGTCAGCATAATGTACTGTGGAGGGATTTCCAATTTAATGCAGGAATCTGGTGCACAAAAAACTGAATATACATTATACACCACCACCCCTCCTGGCCCCAAGATTGAAAGTTTTACAATTAAATTAATTAATTTGTCAATTATAATTTTGAATCCCATCAGGTATCGACTCCTGGCCCACCATCACCTGAGCCATGAGAGTATAGATAGCCAAGGTTTTTTTTTTAATTTTTAAGTTAATGTTATAACAGGAAAACAATACAAGGCCAGAACTATCACTCAGAACTTATGTCATTTTTAAGTAGCAGAAGTCATTTTTCTATCCTTATCAATATATTACTAAGCACATGTTATCTGTCACTTGGTGATAGTATGGGGTGATTTGTAATACTGCCAACATGAATAACCATAAATTACACTTTTTAAATAACTGAACTGTGACCATCAACTTAAAAATAAAATTCAGCCTTGTTTCAAATGAAGGAAACTAACAAATACTGCAATCTAATTAGTATTATAATTAATAGTACTTTCTTTTGAATCAGATATGTTTCCTGGTTAGTTTAATTCTCCGTTCAGTTTTATATTCCAATGTGCTCTTTGATATCCTGGTATGTTCAGGACAGTCATATTTTTTATTTACCCTAAAGATGATGATGCATTTAAGGACTAACTAATTCACTTACACTATCAAACCCATAGGTCTCCATACATCCCTATCCTGAGCTAATGTTTTCCTTCAAATCATGGTTAGTGTTATTCTCCCACCTCATTCTTGATCTAGCAACTGGGCTTTTTCCCTCTGGTTTTCCTACAAGACGTTTCCATGCCTCTCTTTCAATCTCAATTTGTGTCAAATGTCCTGCCCATTGCAGTCAATGAGACTTAACTGTTCTTATTATATCTGGTTTCTTATAAAGATCATGTATCTCACTGTTAAGTAGTCTTCTCCATTTAACTATCTGTTCATCTCTCTTTGGTCCAGAAATTGGTGTCATGAAAATACGGAGTTTTGTGAGGTGAGATGTAGGAACATTTTATTTGACTCAATTATAAATCCCAATAATGTTAGGACAATATAAATTATGGAGTTCCTTGTAAATAAAATATTTTACCTGGCTGTTAGTCTGAAAAGATATTTCAATTAATCAAATCTTATAGTATGTTATTATTCAATTATATTAATTTTTGAAACTTACTTTTTCGGAGTAAAACCTTCTCAAGACGAATCATTGGAAATTCCACTAATAAAGAGAAAATATTCCTGTTATTGTGCTCAGAATCACCACTTGAAACAGTTGTGATATCTGCAAAACAATAAACCAAAATATTAATAAAATAGAGAATGAATTCCTTTTATTAAGTAATTTGTCCTTTAGTGAGAAATTTTTAATTTATAATGAAAACATCAAATATTTTATTCTTATTTAAAGTGTTTTTGTTATAAATTTAACACTTCTCACCTAAGGACAAATTATATTTGAAGAGAAAAATATATGCTTAGACTGGGGTTTGAACCCAGGACCTTTGGCTTTGTATGCCAAGCGCAGAAGGTAGAGCATTGAAAGAAGTTCTACTGGCTTTATAAAAAAACTCGAAGTGCGACAGGCCTTGAAGGCCCTAGGCCTACTGACCAGCTGCTGGCCTCATGTCCACATATGTTAATCACAGAGGTAGACGATCAAAAGCCAGTTAGGGGTGACATGTGGTCAGCATGTTGGGTCCCCCAGCCGTTATAGCTGGTCTTCTCAATCTAGAGTTGCTACTTATTGTAACTACCCAAATGTCTCACGATGCTGGGTAAGGATACCATACTGGCCGAAATTCCATGAGAAAAATTTCTTCCCCCATGGAGACTCGAACCAGTGTAAGTCCCATAGCTCTGCGCCAAGGCTTCTTGCCTTAACCACTCGGCTATGGCGCGGGACACTGGCTTTATAAAGTAATGTTAAAATTCCCAATAAAAGTCTTTTTAAATAAGAAGCTGTAATTTGTGTGATCGAGCAACGGCTCATAACATTTGGCGCTCTCGGAAATTAAAAATGTATAAGAGAAAAAATTTGTGTTTAGTTTGGAGTGCTTAAGATAGCTCAAATGGTAGAGCATTGGTGCACAAAGCCAAAAGGTCCTAGGTTCAAACCCCAGTCTAAGCATATATTTTTCTCTTCAAATACTTATACACACTTCTGAGTGTTGAAGAGGAACTTGTAGATGAGTTTTAACTAAATTTTATGAATATAGAACTTTTTCTTTGATTAAGGGTCGAATTTATAAACACATTAAACCGTAAAAGGCGTTCTCTGCTGAGAAAGTTTTATCCTAATACATTTTGCTTACTCAGAAATCTATTCATGCTATAATAATTGTAAGTTACCTGACGAGGTAACTTAAGATCATAGCTCAAGATAGAAACTTATCGTGAGAATCCCGAAGGGATCCGATGGGAACCGATGGTAACCGATGTAGTTTGAAACCTTGCCGCTTTATCCAAGATGTCGGACCTTGAAGACTTCAATCATGTTTTCGGTATACGCGGAGAAGAGGAATTTGATAGAGTCTACCAAAGAATTCAACTGGAAGAACAGGAGAATCAGCATAATATTGCGCGACGCAGACGTCGTTGTATACGGTATTATTTGTGGTACGCAAGCGTAAATGCGTTCCTCTATAGCAGACGAAAATAACGGAAGTGGTTTTATCGCTGAGAATTCTGGGTAATTCGTTGCCAATATTACATAAATGTCTACTTTCATGCATGACCGGTAAGTCGGCTGTTAATTCGATCTCAGCAATTGCTCACTGTGAGTCAGCTCACCAGTGATTGGAAGTAATTTGAGTAGAGACTAATGTATTTGCATGCGGCCCTTAAATTTATGAAGGTTTCTATTCCTTCATCTCTAGCAGCTGTTCCAAGAATTTAATCTGGAGAGAGAATTTTAAAAGTATTCTTCCATCCATCAGCAGCTTTACAGAGATCAAAGAAAGAGTTATGATGTGAAATTCTTAATATGTTTGGACGCATTAGACAGTAAAATGCCTTCTCTGCTGAGCAAGTTGTATGCTAATACGATTTTGCTTACTCAGAAATCTGTTCATGCGATAATAATTGGTTAAATTTGTAAGCTACCTGCGGAGGTACCTTACATGAGCAACTCAAATTAAAATCCCGAAGGGAACCGAACGGGAACCGATGGTAATCGATGTACTTTGCTGCTTTATCCAACATTTATCCAAGATGTCGGACCTTGAAGACTTCGATCATGTTTTCGGTATACACGGAGAAGAGGAATTTGATAGAGTCTACCAAAGAATTCAACTGGAAGAACAGGAGAATCGGCGTAATATTGCGTGTCGCAGACGTGTTTGAATACGGTATTATTTGCGGGATGCAAGCATAAATGCATTCCTCTATAGCAGACGAAAATAACGGAAGTGGTTTTATCGCTGAGAATTCTGGGTAATTCGTTGCCAATATTACGAAAACGTCGACGCTCGTGCATGACCGATAAGTCGGCCGTTAATTCGTTCTCAGCAATTGCTCACGGTGAATCAGCTCACTAGTGATTGGAAGTAATTTGAGTAGAGAGTAATGTTCTAACATACGATCCTAAGAGAATGAGGATGTCTCAATTCAATCCACTTTCCCAAAACTGTGATACCCATCAAAAAGTGCACATCACATGTCTTCAAATTAATTTTATTCTTCCTGATTTTCTCTTCTACCTATTTGCATCATACTTAACTTTATCAATATTCATCACAGTTATAAGAACTTCAGACATGTTCTACTTCAATGTGCCAACTACAATAATATGTAGGCAATATATCCATCCATTGCATCTTCCTCATCTGTGAGTAATCAGCTATACAACAAAGAAGATAGTCTCAACTTATTCAGGGATGGACATTAATTTAATTGCATGTGCATTAAAAAATCTGTGCTGTTATAGGCTTGTGAAAATCTGGAAAACTAGTAAAATCATAGAAAATAAATCACAAGAATTTATAAATAGATGCCTAAAGAAAATATTAAGAACAAATGACCAGAAACAATATCAAATAAAGAATATGGGAAAAAACTGACCAGAAAAAATTAAAATAGAAATAAAAAGCAAAAATGGAACTGGATAGGACATACAGTAAGAAAAGACCATGATTCAATTAAAAGAATTGCATTGGATTGGAACCCCCAAGGGCACAGGCGAAGAGGCAGACTGAAACAGACATGGAAGAGAACCATCCTTGAAGAAAATGCAAGGAGGGAAAAACCTGGAGGGAAGTGAAGAAGTTGGCTCAGAATAGGACCTGTTGGCAACACTTTGTGGATGCCCTATGCTCCTGACAGGAGATGA
Organism: Diploptera punctata; assembly: GCA_030220185.1. Lineage (NCBI taxonomy): Eukaryota > Metazoa > Arthropoda > Insecta > Blattodea > Blaberidae > Diploptera > Diploptera punctata. Next base: position 67,020 of record JASPKZ010003049.1, on the reverse strand, counting down.
TGATGATGATGTAAAGACATCATTTTCTGTTTGGAAATCATTTTTGTGTCTCTGCTTAGATTTTGTGTATCAATATTTAATTTTATTTTTATGGCATTCCCAAAAATGTAATATGAATATCAAGTGCCTTCTGACACAAAATTTTGGAAAATAAATAATATAATATGGAAAAATGTTAAGGAAATTCTATTTCATACAATTTACTTACCTTAGAGTTACAGCTATCATGGATATGTCGAGAGTCTCATCCAAGTATCTTGCAACTTAATCTTATAAAAATTTTTTCTTACAAGCTCATCAAACAATTGAACACTCATTTGAAAATGGTTTATTAAATTTTCTGGATTCTTTGTAAATCCATGAATGATGTAAGAAATATCTTATCATATTTGAAGAGAGAAATTATACACTCAGACTGGGGCTTGAACCCAGGATCTTTGGCTTTCTAGGCCAGTACTCTACCGACTGAGCTACCTGAGCAAATTCCAATCTAAACACACATTTTTCTCTTATATACGCTGTTTTCCCATACACCAAATGCAATGAAACCTTTGCTTCTGTCTTGCAAATTGCAGCTTCTTTATTAAGAAGACATTTATTTGGGAATTTTACATTACATTATAAAGCCAGCCAGTACAGCTTCTTTTGATGAGTTTATTATTCATTTCATACATCTCAATGACGGATAAATCATATTTGAAAAGAAAAATTATATGCTCAGACTGGCACTTGAATCCTGACGCCAAAGGTCCTGGGTTCAAGCCCCAGTCTGAGCGCATCATTTTTCTCTTCAAATATGATTTATCCATTCCATGTTTTTTTATATACATTCATCTCTGATGGTGTCAAAATGCATATTAGAATCAATTCGCTTAAGAGTATACATTGAGTTTTATGGTGCTGGTTTGGCCACACACTATTATCATATGTGAAAATACCTTATGTGTTCACAGAGTCTTATGTCCGGTGTTAAGAGACACATCTTCCATGTTCATTTAAAATTATTATGTTTGAAATTTTAATTTTCTCTTTGTGAATTTTTTTGGCATGTACTGAAACTTTCAAATTTCATTTGGAGGATAATCAATTTAGAATTGGTTATTATAATGGTACACACATATACAAACATAAAGCAATGTTCCACTGCCACAGCAAAGTAAAAATTCACTATTACCTTTGTCTAAAAGTCAATAAAATAATGTATTTTCTAAGTGTTTCTTTATAATAATAAAAAAATCTCTATTATTACTTTTTAAAACATCATACATACCTGGTTTATACTATTTATATATGGATTTACTTTCAATGTAAAAACCATGAAACCTAATATTTGAAAATTGAGAAGGTAGATACAGAATGTTAGGCGACTTAATGGACGAAATCCTGGCCAGCTTAATATTGCATTTAATATACCTAGAAAAGCAGAAAATAATTTGTTTTAATTTTTTGTATAAATATTGATAAATGGTGGTATATAGTGCATCCATCCTTGTATCCAAAGTTTGGAGTTTGATCCTGGAGTACATGTTTTTAACAGCTTGTAGGAAAAATGGAAGAAGGATCCATGATTCTAAGCACACAAAAGAAAAGAGGATAGCTAACCCAGGAGCAGTCTGGATACAAATGAATTAAGAAAAATCTCCACCCTTTCACTGCCGGGGATTGAACCTGAGACATCAAGGAGCCCTTTGTCTGATATGTATTGATGCTGGGTCCATATATTAATGTATTTTCTAAGTGTTGCTTTATAATAATAAAAACATTTCTGTAATTACTTTTTAATTATGTATGTGATAATATAGATTATAATTGTTTCTATGTAATAATATTTATAATGCAACATACCTCCATATCCAGACACACATGCAAATATGATCCAGGCCACGCCGAGAGACCATAGAGGTCTTGTCAAAGCAAAGTATAGTGATGCCTCTATTGGATTATAAACATAATCTTTTTGTGAGAAAGGATGAATACTGATTATTGAACCAACAGTACACAGAATTGCAAATAGCCATCCACATGTTACAATAACCTGTAACAAAATACAATTTAGTTTAGTTAGAAGCTAATGACAAATGAGGGAAATTTTGAGGAAGTGGCTGAATTCAAATACCTAGGAACAGTAATCACAAATAGGAATGAGATGCACAAAGAAATTAAACATAGGCTCAATTCTGGAAATGTGTGCTATTATGCATTGCAGAGACTTTTGATGTCCCAACTCCTTTCAAAAAATGTTAAACTGAAAATATATAAAACTATTATTCTACCTGTTATATTATATGGATGCGAAACATGGACTCTTACTTTAAGGGAGGAAAGGAGATTACAAGTATTTGAGAATAAAGTACTTAGGAAAATTTTTGGACCAAAGAGAGATGAACAGACAGGTGAATGGAGAAGACTACATAACAATGAACTACATGGTCTTTATAGGAAGCCAGGTATATTAAGAACAGTAAAGTCTCGTAGACTCCGATGGGCAGGACATGTTGCACGTATGGGGAATGAAAGACTTGCATGGAAGCTTCTTGTAGGAAAGCCAGAGGGAAAACACCCAGTTGGTAGACCAAGAATGAGGTGGGAGAATAACATTAACTATGATTTGAGGGAAGTAGATTATACAGGGAATGATTGGAAAGCATTAGCTCAGGATAGGGATGTATGGAGAGCTTATGTCTGCGCGGCCATGAACCTACGGGTTCGATAGTGCCAGTGAGTGAGTGAGTGTAGATGCTTGTATTATTTTTTCAAATTGATATTTATAGAAGCTTTAATATCTGGGTTGTATTACATCTATTTATTTTTTTAAATTTGATATCGTGAAATTAATATTGTGATAAAATGTGTCCTGGTAATGAAATCCCAACTCAATATTTATCTGACAACAGAAAAAACTTCAGACAGTTTTGTTGGCACTGGGGTTGATCCCGGGACTTTCTGAATATGAGTCTCAGATGGTACTCCTTCAGCCAACTTTCTTAGCAAATATATATATCTTTGTTATGATGTGTTGGTAATGTAAAAAAATGAATGAAACTACAAGTGAGAAGTGTGATTTACAAAATGGTTTTTCATTCATATTCCAAAAGAGAGAAAAAATAGACAATAGTTTGTGTTTAATTTCTGCAGCACTTGTCATGTGTTCTCTCACTTTTAAACATATCAGGATCTTAATATGTGAATTGTGTACAGAGATGTGTTTGGTACTCAAAATAACATAGTCATGTGATATCAGTTTACTTTCCACTACCAACACTTTGTGAGTTTACTATAGTACAGTAGAGCCACGGTTTATCTGAGCTCCGACTAACCAAGTTCCAGGTTAACCGAGGTGGTTCCACAAAAATGCCGTTTTACACAATAGAAGCATTAGGATAAAGTGCCGCATAAAGTAGTATAACATTAGAAATGGTGGACAAAGGAAAAGATTGGCAGATGAAACAATCACAGAAAATGATGTAACCAATTGGATCAATGCAGACAAACAATTGAAAGTGACTGTGAGATGATATTAGGGGCAGTGAATGTAGAGGCTGAAGAAAGTGAGAGTGACAGTGAAGACATTGAAATGGAGAATAAGAAAATCAGCCACATTGAAGGATGCAAAGGGATAGGAAAGGCCATTGAGCACGTAGAGAAACAGTCAGAGATTACTTCAACAGACCTTCTACTGCTAAGATGATTGTGTGAAACGGAGGCAAAGAAGCAAGTGAGTTCCATTAAACAGAAAACGGACTTTTTGAAGAAATAACTTTTTTGTACTGGAACATGTATTTTATGTACTGTATGTTTTTTTTATGTATTCCATAATACAGTAGATGCCGTTTTTCACATCTTTGACTACGTTTTCATTAATTTCACCAGTTTACCATGCGTTTCCCTCTCAATTTTTGACAGAGTCCGCATTATCCGAGTGTTTGATTATCTGAGATACCCTCGGTCCACATTACCTCAGATAATCGAGGCTTTGCTTTACATAGGTAAAGTGATATTACTTATAGGCCTTATAAGGCTCATGGGATAATAGGACGTTAAGGCTTCCATCTTTCTAGACAATTGGCACAAGATGTCAGTCCTGCATGATGATTGCATTTACCCCCAGAACATAATTTGATACTCATTTACTTTAGAGGCTGAGTTGATTTTAGGGTCACTAGAATTTTGGCCCAGTTGATCCCCATCAGATTTGAACCTTTGACATTCTGACTTGTAGCATATTGCCTTAACAACTAAGCTATGGCATGACCTCTATTTATAGTAGATATTGAGTAACACTAAAAACTTGTTCAATAAAACTAAATATTTGGTCACACACAGAGATATATTATACAATGGAAATGAATAGTTAATGACTAATGAGGGAAATTTTGAAGAAGTGTCTGAATTCAAATACCTAGGAACAATAATTATAAACAGGAATGAGGTAGACAAGGAAATTAAACATGGGCTTAATTCTGGAAATGTATGCTATTATGCATTGCAAGGACTCCTGTTGTCCCAACTTCTCTCAAAAAAACTTTAAACTGAAATATATAAAACTGTTATTCTCCCAGTTATAAGGATGCAAAACATGGATTCTTACTTTAAGTGTGGAGAAAAGATTATGAATATTCGAGAATAAAGTTCTAGGAAAATTTTTGGATCAGAGAGAGATGAACAGACAGACAAAAGAGAAGACTACATTAGAGTGAGCTACATGACCTTTATGAGAAACCAGATGTAATAAGAACAATTAAGTCTCATATACTGTGTTGGACAGGAGATGGGGAATGAATGAGAGGCATGGAAGCTACAAGTCAGTTGCTACTACAAACAGTTGGAGTATACATCACCGTACACAACAACAACGAGTAGCGGAAGCTCAACCTGCCGAAGATGGAAGGTAACTTCCGAAAGCGCTCCATTTAATTTTATATACAGTATTTTAACAATCCGGCCTTTGCTTTGAGATGAATCAGTAGTAATAAATGTCCCCTGACCGCATTACGAACGCTGTGCAGGGTAAGGATAATGACAGGGCTGCTGTCTCAGAGCATCTATCCATGCTCCTCTAAGTATTAACCCCTTTAGAGAGGGTTGCTGCTTCCGCTCCTTGAGCCGTTATGATGATCGCCTGGTATCACATCGCCTCGTATACCATTGCAGACTTCTTGGTCGATGTCAACCTTCTGGCAGACGTCTCCCATGTTGCGGACTATTCTTTTAGTTTCCTCTCACCTCTGACCAATCGGCAAGTTAGCAAAGCTAAACTTCCCCGATTTGGTCGTCTGGTTCATTGAGTACTGCAGAGATAAAATTAGTAGACAAAACATAGAAATAAACCAGGGAGTAAGACAAGGGTGTCCATTGTCACCAGTATTATTTAATTTATACTTGGACCATGTCATAAATGAATGGCAAGAACAAATTAATATAAATGGTGTATTGACAACTCTGCTTTTTGCAGACGACCAAGTAATAATAACAGCATCAGAAAATGCTCTGCAACAATTCCTTTATACATTAAATAATATCTCTCTAAAATACAATTTAAGAATATGTACATCTAAAACAAAAATATTAGCTCTGAAAGGAAAATGTGCAATAAGAACAAAAAAGTGATAAACAATGTAATTATAGACCAAGTTCAAAATGTTAATTATTTGGGTTGTCATTTAGGCAATGACAGAAATTTGGATAAACACACTAAAATACAACAATTCAGTTATCTATGTGGCACAATTAAACACACTTTATTGAATAAGACTAGAAAAGAAACTATTTTGAAGTTTTACAAAGTATTGGAAGTTCCATCTCTTATATATGGATGTGAAACCTGGACATTAACAAAGGCAGATAGTAAACAAATAGAGGCTGCTGAAATGAAGATGTTGAGAGCAATAGCAGGTTACCAAAGGACCGATAAAAAGAAAAACGAAGCTATAAGAACAGAACTTAATATATTTAATCTCTGTGAAAGAATAACATATTACCAAAATGCTTATCTTCAGCACGTATTACGAATGAATGAACAGCGCATACCAAGCAGAATGTATAATTATAAACCAAAAGGGAGAAGAACATTGGGAAGACCATTGAAGAGATGGAAGGACCAATTCGACCTATAATGAGATCGGAACAGGCCATTGGGCCTAATCCTTGTTGTTGATGATGATGATGATGATGTATTTTAACAAAGTTGAGGACGACGGCACCTACCAACAGGTACATTTAATTTTTAACTTTCATCATATGACTTCACCTCAATGGAATTTGATATGCATTTTACTAGTATTGATCCTTATAGGAAAATCAGAGGGAAAGCACCCAGTAGGTAAGCCAGGAATGAGATGGGAGAATAACATTAACCATTTTAAAATCATTAGGAAGTAGCATTATGAGGTTTAATTTAATAATTGAGTTTGTATTCTTTTTAACATTCTTACCTCATATGAATGTTAAAAAAATACAAACTCAATTATTAATATTAACCATGATTTGATGGAGGTAAATTATACAGAGGATGAATGGAAAATATTAGCTCAGGATAGGGATGTACAGAGAGTTTATGTCTGCATGCTCATGAACCTATGATTTCGATAGTGCCAGTGAGTTAATATTTTATTTAATGAAATTTTTAAATACAGGGCATGAATAAAAGAACAGAACTAGTTAGTATATAATGTTACAGATCATGTAGAATCCTAGCCTCTCTTATAATGACATTCCATTCCTCTCTTTCCAAAGCTCTATATCTCCATCTCTTAAAATTTGTTCTTCTTAAGTTGTCCTCTGCATCCTATTCATTATGAAGTTACTATTTATGATAGAAAAGTCTTGAGGCAACAATGGATAGAAAAACTCTCGAAATTTGCTTATGTTACAAAGATTTATAACACTCCAGTATGGAAACCATTTGTTACATGGTGTACCATCCCTTGTACAAAAAAACACCAGATTACGTTTATATAACACTTTGGCTAGACCAGTGTTGACCTATGGTAGTGAAGCATGGACACTAAAAAAACAACATGAAAGCAGAATAACGGCTTGTGAAATGAGATTCATGCGCAGAACAGCGGGTTACAACCAGATGGGATCGGAAAAGGAACACCGATATCTTAAAAGAATTGAAGACATACGCCAATTTTGGAATATATTAAACAGTACCAACTAAATTGGAAACACCATCTTGAAAGAATGAGTTCAAATCGGATCCCCAAAGCTGTTTATAATTATATACCAAGAGGACGAAGATCACTGGGCCGGCCGTCCTATGAAACGCTGGAGGGAAAATTTTCTATAGGATCGTAACAGGCCTTGGCCTAATACTTGGAAGGAAGAAGAAGAAGATGTCCAGATTTTATTGTGATGTGTTAATAATCTGAATTGTTAAATAGTAGTGTTGAATAAAATACTATTTTTTAATCAATATTTATAGAGTTAGAAATTTTCACGACTCACCTCATTTTTGTAGATTTCTTGAAGATTAATTTTGATACATTATGTATCATTATCAAATCTTTCTAACTGCTTGATAATAAAGCATAACATATTGAAACTAGTCTTCAAGAAATCTATAAATATGAGTTGAGTCGTGAAAATTTCTAACTCTATGTATTAATTAAAATAATCCTCATAGTGTCACTTCCTTTAAATATTAAGACTATTGTTTAAGCCCGTCATCTGGCTCAGGTGTTAGCATGCCTGCTTGTTGACTAGTAACCCAGGTTCAATACCCAGCTTGGTTAAAAATTTTAATTGTAAAATTAATTGTATTAAATTAATTTAACTGTAAAATTTTTAATCGTTAGATTGCCCATCAGATTCCTGCATTAAATTGTAAATCCCTCTGTAGTACATATGTTAAGAAGGCATGTGTTGATAGCGATTCATCCATTGGATGGGAACGTCAAGTCTGATGACACCCTTGGTGATTTTCAAGAGGAATAAGATACATGCCGGCACTGAGTTTGACCTTCTCCCTTTTCTTCATCATTATCCCTCATATAACACCCTTTACACTGTACAAACACATAAGCATGCACTCGTCCTTCCTCTCCATACACAATACAAGAATACATATATATTTAAAGTAGTCTCCCAAAGTGGTGTGTGCATTAAAAATAGACCATATTAATTCTATCCACCCAGCATGGAATCTGAAGCATGGAATAAGTTCAACACATACATATTCATATTCTATCATTTTCACCTAATCAATTAAAGAAATACAAAATATAACATTTTTCTGAATATGAATTTACTTATGCTTTTATTATTAATTTAACATTTCTCACTGAAAGATAAATTATATTTGAAGAGAAAAATTTTCGCCTAGACCGAGACTCGAACCCAGGACCTTTGGCTTGCCGGGCCAAATGCTCTACCAACTGAGCTACCGAGGCGAGTTGCAATATAGATGCAAATTTTTCTTATATACGTTGTAATTCCCTCTCACCAAATGCTTTTGAAACCATTGTTTTCTATCTTTGCAAATGGCAGCTTCTTAGTTAAGAAGACATATATTGGGAATTTAACATTAGAAGCCTTACTAGCTTTATAAAGTAATGTTAAATTCCCAATATATGTCTTCTTAACTAAGAAGCCGCCATTTGCAAAGATAGAAACAATGGTTTCAAAAGCATTTGGCGAGAGGGAATTACAATGTATATAAGGGAAAAATTTGCATCTATATCGCAACTCGCCTTGGTAGCTCAGTTGGTAGAGCATTTGGCCCGGCAAGCCAAAGGTCCCGGGTTCGAGTCTCGGTCTAGGCGAAAATTTTTCTCTTCAAATATAATGAATTTACTTAATAAATAAGGTGAATCAGATTTCATCTTACCTAATAAACCATTGTGTTCTATTTGAACTGTGTTTCGATATGCTATGCATTTCATCATCAGCTTTTTCAGACTGTTGATTTTTATGTTGTCAACCCTGGATGTCGATTCCCACTCCATCTTTTGGTTGACCGAAGAACTTGCAAATTAAAACTTTTCTCCAGGAATTTCAAAATTCATAATCCTATTTTTCCTGTTATGGATGTAGATCTTTTCCCAAACAGCGAGTTCTTTAGAATTTTGAAACTATTTTAATTATTATGGGTTAAAAACAGAAAATAGAAAAGAACAGTCAAAAAATACAAAATAACTCACCGTTTGGGAGAAGATCTACATCCTGCAGAACAAAAATAAGATTTTGAATTTTGAAATTCCCAGGAAAAAAAGATTTGATTTGCAAGTTCTTCGATCAACCAAAAGATGGAGTGGGAATCAACATCCAGGATTCAACAGTCTGGAAAAGCTGATGATGATGTATCAAAACATGTTCAAATAAAACACAAATGATTTATGAGGTAAGATGACACCAGATTCATCTTATTTATTAAGAACTCCATAATGTTACTTCCTATTGCATTTGATTGATGAATTTACTCACCTTGGATAATCTTGATAGCCCAAATTTGACTTCTGATCTCCATGCAGTTGTTTCATGCAGTATATAGCCCAATATGATGCCAATTAACCACGGCACATATCTCATGTGTGTATAGTAGAAAGAAGCAGGCATCTGTAAACTGTCAATAAGCAATTTAGAAATGAGTTGGAGAAATGTTTTCATATCTCACCTCATAAAATTCCATGTTTTCATGATACCAGTTTCAAAGGTAATTTTTCACCTTCATCTTCAGTCAAACTCCAACTGTTTAAATTTTGTCGTTAACATTATCTTTCAAACTGCTATCTGATGTCAATTTTATTAACTTGGAGATTAAATTCTGCTTGTCAGAAATTTCAAAATTCATAAGTGTAAAGATACTTTTTGCAAGCTACTTGAAGATGAAATATTTAAAAATAAATATATCCACTGCTGTGGTCTCGAGGTAGTGTGCTGCCTTGTCACGCAGTGGGCCTGGGTTCGATCCCCGGTTGGGGCAGTTTTTCTTGGTGAGGTTTTTATCAGGGTTTTTCCTCACCTATAAGACAAATGTCAGGAAAACTTTAAGGCCCAAACAGTCCCCGAAATCATATGGCCATCATCATCATCATCATCCTTCACCGGTGTGGAAAGCATTGGGAAGCTGCCACACATACAATTCTCTAGTAAAGCTGCAAGCATAGCATGAAAATGCTATGATTGCAGTGAAAGACCTGTCCTTAGGCAGAATTACTATGGATGGATATCCAAAATACGTAAAAGTCAAGCCTTGGGAGGACCTTAGTCCTTAGTGTAGTAGGAAGGTAAGATCCCCATCATCTTTCTTGACAATCAGTGAGATTGTCATTCCTGTTTGATTGTTAACTTTACCACTACAATATAGTCTGGTATTCATTTATATTAGAAGCTTAGTTGACCCCAGAGTGATTGTACTGCCAGATTTTTTAGGGCAGTTTAATAATTCTGACTCCATCGGGAATTGAAATCGTATCCTTCCACCTTGCAGCTTATTGCCTTAACCAACTATACTATAGCATCCACGATCCTAAATATGTGTTAATAATAATAATAATCCTCCTTCTTCTTCTTCTTCTTCTTCACGGTTTAGGCTTATTTACTAGCCTGTTCTGGCTCCAAATTGTAATAATAATAATAATAATAATAATGATAATATAATAATAATAATAATGATAATTTCATAAAATTAGTTATGATTGTGTTGTCAGGCATTTCAGTATTACTTGTAACAATGGAATAAATTAAGAATGGTTCAATCACTACTGCCACTTGACAAAATTAAATTCAAATCATAATAAAACTTAAAAATACTTTTTGTAGCTTGAAATTCATTTAGTCGTACAATGAAATAATTACAAATGATATGGATTTATATTTATATCCATACAATTTCTGTTGAGTATCCTTGTTTGTTTACTCATAAAATTACTAAGTAAATTAAGTTCTCCATAGTTAATTCATATAAAACTATTATTCTACCAGTTATATGGATGCGAAACGTGAACTCTTACGTAAAGTGAGGAAAGGAAATTACGAGTATTTGAGAATAAAGTTCTTAGAAACATTTTTGGACCAAAGAGAGATGAACAGACAGGTGAATGGAGAACAGTGAACTACATGGTCTTTATAGGAAGCCAGATATAATAAAAACAGTTAAGTCTCATCTACTGTAATGGGCAGGACATGTGGCATGAATGGGGAATGAAAGACGTGCATGGAAGCTTCTTGTAGGAAAACCAGAGGGAAAATGCCCAGTTGGTAGACCAAGAATGAGGTGGGAGAATAACATTAACTATAATTTGAGGGAAGTAGATTATACAGGGAATGATTGGAAAACATTTGCTCAGGATAGGGATGTATGGAAAGCTTATGTCCATGCAGCCATGAATCTATGAATTCAATAGTGTCATTGAGTTAGTTAGTTAGTGTTAATTCATGTGTTAGTGAAAATTTTATCCATTTTATATTATGGTACATGTAATTGTAATTTTCTATTTTAAAACCATTTTGTAAGACTAAAATAGCCTATTGACATACCAGTACTATAAAATAAATTGTTTGTCTCTCAATTAAAAAAATGAAGTAAAAGGAATCGAAAATGGAAGTCACTTTACTGTACTAAAAATATGTATACCATGTACATATATATATTTTTTTATTAATAGTATTATGGGAAAGTACTTACTTTATATGTACATAATTAGGACTGATTTCTGTGAGGGAAGATTGTATGAAGATGATGATAATTCCAATGAGAGAAGCTGTACATATGAACACATAAGTTATTCGTGTTTTTTTAAGAAGACCAAATAAAATTATAGGTGATATTAAGTACAGTTGCAAGTCCACTGCAAGATACCAGGATGTTGGTACACACTGAAAATAACAAAAAAAGTTTTAACTAGAAATTTAAATGTTTATCTTCAAACATTATCTCTTTTATATTTGAAGAGAAAAATTACACGCTCACACTGGGGCTCGAATCTAGGACCTTTCTCACTCTAGGGGAATGCTCCACCGAGTGAGCTATCTGAGCGAGCTCCAATCTAAACACAAAATTTTCTCTTATATACGCTGTTAATTCCCATGCACCAAATGCTATAAAACCTTTGCTTCTATCTTGCAAATGGTGGCTTCTGCTGTATTAAGACATTTAGTTGGGAATTTTATATTACATTATAAAGCCAGTATGGCTTCTTTTGATGTTTTTATTATTAATTTCATACATCTCAATGATGGTTAAATCATATTTGAAGAGAAAAATTATACACTCAGACTGGGTCTCAAATCCAGTACCTTTCTCATTCTATCTAGGCGATTGCTCCACTGAGTGAGCTATCTGAGCAAGCTCCAATCTAAATGCAAATTTTTCTCTTATATATGCTGTATCTTTTTTAATTAATTTTTAATAAAGTTGTATCAGTAACATTATACTTAGGGCTAAAAATGATTTTTTTCTGTCATTTCCCAACCCTTTTCAACTTGTGGGACACTGAAAGATGTAATTTGCATTTCTACAACACACTCATAGATCTTGCACGTAATTCTCAATCAAAAGTAACATTTTTCTATTTATTATTTGTAAGTTATATTGTAATTTAATGAGAGGAAATGAATGCATTGTATTATAAGCATAGTGATACTCCATTTTATAATTTATATATTAACTAGCATTTAAATATCTTGGATACAGTCTCTCTATCTGGGATGAAAAGGATATCCCTGAAAAAATTACTAGTTATAATAAAAGTTTTGGGAATTATTAATCAAGTTATGAAACCATCCCTTGTACAAAAAAACACCAGGTTACATTTATATAACACTTTGGCTAGACCAGTGTTGACCTATGGTAGTGAAGCATGGACACTAAAAAGACAACATGAAAGCAGAATAACGGCTTGTGAAATGAGATTCATGTGCAGAACAGCAGGTTACACCAGATGGGATCGAAAAAGGAACACCGATATCTAAAAAGAATTGAAGATTACGCTAATTTTGGAATATATTAAACAGTACCAACTAAATTGGAAACACCATCTTGAAAGAATGAGTTCAAATCGGATCCCCAAAGCTGCTTATAATTATATACCAAAGGGACGAAGATCTCTGGGCCGTCCTATGAAACGCTGGAGGGAAAATAGGATCGTAACAGGCCTTGGCCTAATACTTGGAAGGAAGAAGAAGATATTAACTAGCAGACCCGGCAGATGTTGTCCTGCCCGTATGTTCAATTCTTGTGTCATGGCCAGACGATAAAAATGTCACTTTTTTACCATAAAATACATTAATTAATGAATTCATAAAAAAAAAACCCTCACTGTCATCTGTTTTGGCTGAAGATGCTTCCATTATGACGTCACATTGTAGTCATGCGGAATATATCGGTAATGCATATGACTACACATTTGACAAAAAAATCCTATAACCCAATCGCAGCGACATCTACCGGGTCTTCTTGTGAATCTAAACCATCCAGGGACCCACTCAAACACACTCAGAAAATTTCATCAAAATCGGTCCAGTCGTTTTGGCAGTTTTTAATTTAGGATTTCAAGTAAATCTCCACTTCTAATTGTATGATTTTGCTCATTTTTTGATAATACCTATCTCATTTATATTAATAGGATATACTGAGTTTCATTGTGAAACATAAAAAATTGTGACTGTTAAAACGATTTCTAAATGTTCACTTCATGTGAATCTAAACCATCCAGGGACCCAATCAGACACACACAAAAAAAAATCATCAAAATCGGTCCAGTCGTTAAGGCAGACAGTTTTTAATTTCGGATTTCAAGTAAACCTCCCACTTCTAATTGTCCAATTTTACTCATTACACGCTTTATATTAGCTTGACCTGTATCTATCTATCTATGTAACGGAATTTTTAAACGCGATTTTCACCCACTTAAAATCATTGGATCGACTTGAAACTTTGTATACTTGTAGAGGACCCGTGACAATACAATAATTTCATATTTATTTTCTAAAATCCTGGCCATAATCATCAGAAAATCAAAAAAAGTGTTTTTGTATCAATGTAACGGAATCTTTCAATGCGATTTTCACCCACTTAGAAACATTGGATCAACTTGAAACTTTGTATACTTGTAGAGGACCCGTGACAATACAATAATTTCATATTTATTTTCTACAATCCTGGCCATAATCATCAGAAAATCAAAAAAAGTGTTTTTGTATCAATGTAACGGAATATTTCAACGCGATTTTCACCCACTTAGAAACATTGGATCGACTTGAAACTTTGTATATGTGTAGAGGACCCGTGACAATACAGTAATTTCATATTTTGTTTCTAAAATCCTGGCCACAATCATTCGAAAATCAAAAAAAAAGAAAACTGGTATAATAGGTTGCGGACTTGTCGAGTTTTTAGTCAATCGTTGTAAGAGCTCAGTTGGTAGAGCAGTGAACTCTTAGTATATATAATTTCAGTAATCCATACGTCGCTGGTTCAAATCCGGCTGGGAGGGTTTTTTTTATAGAAGAGTATTACTTTTAGCTCATACTACAATAGTATCGAATTTAAAGATATTTACATTTTTATCTTATTCTGTAAAATATTAAAACTAAAAAATAAAAAATAAATAATAGTTTTAAAAAACTAAAAGAACACACTTTATTATAAAACTAAAAAATGAAAAATAATTTTAATTTCCAATACGCTTGGGATAAAATAAAATGGTCAACAAAAAAATCATCTCCAACACATATAGAATAAAACTAGAATTATCAACAAAAAGAAAATAATTTTACCATCAAAAGCGTGGGGTGCTTTTTATGACTTTTACATTTTCTTCTTAGAGAGCTTACTTTTACCAATATCTGTTTATTATCAAATATATTAATTGATATAGAGCACCCCACGCTTTTGATGGTAAAATTATTTTCTTTTTGTTGATAATTCTAGTTTTATTCTATATGTGTTGGAGATGATTTTTTTGTTGACCACTTTATTTTATCCCAAGCGTATTGGAAATTAAAATTATTTTTCATTTTTTAGTTTTATAATAAAGCGTGTTCTTTTAGTTTTTTAAAACTATTATTTATTTTTTAACAGTATCTACCTCAATAATTAAATTAATGTTTTTATTACCTCACCTCATATCCTTTTTCTTCTATACTGCAGTTTCGGAGCTTATCTCCATCGTCAGTAGCCTCTGGTCGACCGGTGTTATGTCGTTTCTTGGCGGTTTCCTTCTTACTAGTATCTACCTCAGTTTATTTTAATATCATGTACTGAGTTTTGTTGTGAAACATCGAAAAATGTGACTGCTAGAGTGATTTTTTAATTTTCGTTTCAGGTAAAGTCCTGCATCTGATGATTTTAGAACATAATAGATAACAGCTAAACACTCACCACATCTGAACACCTGTATACAAATTTTCACGAAGATCGGTTGAACGGTGTAGAAGACCATAAAGGACAGACACACATACATTCTTATATATATATATATATATATATATATATATATATATAGATTAAGGATTGATTCTCAGGCTCTTGCCTACCAACCAGCTGTTGAGTTCATATTCATATGCTATTTACAGAAGTGGACTATCATCCAGCCAGTATAGGGGTGAGTGGTTAGCATGTTGTTGGAGTCAGGGAAGGGACTTTGAAAATGTCTGATTTGTATCAATAAAGTTTTACAGCATGAATCCAGTTTCTTTATTGCCACACCTCATATACAGGAATCACAATAATGATTACAAACTCCACCTATTAGCTAATATTATATCAATAAATCATATGTATTTATGGAGTTTATGGATAATTTATTTGGATATATTTCTACCGATGAAATGATTATTCCATTTGCACTGCCTACTTTAGGGATAGAATCTTGTCTTAAGTAATGTTACGATTGATTTCCAAATCATCGATAAAATTCACTAGTCATGAAATGACGAGTGAATTTATCTAGAGGATTTGGAAATCAAGAGTGGCATTTGTAGGACTATTTAACAAATAAAATTAAGCTGTTTACTCAAAAATCATTATTTAAATATAGTTACCGGTATTTTAAAATGTTTATATATTTAATGTAAACAGCGATGTTTGAAAACAAATCAGAAATATGAGGTTATGTATATTCACTGCAATTTGATCATATTATTTATTGCCAAATATGATCGCAATATTGTAAGAATGCAGCCTAGTGGAGAAATAATGAAACCACTCAAACTGTATATTATAATCAACATTATAGGTTATTCATTTTTTTTTTAGTAAACAACTCAGTAAAATCAAGGAATCTGTTCATTTTGTTTTGTCTCAAACAAAATGGTGTCTGGAAGTTCGTTATTTGCTAAGTTCAATGTATTTGTTGGAGAAAAATAATGCTCTGACCTGTTCAGAATATTAAAGGAGGAGCTTTCTTTATGACAAAAGCGGGAGCTGATAAAGAGAAATCGATAAAGAGTGAGGTGAAACATGACTGTCATTGGTTGTAAAACAAAATTTATTGAAATGTGATTAGTCATTGACTACCATTTGGCACATGAGTTAAATAGTCATTTTAAGGCTCTACATCTTCCTTAGAACACCTAGAAAGATGTAAAATGTTAACAGTATCACTCATACTTACTACTTTAAGAGGATTTACATAATTTTGTACATGCAACAGTGTAGTCCACCAATAATCAACACAAGGTTCTATTATTTTTTTAGTTACTGCAAACTCATAAAGTGGCCCATAACCCATTCTTCTTACTATAGAAACTTGGATCAGCGTCAATAGTCCCAACACTGGCATAATTCTGCAATAAACACAAATTGAATTCAATTTCGAATCAGATAGTAACTGATAAATAATTCATAGTCTAAATAAAAAGTATCGGTATTTTCTATATTCCTTTTTTCAGTTCATATGTTTTTTTATAGGTAATGAAGAATCAGTCTCCATGAAGACAGAGTAATAAAGGTAAGAAATGTTAAATTATTATTGTTTCAGTAATTTTGTTAAAAAGAATGTATATAAAATCTCTGGTGAAACTATACTTCATCCTATCCATTTTATTCCCATTTATTCATTGTAAAATAACATTATGAGGTTCTTAATTCAATGAATGAATGAGTAATTTCTTATCTTACCTCATAGTTTGTTTTCCTTAAACACGGGAACTGCATTTTCAAGAGGACATCCCTCCCATTTTCAACCAACATTATGACTACCGGATTTTCGTTGGAATCACCATCTATAACGTTGCAATCTGGTGTTGATTTGATACCTAAGCATATAGAAAAGCTCCAAACAAAAACCCTACTTTTTGCTGATGATGATGTAATATGGGTCTCCAAACCGAAAAACCAAAGTCAACAATTAATAACCATAGCCCAACAATCACTAATACAGTTAGAGAATTGGACATCCCAGAACTTAATGAATATAAATATACAGAAGACAAATTATCAACTATTTACATTAAGAAAGAAACCACTACCCATCACTCTGAAATTGGATAGTGAATTATTAACTCAAACACACGAAGCAAAATATTTAGGAATAACTCTGGACACAAAATTAACATGGAAGAAACATATAGAGAATATATGTACAAAGATAGAAACAAGGTTACCGTTATTAAAACGATTAGCAGGGAAAAAGTGGGGTTGCAACACACAAACTCTAAATACCTTCTACCAAATGTACATAAAACCTATACTTCATTATTATGAAGAAATCCTAGTAAATACAAAAGCGGAAAAATTTAATAAATTGCAGAACCAAATCCTCCATCTGATAACAGGAGCCGTTAAAACAACACCAATCACTGCCATGCAAATCTTAACAAATAACCCAAACATAGCATTTGAAATTGAGAAAACAGCAATCACACAATATGAAACATTTTTAAGGTTACCCCATAATAACTGGACCCAAAGAAAACCACAAGTATGTTTAAAATCTCAGCGAAACTTCTTAATCATAGTACAAGAAATCAAACAGAAATTGAATATAACCTTCATTTAGCAGAAGACATCAAGAAATCTTAAACTCCCCCATATATTTGAAAACAAAATGTCACTGGAAATAATAAATTTAAGATACCCTGCTCCTGAATGGATACACATTTTTACAGATGGCTCCAGCCTACCAAATGAGGGTGGCACTGGTGCTGGTGCAGTATGCCCACTTTTTTCCTTTTATTGTAAACTAAACACAAATTCAACAAACTTTGATGGCAAAATATAGCAATTTTCTTAAGTTTACAAAATCTTTTATATCACATCCAAAAAATTTACAAAAGTTGTAGTTCTATGTGACTCCAAAGCATCCATTCTTGCTATAACACGAGACACAACACCCAAAAGCATCAAAATTATCGAATGTCACAAAATGATAAAACAGTTATCCCATCTACATAAAAAAGTTGTACTTCAATGGATCCCAGACCATTGTGGAGTGACAGACAATGAAATAGCCGATTTTCTGGTCAAGAAGGGTAGCAAAATTGTTTCGAACTCCAGTTTCCTTTCACGCTATCAAAAGAATTATCTCAAATAAATATATCAATAAACTTAGAGAAGAATACACCACCAAAACATCTGGAAAGGAATGGGAAAATCTACAAGCTTATGACATTACTACATTACAAAGAAAATCTGCAGTAGCAATATTCAGACTGCTAACGGGACATGACTGCCTGAATAAACACCTACACAGACTTGGCATAACAGATTCGCCTAAATGCCCTTTTTGCAATTTAAATGAAGATATGGAAAGAAACCATCTCCTCCATTGTCCAGTTTTGTAGAAGAGACCAGCCTTTCTGCTAAATATTAGAGTGCAATAGAGCGAATGATTTTATTATCAAGTGCTCGACATTAGATACCAACCAACCACTTTGAGATCAGGTCCTGTTCATCGGGAATTTCGAAATTCATGGATCTAAATTTGTTCTTCTGAATATATATCTTCTCTCAAACTGTCAGTTCTAAAGATTTTCCAAATGTTTTGGAAGTTTGGCCTCTTTTTCAATTCTATAGCTCTCCAACAAACTATGTTCTGTAATAGCTTTCACCATTTTGAATACTTCTAAAGTGTTCCTTTGTGCGAGTGTCCAAATTCTTTTTGTTTTTCATATGTATACTCTAATACAATCTCTACAACTAATTTGATAAATTCCAAATTTTTTATTATCTGGGGTGTTCAATTTCTTATTGGTTATTAATAGATTACCAGTTATTAATAGTTTATGTTAAGAAAACATAAACTATGAGGTAAGATAAGAAATTACTAATTCATTCATTATTCCCTTTTGTCCCACTGTGGGGACATGGGTGCTTCCCTACCAGGAAATTTTACTTTGATGGATGAAGATCGGTTAAATTTTGCACAGAGGCCTTTTTATTCAGATTTGTGGTTCTTTTATGAACCCGAAAATCTTCAGACTCAGGACCCATGGCTTAAAGTCCCTCCCAGAGGACTTGTCCCTTGGATTTTTCCTTCCTTAAAATCCATTGACCTTACTTGTGTTTGAACCTGTGACCCTTGGGACTAGAGTCAAGGAACATAACCACTAGACCACTGCAGTCGTAATACTTATCACAATATTCAGTTTTAAACTTGAAAAAAATTGAAAAGATGAGTACTTAAAAGTAATAAAGAATTACTTGCACAGTGAGATTTTTCCTCTTCAGAGCCTAGTAACTACCAGTCTGCCCTTATTTGGTGTTCTTTATTATATAGCCAAAAGCATACATGAGCAGACAAAAATGTCCATCATTTTGCAGAACAGAAAGGAATTATTAATGTTCAAATAAAATATATTCACATTTTGTAGTTTGTTAGTATGTATCACACATTTATGCCTAATTGAAACATGATACAATTATTAACCTAGGGAAATACAAGAATTAATAATTTTTTGTATATTGTAGGCTTTCATGGCTGGCATCTTGATCCCTATATGGTTCATCTTCCGGGCTGATAAGCCGTGGGCTGGTTATCTTCTCACTCGACATTTCATCTACTGCTGCGGTAGACCTCATCAGGAGATGCTGCATGCTCTCTGTGAACTTCTGAGCAGTCGGCTGTAGACTGGCTGGTCATTGGAAACTGTCTCCCTATTTATAAGTAAACCTTGGATAGTTGGGTGTTTTCTGCACGGTCCATTACTTCTGTGCTGTTTTTTGATTGGCTGCCGTTTACAGAATTCATAGGCTTTGTTCTCATGTTGTGCAGTGCTGGGATCCATATTTTGTTTATCTTCATGGTTTCTTCTTTTTTTTTGTTGAAGGAATTTTTATGTTTATGGATTTCAATGGCTTCTCTGTACAGCCTAGTGTGGTAATGTGATGTTTGTGATAATACCTTTGTTTCTTTGAGTCTTATAATATGTTCTTGGTTGTTCATCCAGTGTTCCACTACGGCCGATTTATCCTTTTATTTTAGCCTGCAGTGTCTCTTGTGTTCTTTTAATCTTGTGTTAATCATTATTTTTGTTGTACCGATGTAAACCTCTCCACAGCTACATGGGATACGATATATACCGACAGTACTTAGAGAATCTCTTGTGTCTTTGGCTGGGCGTAGTATATTGCTAATTTTTTTGTGTTGGCTTGTAGGTTGTTGATATGTTATGTTTCTTTAATATTCGTCCAATTTTCTCAGTTATTGTTTTGATATAAGGTAGGTACACCTTACCATTTGTCTCCTCCTTGTTTCCGTTTTCATATTTATATTTCTTGGGATTTTTGGCTTGATAAAAATATGTTTTGTTATATCCATTGGATTGGAAGGCTGCTTGGAGATGATTGATTTCTTCTTGAGGATACTGTGGTTCCAAAATCCTTTTGGCTCATTCCACCAGAGTTTTTATTATTCTGCATTTTTGTCTCGAATGATGGTTAGACTGCTTATGTAGGTACCTGTCTGTGTGAGTATTTTTCCTGTATAACTTGTGTCCACCTGGGGTTTACCTATAAATAGGGAGACAGTTTCCAATGACCAGCCACCCCCCGGGGTTTACCTATAAATAGGGAGACAGTTTCTGATGACCAGCCAGTCTGCAGCCAATTGTTGAGAAGTTCACAGAGAGCATGCAATATCTCCTGATGAGGTCTACCGCAGCAGTAGACGAAATGTTGAGTGAGAAGATAACCGGACCATGGCCTATCAGCCTGGAAGACAAACCATATAGGGATTAATCGTTTTTGTTAGCTTTCCAACTTTAAGCCTGATCAGTATGACTATTCTCAGTTGTTTAAATAATTGGATTTTAGACCAAAAACAGCATAAATTAATTATGTAATCTGAGAAACTAACCAGGTTTGAAATATCTTAAACTCAAAAGATGTAACAAAAATAACTCACCTGATCTTGAACTACCCCCTTTTTTTTCCCATCAAATTGTTTTTAATGTTAATGTTTAAAAATTATCATCTGAACAACCTACCATCTTAAAATATCAGCCAAAATCATGATCTACATAAATTGATGATGAATGCATTTTATTTTGCCTTTACAGATGAAAGATAATAATTAAAAGACATTTTCATTTGTAATTTTGATGTAAACAATATTTTGATAATGGAAAAATTTGACATTGTCTGTAAGATATATGTAAGTTATTAATAAGAAAACACTCTGTTACTTAAAATTTCTTTCCAAATTACTTATTTTAGGAATTCTCACTATGAGGTATATTCTACCTTAATTCTTTCCAAATGATTATGGCTATTTATTTTCATTATTTTTTTTTACCTGCTAATAGTTTAATTATGAATGAGTGTTAAAATAATGTGTTGTTGTTTTCAAATGCTGGGCCTTGGCACCGAAGCCATTAGCGTAATGTGTTAAAATAATGTAGATTCAACATTTAATAATTGTACTTTTTTTTTAATTTTTACACTAATTCTAACCCATGGTAGATACTATAGTTCCACCAAATCTATTTTACACTGTTATAAATACATAAAAAAATACATTTTATGAGTAATACTATAATTCAAAGGAGACTTTTCTGAATTTCATTAAATAAAAAATGCAAGAAATAAAAAGAAATAGATTTAATTAGATAAAAAAATTGTCTGTTATCATTCATTATAAAAGTGCATTATATTTCATTATGATTTTATGTTTTTTTTTTCTCATTTATTCAATTTCCTTTATATTGATAATTAGATAATATACAAATTATATATGAACTGTAGATTGAGACTTTTTCTGAATACTCGTGTAGATAATTATGAATAAATTCTTTAAACAGCTACTGTATAGGGAAAAAAAAGTTTCCTCAGTAATTTAACTACTGTGCTTTCTTTTAGGATTTTGTATTGATTCATTAGCTGATTTTCCTGAATTTTATTTTTTTATCACGGATTTCTGTTTAAAATAAGTATGAATTATTGGTTATTGTTTTTATGACAATTATAATTTAAAATCCTATAAAATATGTTATGGAAACTTGAATGTGTGTAGATTTTATCATAAGTAATGCCACGAGTGATTTCCAAATTATCGATAAATTCACAACTCATGAAGTGTGGAGTGAATTTATCTAGAGAATTTGGAAATCAAGAGTGGCATTTGTTAGGACTATTAAACGAATAAAATAATAAAAAATAAGCTGTTTACTCACAAATCATTATTTAAATACAATTATTTTAAAATATATAATTATATATATATTTAATGTAAACGGCGATGTTTGAAAACAAGTGAGAAACATTTGTTTCATTTGTTCATCACTGCAACCAAATCATATTATTCATTGCCAAAGAATTGCAATACTGTAAGAATGCACCCTAGTGGAGAAAAATGAAGCACATCAATCTGATTATTAATTAATTTCTGTTGTCCTATGATGTAAATATGTCAATTATATTTTTCCGGAATGTTAATTTTAAAGTGCAAATAGTGGTTTATTTTTATTGTGGTATAATCAGTTGCTATAAATGTTTTTCTATTGTAACCAGCAAGCAGTATCTGCTTACATTCATGCACTTTATATATAATCTGGGAGCCATTTGCATTCTAGGATTCTTATATCTTAATATATAAATTGCTATATTCAACATATTTCTTAGAGAGTCACTGCAAAATAATGCTCTGGCCTATTCAGAATTTTAAAAAGGAGGAGCTTGATTTTAATGTGATAAAATTAAACTGATAAAATCGAGGTGAAAAAGACTGTGATTGGTTATAATTCAAAATTCATTGAAATGTGATTGGTCATTGACTGTCATTTGGGGCATGAGTTAAACAGTTGCTGTAAAAGACAGAATTATACCTGACAAGTCTATGTAGGTAGTATAATAAAATATTGAATTTTTTGCCGCTCTTCATGGAGTTCATGAACACATAGCTGATTAACAACCCACTCATTAGAAGAAATGTATCAATAGCAAAAGGAGCACTCTCGGATATTGTATGCAGCCATGTTCTTCCCTGTAAATGGTAAACATTTATTATATTTATTAATAATAAGTACATTAGTATATAATTAATAATATATTAATAAATAAATATATAATACATAATAATGATAAAAAATAACACATTAAAAGCTAAATTAGTACAAAAAATCCACAGTAATAAAAATATAAATTTTAGCATTGCCCTCTCTTTTATACAGAAATGAGATTTGGACATTAAGAAAAAGAGACAGGAACAGAATCAAAGCAACGGAAATGAAATTCCACAGAAGGACAGGCAGGATACACTCATTTAGATTGTAAAAAGAATGAAGAAATTATAGAATAATTACAAGTAATAAATTTGAAAATCAAATAAAACTAAGTTTTATTTTTATTTAATTAATGAATATGGATTTTCATCAAGTAAACACCAACTCAATTTATTAATTACAAGTAGAATCAGTAGGGAAAAAAAAAACTCAATAGATATAAATTAAACTGGCTAGACCATGTAAAAAGAAAGGATAATTCAAGAATCCCAAATATGATGATGCAATATAAACCCAAAGGACATTGTTGACCAGGAAGACCTCTTAAAAGACTGCTACAAACAGGTCTACAAAGGTCTAATTTGTGACGGATGATGATGATTAAGGGGTGAGATTTTGTCAGGATTCAAGTATTTCTATCAAAACAAATAGAAAAAAAAAACTTCTGCACAAACCAGGATTTGAATCCCGAACCTCCAGCTTTATGAACTCATAGGCTACTCTATAGTAAATATTGGATTTCAATAAGTTAATTTTGTATAAATAAATTATTATAATATATACCGGTATATATATATATATATATATATATATATATGTGTGTGTGTGTGTAATAAAATATGAATTAATAATTACTAAATTTGTTAATAATCCATATATGTATATGAAAATTTCTATTGATTAATTATTATAACAACATATTTTAAATCTTTATTTGATAAAGGAACAGTTAAAAAGATTAATCATAAATAATTCTGAAATACATGAAATATTATCAAATCATTACTTATTTTAGGAATTTTCACTATGAGGTATATTCATTAAGGTAGAATTTTTTATCAAATCATAACTATCCACTAAAAAATAAAATATAATAAAATTAATGCTAATCTTACTTCATAAGAAATTGTTTGAGAAATAAACTATTATATTATTTTTTTTAAGAAGAAGAATAATATGGGGTGAGGTGATAAAATTTTACTTAAATAAATAATACCTTATATAATGGTAATGAGGGAAATTTTGAGGAAGTGGTTGAATTCAAATACCTAAGAACAATAATCACAAATAGGAATGAGATGCACAAAGAAATTAAACATAGGCTCAATTCTGGAAATGTGCTATTATGCATTACAGAGACTTTTCCCAACTCCTTTCAAAAAAACGTTAAACTGAAAATATATAAAACTATTATTCTACCAGTTATATTATACAGATGCGAAACATGGACTCTTACTTTAAGGGAGGAAAGGAAATTATGAGTATTTGAGAATAAAGTTATTAGGAAAATTTTTGGACAAAAGAGAGATGAACAGACAGGTGAATGGAGAAAACTACATGATCTTTATAAGAAACCAGATATAATATGAACAGTTAAGTCTCGTAGACTGCGGTGGGCAGGACATGTGGCACAAATGGGGAATGAAATACGTGCATGGAAGCTTCTTGTAGGAAAACCAGAAGGAAAACACCCAGTTAGTAGACCAAGAATGAAGTGGGAGAATAACATTAACTAGGATTTGAGGGAAATATATTATATAGGGGATGATTGGAAAACATTAGCTCAGGATAGGGATGTATGGAGAGCTTATGTCCATATGGGTTCGATAGTGCCAGTGAGTTAGTTAGTTAGTTAAATATTATCTCATAGAGTTAATTCCTAAAAAAGTTTATTATATTCTTATTTTCCTCCCTTGTATAATAAAATGTTAAATTTAAATCGCTCTACCATTTGAGCTATTGAAACAACCCCCTGTTCAAGCACAAATTTCTCTCTCTTTAATCCCCTTTCACCCTATTCACAACACATTCGGGTTGGTCCTAAATCAAAAATGAGTTATGTCTGTGAAGTAAATGTTTATTACTTACTAACTCTAAGGATTGAAGAAAGTTGATGGATGGTGTCTGAGTTACAAACATCATGACATGACCTTCTAGTATCCACACAATACTTAGAAATCTGATACCATGTAGTGCTTCAAGTGAACCTGAAGAACTCTCTGTTGTGAATAAGTTCTTGCCATTTGTGTAGACTGAAAATGTGGTTAGCAGTTTGTTGTGCTTATCTGAAAATTTTTGTTTATGAAAACTTGATTATTTGTATAATTGCAAGGAATTCAGATACAAATAATGTTTAATTGTACAAATGTACTTGAGTTATTTAGTCATTCTTAACCATGGTTTTAAATTGTATAGGCCTTTCAGACTGTCCATCATCAGTTTTACCCAAGTACTACTTCATGTGAGTATTTTGTAGAGGGAGTTGTCTAGAAGACCTACACAATTTATAACTGTAGAATAACTCAAGCACGTTTTTACAATTTAACTTAATAGTTACCTCGACACTGATGAAAAATTATTCTTAAAAACTTGGACAAAAATGTTAAACGTGTAATCTTTAGGTATTAATTTGTTTTCAATATAAAATGTACAGAAAACTAAAAATGATTTGATACTCATTTCATTAGTAATTTTTTCTTGTTAAAACATTTTGTGATTACCAATGGGCAATTTTTAATTTTCTTAATTAATTTTCAATTTATTTATTCATACATTATCAAAACTGTAGTGTATCAGATGTACAAAAATATATATTTACATAAAAATAGATGAATCATTGATGAAAATAATATAAAAATAGTAACACAGATTGTGTTATACAAAAATTTGGATAAGTTTAATGAATTATTTAAGTGCAAAATTTTAAATTAATGTTTTTAAAATTCATTGAGATCACTATGCAAAAGTTAAAATATTTCAGAACATGTACAGCCTTTGAAAAACATGATGGTGCAACTCTTGATGGTGGAAAGTTAAAAGTTTTGAAGAGCGATTCACACAAGTAAGTTGTTATATGTGCTGTCTCCTTTGAGGTCAAATCCAGCAGCATAAGTGGCCAATCATATATTTATATCAATCGTTATTGAAAGAATTTCAACAAATTAATTTATTCATTGAATTTCTAAGTTAAGAGAGTTATTAGATGACTGAAAGCAAGTAATGGTCTCTTAAACCAATCAATAGTAAATTAGCGCTTACTTCTGATGCAGTATTTGTACCGTTTGCTTCAGTAAAGCAGTCGGTAAGATGCTTTCTTGCGACAACGCAGCCCCAGATTCGATCCTGGTCAGAAATTTTGTAATAATGTCATTATTTTTTATAATGCCTACACGTTACCAGGCTATGTTATATAAATAAATTTGTATATATAGGGAAATTAATTAATTAAAGGAAACAGCTCATATATATATATATATATATATGGCATGATAAGAAAAATAAATGCTCGGACGGGATTTTTCTTATCATGCCATATTAATTCTGCATTGCCCAATGTAAAAAATGTAATAATAACATATATATATATATATATATATATATATATATATATATATATATAATGAATAACGCTTGTAAAATCTCGTTACTTTGTTTAAAAAACACAAGGCATAACAAGATTATTTCTACTACTAATGTAAAATGTGTCTGATTAATTTAAATTAGGACAAGTTAATATATAATTTCATTATACAAGTAAGTCCTAGAGTTTAATTAAATTTACAGTGGGGGGAAACATTATGAGGTATTTATATTAATAAATGATGACTGAAGATGGAAGTAATACTATACTTTTGAAACTGGTATCGTGAAGACACACAACTTTGTGAGGTGAGATGTTAAAACATTTTCTCCAACTCATTTATTAATAAGTCCTAGAGTATTGCATCATTTCATACAGATAGTTTCTAGCAGAGAACAATTGTGGTCTAGTGGAGGGAGCTTCTATTTCCCATGCAGACGGTCGCGTGTTCGATCCTGCTGTCATACTTCTTTTTCTCTCTCACGTCCTTATCTCAATTAATTTTCTTTGTTTTGTTTTTTTTTGCTTTGTTTTATTTACAGCATTTACCACACTACTTATATACATGAACTTATTTTCCATTGCACGACACACGACGAAAGAGAACAGATTTTAGTTTCTCAAATAGTTGTTTACTTTGTGAACCAAACAACTGACCTCTGGTTATGCGCAGTGGCTTCGTTCTGGGACTTGAAAATTACTTGTGCACCAACAATTATTTCAAAGGCTGTACCTTCAACTTGTTAAAAGGTACTGAAGCATATTCTTTCGAAAGGGCTTCATAATGTTTTAAAAATATCTTACCTACTTGAGGATGACTGACATCTCAGATATGAATTTTATTGTTCATATTATTCGTTTTTAAATATCTTAATGATGGACAAATTATATTTGAAAAGAAAAATATACACCTAGACTGGGGTTTGAACCCATTTGGGTTTAGGGAATTAACTATGTATAAGAGAAGAATATGTGTTTAGATTGGAGGCCAAAGTAGCTCATTTGGAAGAGCATTGACATAAAGAGTCAAAGGTCCTGGGTTCAAACCCCAGTCTAGGCATATATTTTTCTTTTTAAATATAATGAATTTTATTGTTTTGACTTTTGAAATTTTAAATTCAAGAATTTGTTAAATAGCATTCTCAATTTTTAAGTGACATTGCGTGAACAAAATATTGTATGAAAATATTTTTTATGGAACTATTGTGATATGCTTACTCATTAACTTTAAGAATAGATTAATAATAATTAACAGCCCAGAACTGTAAGCATGTGGAGGAATCTCATATTTTTCATTTTGTCAAGGAAACTATAGACAATAATAAAATTACATGTATTACTAGCAAGAATATTTCTGTTATCTTTAATATTGTGTAAAATATGGCACGTGTGAAGTATAGTTTGTATATTAAGTGAGAAATTAGATTTGTTGAAGAGCTTGTATTTTGTATGATGATGACCGATTTGAATGGAGTTTTTTCCATTATCAAGAGAATTTCTCTGAGATAATTAACATATATAATACAAGATGCAGCAAAAGTCAGTTAATCAAAAATACTAACAAAATTGACTCATTCTAACCTTATATTTGACCTTTTTGTCTAGCATAAGTTATTAGATTGAATTTCAGTCAGTTAGGTTTTATGATATGATAAAATCAAATGTTTCCTACCTCTCCTCATATAAATCTTCTAAGTAGATCGCAATTTCAAAACCATGGTTCCTCTCTTCAGTACAATCTTGGCGACTGATGTTATGTCAATCGGAAGAAATTCTTCTTCTTCCCTCTGTTGGTGGACCGATGAACCTCTGGATCAGGTTAGGATTTGCGGGAATTTCGAAGTTCATAAATTTTCTTTGTTTTTCTGAATGTGGATTTTTTCCTAAACCGTGAGTTCCTTTTGTATATCTGTTTGTTTAATTAGACTGGCTTTTGATTCAATTAGATGTTTTTCGGACCAAGCATGAGCAAGCTCCTGCTGACTTTTCCACTTCTCCATTTTTGACATTTCTAAGATGTTCTTTCACCCTTGTTTTCAAATTTCTTTTTGATTTTCCAATATAAATTTTGTCACAATCCCTGCATTTGATCTGA
The DNA here is from genome assembly GCA_030220185.1 of Diploptera punctata. Classification (NCBI taxonomy): domain Eukaryota; kingdom Metazoa; phylum Arthropoda; class Insecta; order Blattodea; family Blaberidae; genus Diploptera; species Diploptera punctata. The sequence goes on along the minus strand of JASPKZ010003049.1, from coordinate 37,960 downwards.
TAAATTCCTGATTTGTTTTCTTCTTCAGTTCTTTCATTTCAATTGGTTTTAATTATCCTATTAAGGCTGTATTCATTCTTCAGTGCCAATCTTATATTAAACTTTTTGAAAATTTGTTTAAACTTATGGTGTTTCAATGGATGGTAAGTGAATTTCTTGAATTTTATTTTTTTCTGTTTGTTTTATAAGTGTGCTTTCATTAATTAATTTTTGTCTTTTAAATTTATTTATTTTCTTGTGTACCATATTTTCTTCATAACCATTATCTATTGCAGCATGAATTATGTATTCTTTTTCTTTTTCATAATTTTCTTTGCTCATAGGTATATTTACCAATCTATGTGTCAAACTATTGAACACTGCCTCTTTGTGAGCAAAATGGTTGAATCCTGAAGCTTTAATATAGTTGTCTATATGTGTATTTTTTCTGTAAATATTGTGACAAAATTTATATTGGAAAAACAAAAAGAAATTTGTAAACAACGGTGAAAGAACATCTTAGAAATGTCAAAAATGGAGAAGTGGAAAAGTCAGCAGTAGCTGTTCATGCTTGGTCCTAAAAACATTTAATTGAATCAAAAGCCAGTCTGGTTATACAAATAGATAAACAAAAGGAACTCATGGTTTGGGAAAATCCACATTCAGAAAAACAAAGGAAAACTTATGAACTTCAAAATTCCCGCAAATCCTGACCTGATCCAGAGGTTCATTGGTCCACCAACAGAGGAAAGAAGAAGTGTTTCTTCCGATCGACATAACATCAGTTATATTTGAAGAGAAAAATTCTCTTCAAATATAATTTATCCTTCAGTGAGAAGTGTTAAATGAATAATAAAATCGTCAATAACTTCAGTTGCCAAGATTGTACTGAAGATAAGACCGTTATGATCTCAAAATCACGATCTACTTAGAAGATTTATATGAGGAGAGGTAGAACACAATTGATTTTATCATAAATTAAATCTCATAGTGATTAATTCCTATAAAAGTTAAATATAGGTTTTAAGATACTCGTTCCTGAAAATGACCACCATTATATTAAGTTTCTGACCATTCCTCACAACCGTGTGCAATGGTTAACTGACTATGTGGCACCCTGTATATTACTGTACATACTATAGAGCCAGAGCTAAAAAAAAAAGTGCATCAGTACACTAAAAAGAGTTGCTTTTTGGGTGCTTAAATGGCTTACACTGCCTAAACAATAACAAATACACCAAATTAATGTACACAATTGAATATCTCAAAAAATTCTACAAAAAAAGTCTAACATCAAATGTCTCTCGTTAATGGATAACTCACAATAATCATGTTTGTCTTTCAGCTTATTTATCCCAAGAAGATTGGAATAAGTAGATTCCCAGGCAATGCCAGTGTTGATTATCTGACATATCTAAAAATAATTGTGATATAAATTTATAATTTTTTTTTTCTTTTTACTTATTCAACTAAACATATAAACACATTTAATTTATTTAGGTGTAGCAGCACACACCAGGTATTAGCTAGTTTCCCTATAGATGTCAGCAAGTTTCATGTGGTTAGTACATCACCTTGAAGAGATATCTATTATAGTAGGAAATTAAGATATTACCTGGATGGAATAAGTTTGATTATATTTTGTTCAGAGGCCTTTTTTATTCAGACTTGAGTTTTTTATGATCCTGAAACTCTTCAAACTCAGAACCATAGCTTAAAATCCCTTCTAGAGGACATGTCCCTTGGATTTTTTCCATCCCAAAAATTCATTGATCGATCCTGGCCGGGTTTAAACACTCGGGACTAGAGTCAAGGAACATAAACACTAGATCACCGTGGCCAATATTATATTTGTATAAAATGAACATCTAAAGTTATTACCTTTTTCTGTGAAAAGAAGATCATAACTTGTGCTAAAAACACACAGTACAACCAGAGAAATGAGGACGTATCTAAGAGAGAAATAATACATGTATTAAATAAATTATTAACAATGAAAAGTTAAAATTTTCAGAGTTATATTCACATTGAACTATTACAGGAAATACCACTACTAAAAACTGCATGATTCGACAGGCCTAGAAGGGCCTTGGCCTACCAGCCAGCTGCTGGCCTCACATTCCCAGGTATTAATCACAGATGTAAACAATCATCCTGCCAGTGTAGGGGTGACATGTGGTCAACATGTACACAACGTGAAACTGCTACTTATTGTAGCTACTCAAATTCCTCATGATACTGGGTGGCCACCGGTCCCATACTGGCCAAAATTCCATGAGAAAATTTCATTCCCCTTGGAAACTCAAACCAGCTCAAGTCCCGTAGCTCTGTACCCAGGCATCTTGTCTTAACCAGTCAATCAGCTATGGCACGGGACGGAAATATTACTATGAGGTTTATTTAAAATTTATATTAACATATTTGAAAGTGCATGTGTTTTCCAGGACAAACCATTGATACTTTTTGTGTTTTTGGTATCACACTAGGTGGATAGTTGGTGTTAGTGTGTCTATCTTGAATTTATGCACCATTTTGGCAGACTACTTTATGTAAATGATGTGTACTTATGTTTTAAAGTGCTTGTGTGTAGTGTAAGTATGCTGTGTGAGGAAAGATTATGATGATGATGATGATGATGATGATGAAGATGATGATGAAGATGAAGAGAAAGAAGATGAAATCTGATGCCAGCACACAGCATACTCCTGTCAAGAAATAAAATAACAAGGGTTTAACATTCTCATCCAAAGAACAAATCACTACCAGCAGTACCACATGCCTTCTTGTATATACTGCTGAGAGATTTGCATTTTAATGCAGGCATCTGTTACATAATCTAGCAATTAGAAATTGTACACCATATAATAATTATAATAATTACACTACCCCAAAGGCCTCCTGAGGTCTGTAGTGGGAATACTTTATACTTATATGTACAATTATTGTACATAAGATACTAATGCAAATATTTGGTAAGGATGAGATTGGAGAAAGATTCACAAAGAGAAAATCCTCAATTTATATTGTCCTAATTTGTCATAGTTATTAAATCTAGGATATTGAGATTTGCAGGTCATGTAGATCGAATAAGTGACAATGGAAATATTTTCAGAAGTTTTATTGGAGAACCTTTGCAGATGGTAGGATAATATTTGGATGGATCTTAAGGAATTTAATATGAAAACCCACATAGCCTTTGTTGATTATGAAAAGGCATTTGACAGATGACTACAGCTTTGAGATATTTTAATAAATGAGGTTATCCACACTATCTGATATATGCTATAAAAAGTCTTTGTGACGGTACATTAATCTGTATCCATACTGGATATAAAATTGGGAGAAAATTTGCTTCCATAAATCAAGGACAGAGGGAGGGCTATAGTTTATCAGCAACATTATTTAATTATATTATTTTTGGTCTGATCATCTTACCTCAATATTAATGTTGATTTGTTCTTGAACATTAATATTGCGGTAAGATGATCAGACCAAAAGTAATATAATTAAAATAACCTCAAAATATCACTTCCTAAAATTAAATATTAACATTATTTAACATAATATTTAATTTTAGGAAGTTATATTTTGAGGTTATTTTAATTATATTATTTTTGGTCTGGACATCTTACCTCAATATTAATGTTGATTTGTTCTTGGACATGTTTCAAAACAATTCTGTTTTATCGTCAGCTTTCCCAGACTGGTTTTATTTATGTTGCATTATGTTGCACCACCTGGATGTCGATGTCAGCTCCATCCTGTGGTTGGCCAAAGAACCTCCAAACAAGGTCACCCTCCATCGGAATATCAAAAATTCATAACTCTGTTTCTGTTCTTCTGAATATAAATTTTTTCCCAAATAGTCAGCTCTTTTGTATTTTCTAACTGTTTTAATAATTTAGTGTCTGAATTTATATTATGTTTTCAGACCAAACATGAGCAGCAACTGCAGATTTTTCAATTTCTCCATTTTTAATATTTCTTATGTGTTCTTTTGTTCTAATTTTTAGGTTTCTTTTTGTTTTCCCTATATATATCTTTTCACAACCCATGCATTCAATTTGATATATTGAATATATATATATATATATATATATATATATATATATATATATATATATTGAATATATATATTGAATATATATCAAATTGAATGCATGGGTTGTGAAAAGATATATATAGGGAAAACAAAAAGAAACCTAAAAATTAGAACAAAAGAACACATAAGAAATATTAAAAATGGAGAAATTGAAAAATCTGCAGTTGCTGCTCATGTTTGGTCTGAAAAACATAATATAAATTCAGACACTAAATTATTAAAACAGTTAGAAAATACAAAAGAGCTGACTATTTGGGAAAAAATTTATATTCAGAAGAACAGAAACAGAGTTATGAATTTTTGATATTCCGATGGAGGGTGACCTTGTTTGGAGGTTCTTTGGCCAACCACAGGATGGAGCTGACATCGACATCCAGGTGGTGCAACATAATGCAACATAAATAAAACCAGTCTGGGAAAGCTGACGATAAAACAGAATTGTTTTGAAACATGTCCAAGAACAAATCAACATTAATATTGAGGTAAGATGTCCAGACCAAAAATAATATAATTATTTAACATGTATATAGGAGAAATGATTATTGAATGAAATCAATGTTCTTTCAGAGGAATAACAATCCCAAGAAATTTGTGAACATAATTTTGTATTATTATTTTGAAAATAGACTGTTATAGTAAGCTACAACCCTAACATGCCTTGGTGGCGAAATAGGGTTTCAAAATATTTGGAGATTCAATAGATAAATAAATAATATTTTGAAAATAAAAATTAAAGCCAGAATTGGGATTTGAACCTGAAACCTCTAGCTCTATGTACTAGTGTGCTAACCATTACACTATTTCAGGCTCCTGATGCAAACACTAATTTTTCTTCCTCATATACAGTTCTCTTTATCATCAGAAACAGATAGCCGTTGCCACTAGTGCTATCTGGCAGATTCTAATTCAAGAAGACATTTTTAATAAGAATTTACATAACTTTATATAACAGTTAAGCTTCATTAAAATAATAATTATATACGCTGATAATCAGGTACTTACTGCCAAGACAGAAGATGAGCTTCAATGTAGGCCTAAAATATATATATATATATATATATATATATATATCCATCCATCCATCCATCCATAGTAATTCTGCCCGAGGGCAGGTCTTTCACTGCAAACACAGCATTTTCATGCTATGCTTTACAGCTTTACTAGGGAATTATAGATGTGGTAGCTTCCCATTGCTTTCCATGCCGGTGAAGAATGATGGTGATAATGGCCGGATGATTTTCGGGGACCGTTGGGACCTAAGTTTCCTGACATTTGTCTTACAGGTGAGGAAAAACCCCGAAAAAACCTCACCCAGGAGCCTATCCCGACCGAGAATTGAACCCGGGCCCGCTGCGTGACAAGGCAGCACACTACTTCGAGACCACAGCGGTGGACATATATACATTATATATAAATTAAATGAAATATCAAAGAAATATAATTGTAAAATTTCAACTGAGAAAACCCAAATTATGACTTATAAGGATAAAGATCCAATTAGATCTAAAATTGTAATACATGACATAATAACTAACTCACTGGCACTATTGAACCCAGAGGTTCATAGCAGCATGGACATAAGCTCTCCATACATCCCTATCCTGAGCTAATGTAATGTTATTCTCCCACCTCATTCTTTGTCTACCAACTGGGCGTTTTCCATCTGGTTTTCCTACAAGAAGCTTCCATGACATGACATAACATTGAAGCAAATTTCACATTTTAACTCTCTTGAAAATCACAATTCTTATAATTAAGATAAAGATGTGCAATCAATACTTTTAAAATTCATGATGAAATACCATTGAGGTTACTATGTAAAATTTACAATATAAAGGAAGATGAGATCTCAGGTATTCTATTTTTATATTGTAAATTTTAAAGATGTGCAAATAAAAATCTCACATTTTCAAAGAATGTGTGAAACAATCAAATTTTATAAAACAGTGGCTTTGCGATTATATTATTATATGGCAGTGAATGTTGGATGCTGAATGAAAAAAATGAAAGCAGACTAAATGCATCAGTAATGAAATTTTAAAGATCAGTAAAGGGATACTTATTAAAAGATCACATTAGAAGTGAAGTTAGATGTAAAGAATTGCAAATTACACCTTTCCTATATTAAGTTAAAACTTATAGAACAAAATGGATTCAACATCTAGATAGCATGGGGGAGAACAATACACAAAAGAGCCTGGAAATATGCACCCATAGGCAAGAAATCCCAAGGAATATCAAGAAGGCAAATGGAATCAAGAAATAGAACAGGCAGAGGTCTATGCCATGAAGTTGATGATGATGATGATATTATAGAATTGGATATTGATGATATGAATTGCACTCAGTAATTATGAGGACCATTGTAGGACCATACTGAATGCAGCATCAAGCCTGCAGATTCCATTAAGCCATGGAATGAGTGAGTTAGTGACATAATAATGCAATTTTTTTAGTAAAATCTTATCCTTCTTTGTTAATATGATAACTACATCATTACTGTATATTTTGGTACATTGGGAGTTTAAATTCAGGCAGCTCTTATTGGCTTCAATTCATCTAACATATAAAAAATTATGTTGTTTTTGTGTTTTTTCATACATTTAGAATACGCAGCCATACCCGTTTGTTGTCAATTTGTGATGGGGGTTTTTTGCCAAATATTCAGGAGATTCCTGGGATTAACATATAAGAGAGTTGTGATACTCAACAACCTACACCCTTAAAAATCACTCTTTATATTGAAAAAAATGATCCTTTATTTACGATTAAATGGCTTATGCTGCATAAAGCAGAACAAATACACAAAATCATTTACACTACACTTCTACAGAAAAGTCCATGAAAGCCTATGTTTATCTTTTATGGGTAACTCGCACATAATAGCCAGTTTTTTTTGTCTTTCACTCGTGCCCCAAGAAAGATCGGGATTAATAGAGTCCGGACAAGCTAGTGCACGGCTGATTGTGATGGGGCTTTTTGCAAAATGTTCAGGATTTTTCTGGGAAGGTTATAGGCTATAAGAGAGTTTTAATGCTCAAGCCCTTCCACCCTTAAAAATCGCCCTTTGTAGTGGAAAACGTGAAAAAAGTAGCTCTTTGGACGCTTAAGTGGCTTACGCTGCCTAAATCATAACAAATAAACCAAATTAATGTACACAGAATTGAATATCTCAAAAAACTCTACAAAAAAGCCCATGACAGCATATGTTTATCTTTTATGGATAACTCACAATAACCATTTTTGTCTTTCATTGATGCCAAAAAGATTGGGATAAGTAGATTCCCGGGCAAGCAGAGCAGCAGCATGGATAACTCAAAATAACAAACTTTGTCTTTCAGCTCATTTATGCCAAATGCATCGGGATACGTAGATTCCCGGGCAATGCTGAATAATCAGCATGGAGTATCTAAAAATAATAACAATATAAATTTATAATTATTTTTCCTTTTAATTATTCAACTAAACGTAAAAACACATAATTTATTTAGGCATAGCACCACACGCCGGGTATTAGCTAGCTTCTAATAACATCTAATCAAGCATAAGGAAAACTATGAAAAAGCGCCAATCAAGTTGGACAGTTTCAGAATTTGAAGCCAAGATCTGCTGAGCATAAGTCTCAAATGTTATCTCTAGGCCTGAGTTGCTTGCTGTTACAGTATTGGTTTATTATTATCTAAATAAATATTGTTTGCTTTGTGGTGTAGTAACTTAACATTCGGAAGGATCATCAGTAGATTTTATTATCATATACATTTTTTTAGTGTAGTCATGAAATGGGATTCTCTTATAAAAAAACTAAACTCCATGGCGTAACAGGCCTAGAAGGCTCTTAATATCAGCTGGCTGCTGCCTCACATCCACATGTGTTAATCACAGAGGTAGACAATCATCCAACCAGTGTAAGAGTGACATGTGGTCAGGATGTCTGGTCCCACAGTCATACCTGGTTTTCTCAACCTTGAGCTGCTACTTATTGGAACTACTCAAATGCACATGATGCTTGATGGGCATTGGACCCATACTGGCCAAAATTTCATGAGAAAATGTTTTCCTCCATGGAGACTCAAACCAGCACAAATCCCATAGCTCTGCACCAAGGCATCTTGTCTTAACCACTCAGCTACGGCACAGGACGGGATATTCTTATCTCATGAAGAAAATTGAGTAACTACTTGAAAAGAAAGTAATGAATTTTGTTTGTTAAAACTTATGATGGGAATTAACATCATAAGAATTTCAAATTAATAAAATTGAAATGATTCATTAATTACATCTCACATCATACACTGTGTTCTTCACAGCACAGGACCATGGTTTCAGGAACAGTAGTTTCTATCTTCAGCCATCTTTTTGACTCAAAGTCAAAAAGAAGGCTAAAAAAAGACTATTCCTGAAACCGTGATCCTGTGTTGTGAAGAACACGGAGTGCATGGGATGAGATGTAATTTAAGACTCATTTTAATTTTATTAGTAAATTCTGGTTAGTTAACTGATACTAAGATTGAAAAATTACAATGTACGAATCATGTAACTCCCTATACTTTTATCTGATAAAAAGTTGATTATTTCTTAAGTAAATAATATAATGAATAATCTCACTGTAATTGAGTTAATTTTCTTGCTGTAAACTATATTTTAGTACCAAAATTTATTGGTTATGGGTGCCACTTGGTAGAAGAAGAAGAAGAAGAATAGGACGGCCAAAAATAATGTGGATTAATGGTGTTTTGAGCAGCACGAGTGAAAAATAATTAGATATTGGAGATTGGAATGACAAAGAATGTGGAGGAGAATGACAGTAGATTAATTGGGTGCAGGAAGATGTGAAACCTGCTAAATAAATAAATAAATATATTTTTATGAACAGACGCATCTCGTCCCTTATGAATTCCAAGACTTAGTCCCAAAAGAAAAATCACTCTTTATCAACATAATTATTATAATCTTAAAGCTTACAATATACGAGTAATTATACCATATTATATTAATGATGTTATTTTTGGCGAAACAAAGTCTAATGTCAATTGTTGCAATCTTTCTGACTGGGTTAGTCACTTGAATAGCCATGACTTGACAAGCATTACCATGGTAACTGACTAAGATAGGTGAGGGGAAATGTCTGTTTTAATTACTAGCCAGGACTAGTTCTGTAGTGCTGAGGCAACCTATTTTGCTAAATGAGTTCTCCTGCATTTCATGTCAGCTCCAGTTAAATTCTAGGTCACAAGATGCCACAAATTATGATATGAAAATTATTTTAGTTGTTGTCTCATTTTATGATTATAGTCTATTCAGAGAAAGAATAAAGTGATGTAAGCCAATTTAACAATCGCCACTGTGTTCTTTGTAAACTTTAAACATATTTGTTACCACATTCATCCTAACATCAATCAAATTTATGAAGAAGAAAAGACAATTGTACTGGTTTTCGTGATTTTTCCCATTCTCTGGATAGGATATGGTATACTAATTCAAGAGATTCTATTGCTTGTATTACGATTAATAAAAGTTACCAAGACATTCTAGGAGATCATCAATGTGCATTTAGAAGAAACAGGTCTACAACAGATCAGATTTTTAGTATAAGACAGATTTTAGAAAAGAAATGGGAATATAATGGCACTGTATATCAACTATATGTAGACTTCAAAAAAGCATATGATTCAATTAAGAGGGAGAAGTATATATAGCATCATGCTGGAGTTCGGAATTCCTAAAAAGTTAGTTAGACTTATACGAATGTGTCTAAATGGCTCAAAGAGTAGGGTGCGTGTAAGCAAACAGTTTTCAGACACTTTTGAAATCCAGAATGGGTTGAAGCAAGGAGATGCACTATCTCCTCTACTATTTAATTTTGTACTAGAGCATGCCATTAACTCTTTAAGAGAATGAGGAAGGCTTACAACTGAATGGTATTAATATGCTGTTAGTTTATGCTGATGATGTAGTACTACTGGCCGATAGCGAGGAGATACTAAAGGCCAACACGCACACACTATTGAGTAACACTAAGAAATTGGGACTGGAAGTAAATATCACTAAAAACTAAATATATGGTCACACATAGAAATTCAGTATATAATGGAAATGGACAGCTAATGACAAATGAGGGAAATTTTGAGGAAGTGGCTGAATTCAGATACCTAGGAACAATAATCACAAATAGGAATGAGATGCACAAAGAAATTAAACATAGGCTCAATTCAGGAAATGCATGCTATTATGCATTGCAGAGACTTTTGATGTCCCAACTCCTTTCAAAAAGCGTTAAGCTGAAAATATATAAAACTATTATTCTACCAGTTATATTATATGGGTGCGAAACATGGACTCTTACTTTAAGGGAGGAAAGGAGATTACAAGTATTTGAGAATAAAGTTCTTAGGAAGGTTTTTGGACCAAAGAGAGATGAACAGACAGGTGAATGGAGAAGACTACATAACAATGAACTACATGGTCTTTATAGGAAGCCAGATATAATAACAGTTAAGTCTCGTAGACTGCGATGGGCAGGACATGTTGCACGTATGGGGAATGAAAGACGTGCATGGAAGCTTCTTGTAGGAAAGCCAGAGGGAAAACGCCCAGTTGGTAGACCAAGAATGAGGTGGGAGAACAACATTAACTATGATTTGAGGGAAGTAGATTATACAGGGCATGATTGGAAAGCATTATCTCAGGATAGGGATGTATGGAGAGCTTATGTCCGTGCGGCCATGAACCTACGGGTTCGATAGTGCCAGTGAGTAAGTAAGTAAAAGTTACCATACATTGCAATCCATTCTATTGTTTGAAGAGGTGGTTCGTCTTGAGTGTGGCAAAGTAATGGAGAAACAGTCAGATTTTTGTTTATGAAAGACAGGCCGTACTGCAAATCTTCAGGTTTACAGGTGGATGGTATGCACAATGATAATCCAAGTGATATGTAATCCAGGTCCTAAAATCATGAATACATCCTTGATAAAATACAAATCATAATTAAAATAAACTAATTAAGAATATAAAATAAAATAAAGTGAAAGTACAATAAATTCTAATCTCAACAGTATAGCCCATAAATGTTTAGATTTGAAGAAAAGTTTAAATTATAAAGACTTTATGTGTATTTTAACTATGAGGATGATTCAGTAAGTAAATTCCAGTCTCATTCTTCAATGCAAACAAGTGGTGGTAACATCATCTTTGTTAGCTCGATTCAGTATGTTCCCGACATTATAATTGTGTGGTTGCATTCGGCTTTTTCTCTCATTAAGACAGGTTTTAAAATGTCTGGAACAATAGAAGCTCCAGCCAAGTGTGAGGTACATGGAATAATAAGGTTTCTGTGGGGAAAGAAATTGATAAAAGTATAAATCTGCCATTTCCCCTCACTTGCTTGAATTTCTTTACTTTGACATTCAGAGCACTGGGCAGAAATCATCATCTAATTAGTGATGTGGATGAATGGATTAACAAGACTCCCTCTGTCCCTGTCTACTATAAACCAAACCAGCGAACTAAGGGCCGAGTCTCAATAGATCACAGCATGGCAACTGCTCTACTGAGTACAACACCCAGCTTGTACCAAAGTCGTCTATGGCGATGTTGTTTGATGTTGTTTTTGTGATTTTCGATATAGACTTACAAATGTCCAGGATGAAGAACAAAGTGGCTGACATTTTGTTGATGAACTTGTTGCAAAAGTGGATGAATTGGTCAGACAGAATTGCCGTTTCACAATTTCTGAACTCTCAGAGAAATGACTGCAAATCAGTTGGATTGTTTTGTTCAAAGTGGTGACACAAAGGTTACACTATCGCAAGTTTTGTGCTTGTTGAGTGCCAAAAATTCTATCTGAAGCCCAAAAAAAAAAAAAACACCCGGATGGGAGCAGCAAACACTTTTGAAATGGTTCTCTCATCTTTATTCAAATAAGAAGAAATGGATTGGATCACAGCAGTTTCAAATGGATGACAAGCTCAAGACAGTGTAAATAAGTGGCTACAGTTACAGGTTGCAGAGTTTTATGCATAAGGGATTTTAAACTTCTGAAGCATTATGACAAATGTTTGAGTGTAAATGGAATTTATGTTGAAAAATAATTGAAAGGTATTCTTTTCAATGTTATGTAAGAAATGTTCCCACTATAAAGTGTTTTCTGAAAAAAATATTCTGGAACTTACTTTTGAATCATCCTCATATTTAAATTTTTTACACATTGAATTATTTGCAGAAACAAGACCACTATTTGATAATTTTTTATTATTTCCTTGATAACTGTATAAATTAAAAATGCATGGCTATTAGTTGAAAAACGAAATCCAAAAGATACTTGACAGACATGGTTTCTAACAATAGAAAATAAAACTAAGTGGATAGGCTTAGCGAAAACAGCAAAGAAAATTACAGAGTTCATTAAAAAACAAACATGGACAATGAAGAAGTAATTCTTTTCCCACGTTGTGGTGACTTTTGAAGCAGTAATTCTCTTCATGCCCGATGTTGTAGTAACATATTGAAGAAGGATTTGTGTCCCAAAAAGAATTACTGGTTCAGGTTGGGTTATATTTTTGGTAGAGCTGGATTCTCTTCTTAGGGTCGGAAGTTGGTACACTGGATAGGAAAACACTTTAAAATCACTGAAAACTGTTTCTTGTAGAAATAATTACAAATTTATTCACTTTGTAAAGTTCCCAGCAGATTAAGTAAATGTAGGTGGTATTATTATTCACCATCAATTAAAATAAAATTATTTTCTTTTCTTGAATCAACTATTCTTCTTGTATTAAATATCACATTTTATCAGGAGAGCTTTATTTGCTTTATCTTTGTTGAACATTGTATGCAGAATGACTAGTGTAATTCTTTTATAATTTTAACGAACATTATTACATCACATGATAGTAATTTTAAATTCTATTGGTTAATAGTCCATTAAATATAAGGTTTAAATTTGATTTGTTAAATCAAAAAGTTAATTGTTTTAACATCCAATCAGAGTTTAGTTTACTTTCATTTAAAAATATGAAGTTAAGCAGGTGTTCTTATTACAGTTATAACAGAAAGCTTTATTATTCTGACAACAATGACTTAAAACAATTTTTAAAAGAAATTTAGAAAGACTGTTATGTAATACAATTTCTTTAATTGTTACTGAGACATTTTTATTCAACAATAAACAACAATGAATTATTTAGATGTTTTTCTTTATTTAAGTTATATTTAAATATTAAAAGAATTTTAAAATACAAAATTATTAACTTTAACTTTTATATTTGAAGAGAAAAATTTTATATTGATTATGATATTAAAATCCTCCTATAACAACTTTTACAAAAAAAAAGTAGATCAAAATTTTAAAGAAGGCAGGAAAAAAAAAAGTACTTTAGCATAAACTGAAAAATAGGAGTAAAACATGGGAGGAAACCAATGTGATAATGGACAACAATGAATACTTATTTGAAAAAAAAGAAGATAAAGATATAATAAAGATTTGGAAAGAATATTTTATAAAATTATTGAATGGCAAACAATTAAATAATAATTGAGAAGAAAGAGAACAGATATCAAATAATAAAAGTGGAAATTATAAAAAAACAAGGAAGATAAATTTGATGACATGTTTATCCTTGAAATAGCTTTAAGTGAAATTAAAAACAACAGTGTACCCCGGCAAAACAAAATAACTGTATAAATGATAAAATCCTCACCATATAATAACATTCAGTGACTATATGGAACCTTGAGAAAGATATGGCATAAATAAAGATATCCCCAAAGATCATAGAGAAATTCGATAGAGATACTCTGTGCCCAAAGATTGGAAAATAAACTCATTGTCTCTATTTCTCAAAAAAACAAGAAGCAAAAGTAATGTAAAAATTATAGAGGAAGTACATTATTAAGCTAGGTTTTTAAAATATAGAAATGATTCTAACATAAAATATGAAGTACTATGTTAGATACAGGGGTGAAATTAGTTACTTAGCACCCCTAGGCAGAGAAAAATATTTTCACTCCCTTATTTCCAGGCAATGAGTGGTTTATGGCTTGCTTTCTTTGTGACAAATTTGTCGATCACATCTTCATAGTCTAGTTGTGTAATGTCAGAATTCATGGAGAGAACAGCAAGACTCGATCTTGTGACATGAATGATTATAAATAATTCTCAAGTCTTTTGAGGAGTGAGAAAGAGCGCTCAGCCAAACAGTTAGTTGCAGTAGTCAACAAGAATATTCATAAAGCAATTTCTAAATTAGGAAACAGTTCTTGAATGTGGTTTTCAAACAACATCTATACAATCTACTTAAGTAGATGCTTAATGTACCGGTATGCTTTAAAATTAATAATATCATTCTAAAATTCTTCTAAGTCTCTTTGTAATGGTCTTGTAATTTTCTGCACATTTTAATAGTTGCAATCTCATGCAAGCAAATTACTCAGGAACTCAAATTTGCTATACAACTTTTGCAATGAATTTTTCCTTTTCTCCAATTCAGATATCAGTTTGTCTATAAAAACCAGAATTATATTCACCTGAAAAACTTCATTGCCTTCAAAATTAGTGTCATGCTGGGCTGTTTTGTCTACTTTCAGTTTTCTTGACCTTTTCCTTTTTGTGACTGTTTTGTAAATCTTTATCTTACATTCTTCATTGCCAGCATTTTAATTTTTTTAGTATTTTCTAACTGTTTTAATAATTTGGTGTTTACATCAATTTTTATGTTTTGTGACCAAAAAAAAAATGATGTAAACACTAAATTATTAAAACAGAAAATACTAAAGAACTCACCATTTGGGAGAACATCTACATCCAGAAGAACAAGAATAGAATCATTAATTTTGAAATTCCTAGGGAGATAGATTTGATATACAAGTTCTTTGGACCACAAAAAGATGGAGTAGGAGTTGACATCCAGAGCCACTAACATAAAAATCAACAGTCTAGACAAGCTTAAGATAAAACAGAAGATTGTTTTGAAACATATCCTAAAAGAACTCAACTACTATGAGGTAAGATGAAAATACACTCACCTTATTTATTAAAAATGGAAATATTTATTTATGTTGATTATATAATTTGGGACTCAAATGAAGCATCGTTGAAAAAAGATTAACAAAATGGGATGATACTTTGAAGGAAATTGGGCTAAAAATTATTTTTGAAAAGACAATAGTGATTATGTTTATAGTTATTATTCCGATCATTGGGAACATGTGATCAGCATTAAGCTCAGGAATGGAAAAATAACAAGAAAATAAATAAAATATTGTAAAATTACATCTAGAGGTCACTATCTTAAATAAGTTAAAGTGTTCAAATAATTATTGAAGTGAAATTAACAAAGAAGCAAAGATCCAAGCAGAATAATTTAAAGTTGTACTAGATGGTATATTTATTTAAAAGTTTGTTATGGAACTGGGATAAACCATAGGATTATAAAATGTATAAAAAGTCCTTAAACTTGTATTACTTTAAGAGGTTGGAACGTGAACTACAACATAGAAAGATTTAAGTAGAATATCAATACAGGTAGTGGAGATGAAACTTTTAAGAACTGTATTAAGAAAAACAAAATTCAAAACACAGAAATAAGAGAAACCTTGAATTTGGATGGACTGGAAGATAGTAGAATAAGATGGTATGTCCATATAATAAGGGTGGATGTTAAGAAGATAGGCATTTGAATGAGTAGAATGCAAGGGAAGGTACCAAGAAGTTGATTGAGATAATCTTACGAAGGATGTTGAAGTAAGATGAATAGTTAGGAGTGAAGTGGGGAGAGGGAGATTTGCAATGATCAAAATAGATGGGGGATTTTATCCAAGACTAAATATCCTAAATGGGTACAAGAGGAAAGATGAAGAAGTGGATATAATTATAAAGAGATGAAGGCTTACTGATCCTTGAAGTAATGCTGAACTAAAATTGAAGCTCTGTGGTGATATTGGCAGTAGAACTAAACAATGCTGTCCAGTGAAAGAGCCCCAAGGTTTGTTAACTTTCACATCCAAACATTGATCATAGTTTCCAAATTCCATAACATTTCCAACCAATATGCCTGAAGGAATCTTTGATGTTGCATCCAGCACTGCAGTTCAAATAAAACAAAAAAAGTTAATTACAAAATAAAACAAATTTGTAGCTCCAGTATTGTAATCATCAGAATATATTTTGTTAAGACTTAGGACTATTAATCTCACAAACAATATACAAATTTAATCAAAATTACAGTGGGAAGTAAAACTATGAGGTATTTTCAATTTATAAATGAGTTGGAGAAAATGTTTTTTATATATCATCTCATAAAGTTACATGTTTTCACGATACTGGTTTCTCAGTCAAACTCCAACTGGCAAAATTTCGACAGTTGGAGTTTGACTGAAGGATGAAAGTAAAATGACTATTGAAACCAGTATTACAAAAACACACAAGTTTATGAGGTGAGATATAATAAAAACATTTTCTCCAACCTATTCATAAAATGTACAAATTCATTATGTGGCCATGGTCTATGACTCGTGTTTCTTCCAGACGTTTCTGCCTCGACTGCAGAGGACATCTTCAGTGGTGAGTATTTCTAGGTGAATTTACAGTCGAGCCTCCGACCAAGGAACACTACCTAGAAGTACTCGCCACTGAAGATGCCCTCCATAGTTGAGAGCGAAACATCTGGAAGAAACACCAGTTATAGATCACGACCACATAACCTGGAATTTCTTAATATTATGATTACTGGCCATGAAAGTCTGGATTCAACTACCTGGATAAATGTTTAATAGATATTTTTTTTAACTATAAAAATGTAATAATAACCCAGGTACAATTTTTACTTTCCTTTGAAGGAATTTCATCCTCTATATCTTAACAATTAGGAAATTACAAGTTTAAGCTGTTTTAATGTAAGTAGACAAATTTTCTGGCTCATACAATAACTTTTAAGCCTGAGTAAAGAGGCCTCTAAGCAAGATTTGTCAACCTTTATCATTCTAGTAATTCCATTTAAGAAATTTGTATGGAAATAAGCACAACTAAATTAACTTGGTTTAGTAACTTGTAACAAAGGAGAAGCTAAGACCCAACATTGGGCTGTTACACCATTAGATAAATAGATAAATAAAGAAAATTATATAAGAGACTGTGATACGAGCATTAATTTCAATTAATATTGACTTTATAGCAAGATAAACGTAGAGATGGTCAATTACGCCCCCTGGAAATAAAATTAAGATTTTTAGAAATACTAAATATATGCTGGAATACATGTAATGTACCAATGGAATGGGGAAAAGGAAATAGACAAGATTGTGATAGTTACAGGGGTATCAGCTTTCTGAACGTGGTGTATAAAATATACGCAAAAATTATCACTCATAGAATAAATCCAATTAATGAACATATTATAAGGAATGAACAATGTGGTTTCAGGAAAGGGTGTTCCTGCTCCGATGTCATATTTATAATGCAGCAACTTGTTGAAAAAAGGAGAGAATACAACTTACTTACTTTTATATTATTTGTTGATTATGAGGAAGCTTTCAATAGGGTAAGCCGAAAGAAATTATGGCCCATTGTGGAAACAAGTGGATATCCAAATCACATTACAAAAGTAATTAGAAGTCTGTTCTCCAAAACAACCATCAGCATTGACAAAGGAATAGCGATGAGTAATATCTCTGAAGAAATTGACCAAGGTGTAAGACAGGGATGCCCGCTATCTCTGGCTTTGTTTAGTATATATGTTGACCATGCTATTAAAATATGGCAAGATGTCTTAATTGAAAATTTGAAAATAAATGACAAAGTTTTAAACATGATTTTATTCGCAGATGACCAGGTTATTTTTAGTTCATCAGAAGATAATCTCCAGAGAGCTGCAAACCAATTAGAAAAGGTAGGCAAGGAACATAATTTAAACATTTCATGTACAAAAACAAAATCAATGGCATTTTGAGGAAAAAATCATCTCAGATACAAAATTGTGATAAATAATAATATAATTGAACAAGTGAAATCCTACTGCCAAAAAGAAGATTCATTCATTCATTTTGAGAATTTTCTCATCATTGAGGGTTTTCTCCAACCAATCATAGTAATTAACATGAATTAAAAATAAATAAATAAATAAATAAATATAAATGACTACAGACTAGACTACCAGTTTGCAACAAACATTCACAAATTTTTTACTTTTATAGGAATTAATCACTATGAGGTTTAATTTATGGTGAAATTAAATGTTTCTTACCTCTCCTCATATGAATTTTCTAAGTTGATCGCGATTTCGAGACTATAACTTTCTCATTCTCAGAACTTTGTGGCCGACAAAGTTCTGAGGATGAGACAGTTATAGTCTCGAAATCACGATCAAACTTAGAAAATTTATATGAGGAGAGGTAAGAAACATTTAATTTCACCATTCACAAATTTCCCTTAATTAAAGTTCTCCATTGTTCTCTGTCCTCTGTGTCTTCATCTGTTACACCAAATTTCCTCATTGAATTTTGAATGTTGTTCTTCCAGGTTATTCTTAGTCTTCCTTTTCTGTTCCTTCTTTCAATTTTCCATGTATAGACGGCCTTTGGTAGTTTTCCAAAAAGAAGATATAAATATAAAAATACAGAAATTTTTCAGAATGTGTGGAACAATTAAAAGAACTCTAAAGAATAAAACAACTCAAGATACTCAACTGAAACTTTATAAAGTCATGGCCGTTCCTACTATTTTCTATGGCAGTGAAAATTGGACTTTGACTCATACAGATAGGAAAAAAATAGAGGCAGCAGAGATGAGATCTTTAAAGCCAATGGCAGGCTTCACTCTTATGGACTAGAAAAGAAGTTCTGAGATAAGAGATCAATTAAATATTTTTAAATTGACAGATAAAATTGACAAACGAAGACAAAATTGGTATGAACATCTACTAAGAATGCCAGATGATAGACCTCTTAAAATGATTTTAAACTACAGACTCAAAGGATCTAGAAGTCAAAGAAGACCATTTGCTAGATGGAAAGACCAAATCTCTTGAAGTCGGAACGGGCCAGAGGGCCTAAGCCTTGATGTTGATGATGATGATGGCAAAAAAAAAAAAAAGAAAAGTTTGCTACCCTCAAAATGTTGGAGCCCATGCATAAATGTAGCCCTGAAAATGAATAGGCTAACAGTTGACTCAATTTTTTGAAAATCCTGTTTTGTTAGTGACAGTTTCTTGTATCTAATTGTATTGAAGTGCAATAATTAAATGGCATTATTTTGTTATGAAACATTCCTTCCCATCAAAATAAAAGCAAGATCTTTCAATATATTATTTTGTGGTTCCTTATAACCACTCACTTTTCTTTATTATCTGACAATAATTTATATAATTTTGTTATATTTGTAGTCTATATAGAAAAAGAGAAAACTGAAATAAACCAATATAATGGCAAATCTTTGTATAAACTAATAAAGCTGAAGTTTCAGAGTCCTAATCCCTTGAGCAGTTTCTTCTATATTTCAATTTTATTCTTTTTGTCAATATTCTACAATTTATAATCAACATCCTCAACATCATGCATCTTAAAAACTAATGTGTTGTTATCATTACCTAGTTGATAGTTGACAGAACCTTAAGTTCCTCCTCAACGCCATGATTATAATCAACATCCTAAGAATTTTTATCACTGCCTTCTTCTGGTTGATAGCTGATAGATCTTAAATTCTTCCTCAGGACTATAGTAACTAACTAACTCACTGGCACTATCAAACCCATAGGTTCATGGCCATGCAGACATAAGCTCTCCATACATCCCTATCCTGAGCTAATATTTTCCAATCATTCCCTATATAATGTACTTCCCTCAAATCATAGTTCATGTTATTGTCCCAAATAAATTTATAATTGAAATTCATTATTTTTACAATGAAAATGTAATGTTTTAAGTAAACTATATAAACTAAGAAATATAAATGGAATTAAACCACTAACGGTCTTACTAATAAAAATCTCTAATACAGGCTTTCATCAGTTGTTTAATTATACAATATATAAGCCTGATGTAGATCACGTATAATTTCCTTATTAATAAACGTTGTGCCGGAGCTATATAACAAAACAGCAGTTATACACAATACGTCACATATTCGTCATCATAATGACGTCAGAACAATATTACTCGCAGTTTGTAACAGAAATAAAACAACATCAACTAGTGATTAATTGTGTAAGAAATGAATATGGATAAGAATTAATAGAGATTCCCTAATTGAGGAGGTACGGAAAATATAAGTGTGTTTTAATTTATATACATTTCCCTTTACGCTATGTCAAATAAAACGTAGAATTGGTTTCACAGATAATGTGCTGCCATCTAACGTCAAGAATTTCGACCAATTCTTGGAAACTAATAAAAGCTTTCCCCATTACTTATGAATTATATGCAGTGTTTTAAGATGCGTTAGAAAACGTTCAAAATAGTAGGAAATGTTACTGACAACAAAATATCATTTCAAGCGAAAAAAAAATCACTATAGTATGGCCGGGAATTGAACCTACGACCTCACGACCTCACGCATCGTAGTCAGAAGCTCTAACCACAAGACTACCAAGTTAACATGTAGCTTCTTTCAATAATAGTACCTCTATACTTTAATACATTTTTTATATTGGTGTGTGTGTTATGTATTAAAGATGCAAGAAAGTTTTCTTAAAATAATATTATGAAGCATTTAAACTACATTCAGGTTAAATCTTGTCTACAGCAATTATTGTAGAACATATCCTTTTGTGAATCAATTTTCAATTTTAAAATACTGTTAGGCCTAATCGAGAATGAGTGTAACGAAAGGCATTTTATGATGCCTTTATTTTCCTACCCAGAGCTTTATTAATATTATTTACGCCCTGTGCATCCATCAAACAGTCGTTAAAGTGTTGCATTTTGGATTAAATTTAAGGAAACTTTCATTAATATCTTAAGAAAACAATCAGTTGATCTTGATGTCCGACATTTTGTCTAGTTATAGAATCCTTAAACAAGGCTGGAGGCATGTATAACGATTCCCATGTAAAGTTGTACACCTCATATACACTGAACAGCTAATACAGTGTTTATTAGTAAGAATTTTCAACTGAGATGTGTATAAACCTTGTATAAAAGTTATATATGGATTATTAGTAAAAGGGTAAGATAAGTTCCTCATTCTTGGTCTACCAACTGGGCATTTTCCCTTTGGTTTTCCTACAAAAAGCTTCCATGCATGTCTTTCATTCCCCATTCGTGCCATATGTCATGCCCTTCACAGTCTATGAGACTTAATTGTTCTTAATATATCTGGCTTCTTATAAAGACCATGTAGTTTTACTGTTATGAAAGACTTCTCCATTCACCTGTCTGTTCATCTCTCTTTGGTCCAAAAATTTTCCTAAGAACTTTATTCTCAAATACTCATAATTTCCTTTCCTCCCTTAAAGTAAGAGGCCATGTTTCGCATCCATATAATATAACTGGTAGAATAACAGTTTTATATATTTTCAGTTTAACGTTTTTTGAAAGGAGTTGGGACGTCAAGAGTCTCTGTAATGCATAATAGCACACATTTCCAGAATTGAGCCTATATTTAATTTCTTTGTGCATCTCATTCCTATTTGTGATTATTGTTCCTAGGTATTTGAATTCAGTCACTTCCTCAAAATTTCCCAAACAATATACATTTTTTATTTGAAGAGAAAACCATACGCATGAATTGGAATTTGAACCCAATGTCCCTGGTTCTGTACACTAAAGCTTTATCCCTAGGCTACCAGGCATTCCGATTCAAATGCACATTATTTCTCTGCTTTATTACATTAGTTCTCGTGAACCAAGATTATGAATTAATTTCATTCCACACACACACACCTCTAGCAGCTTCTTTAACAAGAAGATTTTAATGGGAATCACACCACATTTATAACCAATGAAGCATATTTTCGATCTTACATATTAAATTTATCACTTCATACTGAATGAAATTTTATTTGAAGAGACTATTTAACTCGTGCCCCAAATGAGAGTCAGTGACCAATCACATTACAATGATTTTTTATTTACAACCAATCACAGTCGTGTTTTGCCTAGAATTTACCAACTAAAGTTTATCATAATAAAGAAAGCACCTCCTTTTTAACATTCTGAATAGGTTATAGCATTATTTTTCAGTGACTGACTCACTAAGAAATACGGCTACCAGATTGTATATATAGTTCATGAATGTCAACATATACCGCATGCGGGAGTTAATATAAAAACATTTGTAGCAATTGATTATACCACCAAAAAAAAAAGAAACCACAGTTTGCACTCTCTTAAATGTATTTTTTCCCAGAAAAATATATTTGCCATATTTACATCATAGGACATCAGAAATGAATTAATATACAGTTTGATATGTTTCATTTTTTCTCCACTAGAGTGCATTCTTACAATATTGCATTCCTTTGGCAATAAATAATATGATCTGGTTGCAGTGATGAACAAAAGAAGCAAATGAAGCGTACCAATCATTTCTCATTTGTTTTCAAACATCGCCATATACATTAAATATATAAATATTTTAAAATAACTATAGTTAAATAATGATTTGTGTATACAGCTTAATTTTATTCGTTAAATAGTCCTAACAAATGCCACTCTTGATTTCAAAATTCTCTAGATAAATTCACTCCTGACTTCGTGAGTCATGATTTTATCGATAATTTGGAAATCACTCATGGCATTACATATGAAAAATATACCATTTGAGAATTGTTGTTAAAGAAGCCACTAGAAGCATGTATGGAACAAAATTAGTTCATAGCCTCGGCACACAGGATTTCATGTAATAAAGGATAAAATAATGTGCATTTGAACCAAAATGCGTGGTAATTAGTGGATATAGCGCTGGCTTACAGAACCAAAGAAATTGGGTTCAAATCCGGATTCAGGTGTATATATTTTTCTCTTGAAATAAAATTTGTCATTCGGTGAGAAGTAATGAATTTAATATGTAAGATTGGACATCATACATATCCATCACTGCCTTCTTAATACAAGTTTGTTGTCACCATTACCTGTTGGTAATTAATAGTATCTTAGTTATTTTTCAGGGCCATAATTGTATTCAACGCCATACATACTCATCACTGCCTTAATATAAGTTCGTTGTCACCATCACCTGTTTGATAGCTGATAGGTTCTTAAGTTCCTCCTGAGGGCCATGATGGTATCGCACTATTGTCACTACCATTGCACTGAATCCTTCCGTGTCCCAAAATATGTTGGTCCACTTTTGTTCATCATTGCCTTCTTTAGAAACTTCAAACATAAAAATTTGATAGCATATTATCCTAACATCAATCAAGTTTCTGAAGAAAATGATAATTGTTACATTGGTTTATTTCTCTGTATAGACTATAGAGTTAATTTGCATACAGGTTTTAAGTAACTTACTGTTTAAAGCCCATGATGTTCTAGCCAGGATATTAAGTAAAGTTTGTCCAATATCACGTAAGCATTTCACTGACACTCCATGTGTTTCTAGTGGCTTCAGTGCTCTGTAGAAATTAAATATTAATATTAAAATTCATTTTTTGGTTGTTATATTTTACGTTAACCTTTCCAGAATTGGGTATAGTTTTATTGTAGAAAGAAAACTCATGTTCAAACTGGGAGTTGAACCCTGGACCTCTGACTCTGCACATCAGTGCAATAACCATTAGGCCATTCGAACTTCCGATAGGAACATCAAATTTCTTTCCACTTATACATTTCTCCTTTTATCTGAAGACCGATAGCCATCGCTATCAACACCACCATCTAATGGCTCCTATTCAAAGTATTTTTATTGAGAATTTAAACATTACTTTTAAGCAGTAAAGCTTCACATTTTGATGTTATATTTTAAATTAATTAAAATATAACATTAATTTAATAATTTGTTTAGACGTCCCTACACTGACTGGATGATCATCTACCTCAGTGATGAACACATGTGGATGAGAGGCCAGAAGTCGGTTGGCAGGCAAGGGTGCCATGGACTTCGAGATAGAGAGAGGCATGGAAACTTCTTGTAAGAAAACCAGAGAGAGAATGGACCCATTATATAGACTAAGAATTAAGGTTGGAGAGACCATGATTTAAGGAGGTGAGTTATACAGGGATTGATTGGAAATTATATTAGCTCAGGATAGAGATGTATGGAGAGCTTATATCCATATAACTGTTAATCTCCAGGTTCAATAGTGCCAGTGAATTAGTAGAATATCAATTAAGTGTTGTATATGGGCATGATATTTAAAAAATCATAGATTTATTAAATTACTTGGAGATTGATTTTCTATCTATCTATCTTCGGGTTTTCACAACTGCTGTCGTCTTCCCATGCCAAACCTCCAAAGCCTATGATCTTGGGCATCTTCAATGCTTAGCCCTCTTGCTTGCATTACTGTCTTCATGTTTTCTTTCCATGTTAATTTCGGTCTCCCTCTTTTCTTCTTTCCGGTCGGTTGCCATTGATATAGTTGCTTTGACCATTGCTCATCTTCCATTCTTAAAACATGTCCTAACTACTTTAATTCCTTCTCCTCAATTCTTTCAATTATGCTTTCTTCTGCTTCCGTTATGTTTCTAATTTCCTTTATTGTGACATGTTCTAATTTTGACTTTCTGGCACTACTGCGTAAATAATGCATTTCTAGAGCTATTAGTCTATTCTTGTAGTGCTTATTGATTGTCCATACCTCACTTCCATACATTGCAACAGATTCCACCAATATTTTACTAATATATTTTTTTGTGTCTTTCCAAATATGCTTATCCCGCCATATGGAATTTAACAATGATATTATTTTGCTACTCAATTTAATTCAATTCTATGCTTTATGTTCTCCTTGCCTATACCTTCAATGTTATATTTATTTTACGCAGCTATATCTAATGAATACTTACTACCGAACCATGTTGCCTTTAAAGTAGGTGAAGAGATAATTGACATTAATGAAGTAAGTGTGATAAGAGTGATAAAACCTACTTTCAACATGTAGGAGTCTACTACAATATTTCTTAAGTACATATTTAGCCAAACTTCTACTTTTAACTAACTAAAACTAACTCACTGGCTCTATCAAACCCGTAGGTTCAAGGCTATGCAGACATAAACTCTCCATATATCCCTATCCAATCATCCCCTGTCTAGTTAATGTTATTCTCTCACCTCATTCCTGGTCAACCAACTGGACATTTTCCCTCTGGTTTTCTTGCAAGAAGCTTCCATACACCTCTTTCATTCCCCATTTGTGCCACATGTCCTACCCATCGCAGTCTATGAGACTTAATTGTTATTATATCAGGCTTCCTATAAAGACCATGTAGTTCACTGTTATGTAGTTTTCTCCATTCACCTGTCTGTTCTTCTCTCTGTGGTCTAAAATTTTTCCTAAGAACTTTATTCTCAAATACTCGTAATCTCCTTTCCTCCTTGAAGTAAGAGTCAATGTTTTGCATCCATATAATATAACTGTGAGATTAACAGTTTTATATATTTTGAGTTTAACGTTTTTGAAATAAATTGGGATGACAAAAGTTTCTGTAAACTTCTGCTCTATTGGAGTAATAATATTTGTAATTTCCTTTAAAAATGTGTTTCTTATGAGTGATGTGAATAGCCCTTTCACCTTCTTCACTTGGGTACAGTCCTATTACTCAGCGAAGCTTATGTATGTCAGGATCAACTACCTTCATTATAATAGGAGATCTTAGATACTATTAATTATCATCATCATCATCATCACTCCAGGGATTAGGCAATTGCCCGTTCCGACTTCATATTGCATCAGCCCAACGTCTTCTAGGTCTTCCAACATCACGCCTTCCTCTTGCTTGATAGTTCCTGGCTAACAATGGATATCTCTCCTTACTCATTCCATCCATGTGATCAATCCATTTCTGTCTGTAATTCGTGACTTTATCCAATAAAGGCTTGTACTTTCAATTCTTCTCTTATATCCTCATTTCTTATTCTATCAAGTCTTGTGCATCCTTTTACTTGTCTTAGGAACCGCATCTCTGCCGTCTGTATTCTATCCTTCTGTCTTTTCACTGGAGCCCAAGTTTCACATCCATACAATATTGTGGGAACCGCCATAACATTATACATTTTTATCTTGGTTTCTTTTCTAATTTTATTTTTGAATGTTCTCTGTATTGTTCCACACACCATCTGAAATTTATTTATTTTGGAGTCAATATCTCTTTCCACATTGTAGCCAACATCACAGCCCAAATATTTGAAACTAGACACCTGTTCTCTATACTTTGATTTTCTAAAATAATTTTGGTTCTCACTGGATCTCTTCCTCTAAAAGCCATGGTCTTCGTTTTCCTTACAGAAATCTTTTGATCGTATAACTTACATATTTCATTTAATGCATGCATTGATTTCTGTAAGTCGTCTTCATTTTTCTGTATTATGATTACATCGTCAGCAAATAGAAGATTATTTATGCACACTTTATTATCTATTCTTATTCCTGGATTTACTAAAACTTTCCATTTATTTAAAATATCGTCTATATATATATTAAACAAAGTGGGTGATAAACTACATCCTTGTCGTAATCCAGTATTTGTTTTGATTGCATCTGTTCTTTTGAATCCAGTATCTATAATTATATTTGTGTCTTCATATAATTTCTTTATTGTTTCAACAAGGCACAGCGGGTATCCTTTCATTCGTAATATTTCCCATAATTTTTGTCTGTTTACTCGATCGAAGGCCTTATCCAAATCTATAAATCCTATGTGAGTTTCTAAGTTATGTTCTCTTCTCTTTTCTATGAGTTGTTTCAGTGTAAAGACATTGTCTATACATGACCTTCCCTTTCTGAATCCACTTTGATTTTCACTTATTATTACTTCTGTTATGTTTCTCAGTCTATTATTTATTATTTTCGTATATATCTTGTAGCCAGTATTCATTAAGCTAATCCCTCTGTAATTCTCGCAATTTCTTCGGTCTCCTCTTTTGAATATATTCTTCACAATTGCTGTTTTCCAAGTGGTTGGAATCCCATAGGTCTGCCAACATATATTAATTAGATGAAGTATTCGTAGTTTACACAATATTCCACTATATTTGATTAATTCCATATTTATATTATCTAATCCTGTTGCTTTCCTATTCTTAGTGGTTTTCAAAGCCATTTCTAATTCATTTATGTCTATTACATCAATATTTTCCACTTTTATTTCTTCCTCATTGTTCTCTTTTCCTTCAATTTCCTCCTTTTTCCAAAGTTTTCATAATGTTGGATCCATTCTTGTTCTGGGTTTATATTCAATCTGGCAGAATCTTTCTCAGTCTGATTTAGATGTTTCACTAATTTATAACCTATTTCTTGTCTTCCATACATATCATGTTCTACTGAGCTTATGAATTTATCCCATGACTCCTGATGGGCTTTTCTTATAATGCTTTTAGCAATTCTCCTTTTCGTTTTATATTCTTCATAAGATTCTTCTGTTTTCAGTCGTAAGTATGTATGATATGCTTTTTGTTTTTCATTCACTGCATTTTGTATATTCGCATTCCAAGTTCTCAAGCCCTTCCTATTTCTTATTCTATTTTTCTTTCCTAATATCTCATTTGCTGTTTTATGTATTACATTTGATATATTTTCCCATTCAATATTTATGTCTTCTGATGTCGCTATCTCTGATATATATTTATTCATTCTGCTTTCATAATGTTGTCTAATACTTTGATCTTGTAATAAATATACTTTATATACTTCTTCTTGGTTTCTTTTGTTCTTCATGTTATTTTTCCGCCATTTAGCTATTATGTTTATTTTGCTTATCACGAGATAGTGATCAGAGTATATATCGCTGCCTCTATGTACTCTCACATCTTTTACCAAGGCTCCTAGCTTGTTGTTTACGATTAAATAGTCAATTATTGATCTTGAGTTATATCCACTTCTTGTATATTTATGTATGTCCTTTTTTTCGGAAATAGGTATTCATTATTTTTAATTGATTATAAGCTGAAAACTGTCTCAAATCCTGTCCATTATCATTTATTGTTACTTCTCCATTATTTCCTATTACATTAGGTATAGGGACATTGCCTACTCTGGCATTTAAGTCTCCACTTATTATTAAATGATGATCTTTTGTATATTTATCAACTAATGTTTGTAATGTTTTATAAAATTTTTTTGTTTCTTCTTTCTTACCTTCCTCTGGGGCATACACAGCAATTATCATCATATATCCTCTTTCAATTTTAAATCTGGCTATCAGGATTCTTTCATTTATAAACTCATAGCTATTCATTTGTTCTTCCATTTTTCATCTATTAAAATTGCTACTCCACACTGCGCTCTTGTTGTCTGTTCTACTCCGCTATACAACATAGTATAGTGTTTAAGTCCTTTGTTCCTTTTAGTTTCTTCTTTGTTTCTGTTATTGTTGCTATATTTATTTCTTTTTTCTTTAATTCTCTTTCTAATTCTTCTTCTTTTGTATTTATTCCCCTTACGTTCCAATTTCCTAATTTCAAAATGTCCTTTATTCCAAATCGTATCCTTTTATCTTGCTTGGGTCGGTTCCTTTTATGACAGTCCGGCTGATTTCCATGAAGCTTCTCAGTAAGATAAATGTCTCCTGGAAGCGTTACGAGCGCTTCGCAGGACAAGGATGGTGGAAGGGCTGCTTCCTCTGAGCCTCCAAACATGCTCCTCTGGGTATCCACCCCCCAAGAGAGGGCTGCTTCTTCCGCTCTTCAAGCCCTACAAGTTTTGCTGTGCTATTCCTTGTCGCCCTGTTGACCGTTGAAGACTTGACGAAGATGTGGCCGCCCAATATGGATACAGACGCCATTCCTTCGTTGTGAGCTATACTTAGTTCCCCTCGCCTCTTACCCACCAGCAAGATTAACCTAAGTCAATCTTCCCCAGTAGAGTCGTCTGGTTCATCGGGTACTAAGCCCCCCCACCACGTCAAGGTGATACTATTAATTATAGTAACCCAATTATAACGATTTTTATCATTTATGCACATGGCTCCATATATGGGCCAGTTTGCATTTTAAATTGTTGCACATGAATATTTGTTTTCTGTCAGTTTAAGGATAATCATTCATTCATAGCAATGTTCAGGTACAGGCCAAGTTTCTTGAATTAACTTCACAGATATTTGCACAAAATATCCAAATTCACTTAATTTATTTCACAATTTTTCAATGCATTGACTCAACTTATTTGCTGCTAATAAAGTTTCTTTATTTCTTCCTTCACAATTTATTTTATCACTCAGTTCTTTACACTAGCTGATAGTTTCACTTAACACATTTACTTGGTTTCACACTTAAGTTACCGTATACTTATCCACACTTTGAACATGACTGGCAGGTCCAATCCTTGCACCTTCTTATATATGCAAGCATTAGAAACATTCTGTATACCAAATATTGGAATCTCTCATATAGAAAGTTGGGGAGATGATTCTTCTAGAATTGATGTATCTGGAAAATTATTTCTCCAGAAAGCACTTCTAGAGAGATTGTTTGCTTGCTGCACACGACTCAATTCTAACTCATATTGGCTTATAAGGAGTTGTGTTGCCATGCACTAAATTCAAATGCAGTAATTTGAGCAACGGATCTGTAATGCATCACAATATTTGTTCCATTGTTTGCCTACAGTGTGATATATTAATAAATTTTCCTACTTATTGAGTATTCAGAGTTTAAATGAAATAGTAGCTTTTTCTCTCATTATCTCTTATAATGAACAGTTTATTAATGCTCAAGTCAATGAATTTTTATAGTTTATATTACTAATAAATGTAGGCCTATATCTTAAATGCATGTAAGCATATTCCATTTTTAAATTTTCTATGTATGGAAATTTTTATTTCACCACCCTAAGAATTGGATTCCTGGCACAGGCGGGTTTTTAGTCGTATACAAAATTATTTTTATTGCTTGCAGTTTTAGTTTATATTGAATTTGAATATTACAGAGCAGGATGATGTTACGAACACAGAAATTTTTCATTGGACCTCCTGGAAATTGCTTTATTTAAGTGTTGGTGATAGTGATGAAGTTGAATAGTCCAGATTGTGATGTGATTAAATTATCTTGCAACCATTTGTGGGGGCCAGTTGAATTACATAACAGATAGAAAATTGTGTTTATTTCTAAGGAAAGGACAGACATAATGGGTTTCTCATCAAGAAAATTCTGTGGGTCTATAAGATAGTAAATAATCCTAAACATTAAAAAAATTCAGACCTGAATTAAACTGAAAAAAGTGTGATATTTCAAATCCTCACAGTTGTCTATACATGGATAATTCTTTACATTTCTTCCATTATTGAAAAGTCTGAAAGAAAATGAACATCATGCAACAGGTACAATATATACAAACAGAGCTGATTAGGCTCCCTTAAAATATGCAGAGGTGGTGAAGGAGCTAATTTATGCTTTCTTATGATCAGGTGACAGATGACAAAACAGAAATTACTTAAATACATACCATGATAATTTTATAGTGACAATTCCATGCACTAGCATAGGAATACAAGCTACGGGACAAGCAAAACTGGTACAGCTGAGAAGAAGAAATTTTCAATTCAACAGTCAGCTTGCATTGTGGAATTTAATTTATTCATGGGAGTTGACAGAATAGATTAAAACTTTATCATCTTACAGTTTTAAATATTACTGTGAACAATTCTTGACGATTTTAAGCTAAATACTAACAATGAATGATAAAGATGGTGTTATGAATCTTCTGGCTTTCATATCCTCTGTAGTACAGATCTACTAGAATCACCATTCTCAAGTAACCCTTTGATTTTAATTTTCATCTGGAAAAAAACAAGGGTACTGGTAGCTGACAAAATATGACTGGAAGCTGACAAAATATGACTGGAAGAGCTACATCACATGTTGATAAAAAGTGAAACTCAAGTGAAATGTGCAGAGGGTCACAACAATGAGGAAGTGGAGCAAGTGCAGTGTTGGATGTCATGTTGACTGTTTTGGTAGATTTCTTTCCCAGGACTGAATTATATATGTGTGTGTATCTTAAATAAAAAGTATATATTTGTATAATATATTAAGATTTCATATAATACACAGAATTATAATAATTTCAACCAGTCAAAACCTACTTTAACTGCATGAAAACATACACTAAAAAATTGGGGCTTCTATTTTTAAGTGTCCTAAGTATTATACTAATATATAACAAAAAAAAATATCGGAAAAATAACTTGGACATAAATAGGTTAAGAAACCTTTCTAAATTTAAAACAAGCAGATCTATTCTAAAGTAAAGATAAGTATCTTTTTTTATTCAATGCCACCAGTTTGTCATTTTGGCATTTGTGGTATTCTCTCCTGGCATTGGTGTATTGTGACCCACCTCTGAGGTTGGGGCGCCTGGAAGATGGAGTTACTTTGCCCCAATGGTATGTTGGGCAATGATGGTAATGATGTGCCAGGAGAGGTCTTAATCTTAAACTTAATCTAATGAAATTATTATGATAATGCTGGCCTCATAATATTTGGCCTTAAAGTTTCCTGACATTTATCTAACAGATTAGGAAAAACCGCATACAGGAAACGTGTACCAAACGGGGATCAAACCTGGGTCTTCTGCACGACAAGTTAGCATGCTACCTCGAGACCACAGTGGTGGACCTATAGGTTGCCTATTTCAGTTCAATAACAATTTGAAGGTACATGAATTTACTTAACAGAAAGTAATATGTTTCCTTCAAACTGCATTTACTTAAAGTCTAATATAATAATTTCAAATTAGAACTTTTCATTATTTTCTCATTCTTGTAGTAAATTGCCCTTTTCTATTTTCTTACAATCAAACTGAAATGTAAAATTTCTTCTAAGTTTTTATTCACAGATACTGATACTTTTTTGCAAACATAAATTTTATTTATTTAAATTGACTACTTACAATAGCTCCTCCATATTGTAGGCCTATATGTAGAAAATACATATGTTCAGGTAAGTTGTATTTGCGTACATTCCTGACACATATGAGTTTTATTACCTGGAAAAAAATTGTAATCTAGGAAGCTTCTGTCACTACTTTATTATCAGTATCCTTGACTTGTTTATTAAACGTTAAAGGACATATTATTTTAGCATATTTAGCCAATTTATTACATGTTTAAATTACTTTTAGTCTCCACTAAATATGTATTTGTTGGTTGTAGTGATAAGACTTTTTTCTGTGGCTGATGATCATATTAATTATAACATGATTAATGATTAAAAGTATTTTTTCTTCAATTTTCTAATAGAAAAGTAATATAATAAAAAAAGAAATGGAATTTCTTGAAAATTGATTGTAATAGGTTTTTTAAAGATAAAATCAAATGCTTCATACCTCTCCTCATATTAATCTTCTAAGTAGATCGGGATTTTTTCAAGACCATAGCGGTCCCAGCTTCAGTAATCATATTGACGAATGATGTTATGTTGATCAGAAGAACCACTTTTTCCTTCCCTCTGTTGGTGGACCCGGCATGTAAACCTCTGGATCAGGTCAGGATTCGCAGGGCATTTCGAAGTTCATAATTCGCGGTAATTTCGATTTCTTTGTTTTTGTGAATGTGGATTTTTTCCCAAACCATGAGTTCCTTTTGTTTATCTATTTGTTTAATTAGACTAGCTTTTGATTCAGTTAGATGTTTTTTGGGCCAAGCATGAGCAGCTATTGCTGACTTTTCCCCTTCTCCATTTTTGACATTTTTAAGATGTTCTAAGGATTTTTTAGCTTTGTAAATAGTTTCCATCAATAAACTTAGATAATAATACACCATCCAAACATCTGGAAAGGAATGGGAAAATTTTCAAACTTAAAACATTACTACATTACAAAGAAAATCCGCAGTGGCAACATTCAGACTACTAACAGGACACAATTGTCTAAATAAACACCTACACATATTTGACATAGCAAATTCACTTAAATGTTATTTTAGCAATTTAAATAAAGATATGGAACAAAACCATATCCTCCATTGTCCGGATTTTGTAGAAGAGACCAGCCTTCCTGCTAAATATTGGAGTGCAAGAGAGTGAATCATTTCATTGTCAAATGCTTGACATTAGATACCAAACATCCATAATTTCATTAAAATTACAGTGGGAGGAAACACTATGAGTTGGAGAAAATGTTTTAACATCTCACCTCACAAAGTTGCGTGTCTTCACGATACCGGTTTCAAAAGTATAGTATTACTTCCATCTTCAGTCAAATTCACATAACTTTGTGAGGTGAGATGATAAAACATTTTCTCCAACTCATTTATTAACCATAATTTCCTTTGTTTTTATAGCCATGACTTCATCTTGGAAACTATCTTATATATAACAATTAATGTTTGTTTGTTTGTATGTTTCTTTGTTTGTTTGTTTGTACTTTATGCGCGGCCATGCCGTTGATCCGATTGTAATAGGGTTTTTTGAAAAATGTTCAGGAGATTCCCAGGATGAACATAGGCTATAAGAGAGTTGTGACACTCAACTCCTATACCCTTAAAAATCATCTTTTTTAGTGGAAAACGTGAAAAAAAGTAGCTCTTTGGACTCTTAAGTGGCTTACACTGCCTAAACCATAAGAAATACATAAAATTAATGACAAGATGATGCTGTAAAATTTGAATTAAAAAACTTGAAATGCGGCAAGAATATTAAATCAAAATTGCTAATAGATTTGAAGTACTGGAATATTCAGATGACAATGTGGCAAACGAAGAAGAAACTGATATAAATAAAGAATGAGAGGCTATAAGAGATACTATTAAATTGTCAGCATCAGAAAGCATTGGTTGTTTAAAAAAGAGGCAAAGAAGAAAAGGTTTGATGAGGAATGTGCCGACATTGTAAAGAAAAGAAAGCTAGCAAAAATGAAATGGTTACACGAGCCAAATGAGGTAAATTTAGAGCAATTGGGTAGTATTAGATGGGAAACCACCAAGTTACTAAAGAGTAAAGAGAGGGAATACTTGAGAGAGAAGATTAATAATCTTGAAATGAATGCAAAAAATAGGAACATTAGAGAATTATATCAGGGAATTAGTATAGAGAAGAAAGGGTTTCAGGCTAGAACAAATATAATTCGGAATGAAAATGGGGATATGATTGCAGATTCCAGGACTATATTAAATAGATGGAAAAGTTACTTTAATCAGCTATTAAATGTACATACAGAACAGGGCATTGAGGAGGATACCTAATGGAACACATCATGAATCTTATAAAAGTGGATAATTTACAGACAGCAGAAACACTAGTCGCAGAACCAAGTGCATTAGAGGTTGAAATGGTGATTGAAAAATTGAGGATATATAAAGCATCAGGTTCAGATGAGATCCCAGCAGAGCTGATAAAATCAGGGGGAGAAAAATTGATGGACAAGATACGCTGGTTGCTTAGTATGATTTGGGAAAAAGAAGCTCTTTCAGATGAATGGAAGGAATCAATTATCGTACCAATTTATAAGAAAGGAGATAAAACTGATTGCAACAACTACAGGGGCATCTCATTACTTTCAACTTCGTACAAAATTCTAACAAATATATTAGTCAGCAGAATTACCCCCTATATTGATGACATTCTAGGAGATCATCAATGTGGATTTAGAAGAAGCAGGTCTACAACAGATCAGATTTTTAGTATAAGACAGATTTTAGAAAAGAAATGGGAATATATTGGTACTGTGCATCAACTATATGTAGACTTCAAAAAAGCATATGATTCAATTAAGAGGGAGAAGTTATATAGTATCCTGCTGGAGTTCAGAATTCATAAAAAGTTAGTTAGACTTATACGAATGTGTCTAAATGACACAAAGAGTAGGGTGCGTGTAGGCAAACAATTTTCAGACACTTTTGAAATCCAGAATGGGTTGAAGCAAGGAGATACACTATCTCCTCTACTATTTAATTTTGTACTAGAGCATGCCATTAAATCTTTAGAGAATGAGGAAGGCTTACAACTGAATGGTATTAATAAGCTGTTAGTTTATGCTGATGATGTAGTACTATTGCCGATAGCGAGGAGATACTAAAGGACAACACATACACACTATTGAGTAACACTGAGAAATTAGGACTGGAAGTAAATATCAATAAAATTAAATATATGGTCACATGTAGAAATACATTATATAATGGAAATGGACAGCTAATGACAAATGAGGGAAATTTTGAGGAAGTGGCTGAATTCAAATACCTAGGAACAATAATCACAAATAGGAATGAGATGCACAAAAAAATTAAACATAGGCTCAATTCTGGAAATGTGTGCTATTATGCATTGCAGATACTTTTGATGTCCCAACTCCTTTCAATAATTGTTAAACTGAAAATATATAAAACTATTATTCTACCACTTATATTATATGGGTGCGAAACATGGACTCTTACTTTAAGGGAGGAAAGCATTTGAGAATAAAGTACTTAGGAAAATTTTTGGACCAAAGAGAGATGAACAAGCAGGTAAATGGAGAAGACTACATAACAATGAACTACATGGTCTTCATAGGAATCCAGATATAATAAGAACAATTAAGTTCTGTAGACTGCGATGGGCAGGACATGTTGCACATATGGGGATTGAAAGACTTGCTTCCTGTAGGAAAGCCAGAGGGAAAACACCCAGTTGGTATACCAAGAATGATGTGGGAGAATAACATTAACTATGATTTGAGGGAAGTAGATTATACAGGGAATGATTGGAAAGCATTAGCTCAGGATAGGAATGTATGGAGAGCTTATGTCCGCGCGGCCATGAATCTACGGGTTCGATAGTGCCAGTGAGTAAGTAAGTAATGTACACAGAATTGAATATCTCAAAAACTCTACAAAAAAGTCCACGATAGCATATGTTTATCTCTTACGGATAACTCACAAGAACCATTTCTGTCTTTCTTTGATACCAAGAGAATAATGCCCATTCGTGTGAACCTTTCATCTTTATTATTGATAGCAAGAGTTCCGTGCCGTAGCCGAGTGGTTAAGGCAAGAAATCTTGGCTCAGAAC
The DNA here is from genome assembly GCA_030220185.1 of Diploptera punctata. Lineage (NCBI taxonomy): Eukaryota > Metazoa > Arthropoda > Insecta > Blattodea > Blaberidae > Diploptera > Diploptera punctata. The sequence goes on along the minus strand of JASPKZ010003049.1, from coordinate 1,811 downwards.
TATGGGATTTATGCTGGTTCGAGTCTCCATGGGGGAAATTTTTTTTCTCGTGGAATTTCAGCCAGTATGGGACCAGTGCACAGAGGGCCAGAAATGAAATTTAGGTGCAAAAGTACTATTTTTACTCACCCTCATCAATTTATCTTTTTTTTTTCACTCTAATATAATTGTTATATGACGGTTCTTAACTTATCTGCAAAGGAGGGTACAATTCTAATGTGAAAAAATAGCTCTTTGGACGCTTAAATGGCTTACCCTGCCTAAACCATAAGAAATACACAGAATTAATGTACACAGAATTGAATATCTCAAAAAGCTCAACAAAAAAGTCTGCAACAGCATATGTTAATCTCTTACGGATAACTCACAATAACCATTTTATCTTTCATTGATACCAAGAGTCCCGCGCCATGGTAGAGTGGTTAAGGCAGGAAGTCTTGGCGCAGAACTATGGGTCTTAAGCTGGTTCGAGTCTCCATGGGGAAGAAATTTTTCTCATGGAATTTCGGTCAGTACAGGACCGGTGCACACTGGGCCATAAATGAAATCTAGCCGGAAAAATCTATTTTCACTCACCCTCATCAATATATCTTTTTTTTTTCACTCTAATATAATTGTTGTATGACTGTTCTTAACTTATCTGCAAAGGAGGGTACAATTCTAATGAAGACAATATAAACATCAGAAGTTGCCGATGGTTAAGAACTCATCTGGTCTATATCCCAGTTGAGTTTTAGCGTTGTGTGTTCAAATTCAGTGAGCTATTCTTCTTATTCTATATGGATACTTCACCTTAAGGTTTGTAATTTTATTTATATATTTAATGTTTTTCTATATAACCACCAGATATTATGTTAAATACATGTGGAATCATACCTTTCATGCACTAAAAATTTTACACACTCATCTTATTCTAAATTGAGCTACAAAGAAAACAGTTCTGAACAGTTGTACAAATTTTAGTTATAACATAGAGCGATTTATGGACTTTAATTCCCGCACAATAACATCTGTGCAAATTATTGCGTTTTTTTTTTTGCTTCGCCGTTACAGGAGGTAGCCAGCAGTTATCTTCAGTGGCGTGTATTCAACATTTTTTTAGGGTAAGCAATTTGGGAATATATGCCAGTTTTTCTCTCTCTCTCTCATCTCTCTCTCATCTCTCTCTCCTCTCTCTCTCTTTCTTTCTCTCTCTCTCTCTTTCTCTCTACCTCTCTCTCTCTCTACCTCTCTCTCTCTATCTACCTCTCTCTCTCAATCTACCTCTCTCTCTCTCTCTACCTATCTCTCTATCTACCTATCTCTCTCTATCTACCTATCTGTCTCTCTATCTACCTATCTGTCTATCTATCTGTCCATCTGTCTATTTCTCTGTCCATCTGTCTATCTCTCTGTCCATCTGTCTATCTCTCTGTCCATCTGTCTATCTCTCTGTCCATCTGTCTATCCATCTCAATCTATATCTCTATCTATCTCTCTCTATCTCCATCTCTATCTCTCTATATCTCCATCTCTATCTCTCTATATATCTCTATATCTCCATCTCTATCTCTATCTATCTCTCTCTCTATCTCTATCTCTCTCTCTATCTCTATCTCTCTATCTCTATCTCTCTCTATCTCTATCTCTCTCTATCTCTATCTCTCTCCATCTCTATCTCTCTCTTTCTCTCTCTCTCTTTCTCTCTCTCTTTCTTTCTCTCTCTCTCTTTCTTTCTCTTTCTCTTTCTCTCTCTCTTTTCTCTCCTCTCTCTTTTTCTTTCTCTCTCTCTCTTTCTCTTTCTCTCCCTCTGTCTCCTTTCTCCTCTCACT